>JAUBOD010000667.1:568685-581743 GCA_032353885.1 Nothura maculosa
TTGATAATCTTCTCTTCATTAAAATATAACCTTGGCTAATCCCTCTGATTTTAAGAATTTCCAAAAGTGATCTACAATGTAAGATTAAGGTAGCATATCTCTCCCTCTATCCTGCCACCTTGTGAGTGCTTTAGAATTTTTTCTTCTGTTCACAGAAGGAAAACAATGTTATCATTTTAGGCTTATCCTTTGGAAACTACTTCCTTAGGAGTCAGATTTTGTTGTGGGTTTGTCTCCTCTTTCTACTAAAGGAATACACGCTGGGCTGCCAGCCTCTGCATAACTCGTCTTTTGGGAAGAGATAAAAGAAGAGAACTTCCAAACAGTTTCAGAAAATCATAGTAAAATCTAGAAATGTACCACATTGTCAGTAAATAAAAAGGAAAAGAATGAAAAGATATTTGGTTACGTTCTGGGCATCAGTCATTAACTGCCTATATTATAACTTAATTATTTATAAGCAGATTATATTAACTATATTAATTGCCTGTATTATAAATCTGAACATCTATTTTAGCTAGCAGACAAAAAATAGCTTTTTAAAGGACTAGCTCATTAGATTTTTTCCAGTTATTTCTAGATGACCTGAACTGCCCTAAAACAGTGCTATTTTTTCTCCAGTGACCGTAAAGAGAATGATGTCTAATGATTTCTGATCATTCAGAGATCATCTGTATTTGATGCAATGAATGTCATCCTAGACACCTGTACAACAATTAAATGAGTAAGAACACAAAACATATCTCCTTGCACATGCAATCTAGTCCGTACTACCAAGAAAACTGCCACTGCAAAGAAGAAAAATTCACAGACAATTTTTGGAAAAATTAGGAAAAATTAAACCACTCTATTATTGGCATGAATACAGAGCAAGTGCTCCTATTCCCTCCCTGCCCTGAAGGCATCAGGAAGCCCTTGCTTTCCCAGCTGTGCTCTGCTGGAGTTAGTCTAGTCTCAGCTCAAAACTGCATTGATCCCTTACTTACCTCTGCTCCTCAGGCTTATCAGCTCTCAATTTGGAGTCCAAGAACCAAGCAAAACCAACTAGGAAATGCAGCGACACGTGAGAAAGGCTTCTGTGCTGTGAAAGGGAGTGCTGGAGCTGTGCCTAACCCAAAGGAGCACAGTCAAGTTCAGCAGCCACAGCTCCAAAGCCAACAGTCCACTCTCTGTGTCATAAAGTTATTAGACAGCAGGAGACAAATGCACATGTGTTACTCACAGAGAGGAAGAACCGCCATGTAGTAGATCTTCTACCCTTCTTCCAGTACTTGAATATCAACAGCAAAGAATACCACCTTTTCTCTAGATATTCATAGAGTATTAATACCATGTGTGTGGAAAAGCGTTTTCACACTTGTCTTCATTGCAGAGCTGAAGTCCTGGAGGGATCTCAGGAGAAAAATGAAACTGGTGGGCTGCTGTGGTTCCTGGACATGGACACCATAAACCACCAGACGTTCTGGCACAGCTCGGCCCCATTAGCAATCTCTGCTCTGGAGAGCCAAGACCAAAATATCCCAGCTGGGAAAACTTGCAGAGCCATCACCCACACACTTTTGCTCAACCAAATATAATTTGTCCTAATTTTCAGAAGCCACCTATCTTCTTCAGTAAATACTAAAGCTAGATGAGGAAACCAGCACCGGGGCTTAGAAGAAAGTGCTCTAGTGCTAGGAGTAATCTCTCTAAAAAACACACAAGGAAAAAGAGGACAGATAACACAGGCTGCAAAAATAAAATATATATTCTCTCTGCACCAGAGATTGTGAAGCAATTGTTGCTTTTACGCAGTGCTGCTGTCTCATACAGGGCAAGGCTTGCAAAATCTTTCTTTATGGACAGCTTGAATAGCAGAGCACATGTATGGGAAAGGCCACCAAGTTCCAACAAGCCAGTCTGCCCGCAAGCCAACAGGTAGGTGATCCATAAACTCACTCTCCCATGCCCTTGCCTATGGGATTGAGCGTCTGGATCTGAACAAGTATGTAGGAGGGGAGGAGAGATGGACCCTAACTGTCCTTTTCCTGCATCATGGCCAGAGATAATCCCACCTGACTGCTGGCCAAGCTGAGGTGACGTGCACTACCAAGGACACTTCTGGAAAGAAGTCTCCATCAGGGCATCCTCTTCACCATGAGGCTGAATTTACCAACTAAACAGCAGCCATAAACAGAGCAATGAAACCCAAGCTGCCATCTCCGAGCGGCCGGGGCATTTCCCACCCAGGACTTTGCTGCTGCAGCATGAACAGCAGCAGCATTTGCTGCTCAGCTTCGCGTGCACTCAGAAGCCTGTGACGCCTCGGAGCATGTCTGCACAGGAAGAGTCCTCTGGATTAATGCGAACTGGGAGTTTAAAACAAAACTGCTGGGTTTAGTTAAATGGAAGCAGGAGGAAGTAAAAGCTGTTTGTAATAAAACTTCCCTTCTTCCATACCAAAAGCCAACCAACAGGAAACTCGGCACAAACAGCATCACATGAAGGCAACTCCTTAGTTTCCCCTGCACCACTTGAGATCTCCCTGAAGCAAAGAGGACATCTCTAAATACTAGCAAAAAGAGTGAAAATAAACGGTCTCACACTTTTTCTGAAGATCTGTGCACTGGAAGCAGGGCTGAGCAGGGAGAGTGGAGCCTCGCAGCCATGTGGTAACAGCCTGAACCAGATGCTGCCTTTCAAGGGGATGTTCCTGGAGCCAGCGAAGAGAAAGTTAAGCCCCAAACTTGCGTCATCCCGCCCCTGAGTCATCCCAACCCTCTGCTGCTGCCATCACTCCTCGACCCGACATAATTGCTGCGGCAGAGTCATGGTTTTGTAGCACACGCTCTAGGCCCAGCCCCACACCCGCATCCACCCACCGAGAGTCACGCTCCCCACCGCTGCAGTGGCCGCCCTTGCTGCTGAGACCCAAGGACAAAACAGGGGCGTGGGGAAGGCTTCCCCCTCTCTCCTGAAGGAATTCAGACAGGGCAGCTTGTTTGGGATTCAGGATGCCCTAAATAGAGGGAAAATGCACCACGGCAGAGGCAGAGTGAGAGACGTGATCTGTAATTTCCTTGGCACTGGCCTAGTGCCTATGACCAACTTCTGTCAGGTGCTATTAAGGCATGAAGCGTGAGTTTGTGTGTTAGTAACACGGCTGCACGCTGTTTGCTCTAGCAAGCCTCTAAATAAAACCTCAGCTTTTATTAAATGCACCCCGGGCTCCTGTTAAGAGAGAAAAATGTCCTGCCAAATACACAGGCGCTAACCAAGGAGCACAACACCCTGCCCGTGTAACGGTGTCTCCCTCCTCACTCGAGGTCGGGAGCCCCGTTATCATTCCCAAAGTCTCACTCGGCTTAACAGTCCAGACATATCCCTCTAAGCCAAAACACCAGCCACTGGGGACCTCCGCTACACACAGTAGATTCAAAGAGCCTTAAACTGGGTCACCCAAAACGAGAGAGAAAACCTGATTTTTGCATTAAAAACCAGGGCAAGCTTGCTTGCGGTGAAAGGCAGGGAGAGGTGCTTGCAGGCTCTGCTGAGCAGCAGCTCTGTGCAGCCACGGAAAGGCACAAATCCCCTGGCACTGCAGGAAGGGAATGGCATTTTGCAGCCTGCAAGAGGGTGGAGGTAACAGAAATACATTTAAGAGGGTAGAAGAGAAGCATGTCCCTCCATTCTCCATACAGCAGTTTTCCTACTGCCACCCATAACTCCCAGTGAATATATTCTGACTAATATCAGGTGAGACTATTTAAATCCATCAGGATTTAAAACCTTTTGTGAGCCTTAAAAATCTTATGGCCATGTCTTTCACCCTCCAACCTAGTACCACAGTAAACACCGCAAATGTGGAAGAGCCCCACTAAAAACTACCGGAGTTTGTGCTCCTACTTCATGCAGGATCTTTTGCAAGCAGTTGAAAACAATAAATGTTAAACAGGATGAACACCAGAGCATGAAGAGGAAGCTTTATTTTTTTTCTCCTTTGTAACTCTAACACTTCTGACCTTAAAATAAAGTGAGGCCAAAAACATTCCTGCATTTATAGGTGGAGTGCAGCAAATGAGTCTAGGGGTTGCTAAATTTGACAGGTGAGGTAGATCTTAAAGAAATACACAACTCACCAAGCCATAATTAGAGGTATGCTTGAAAAGTAAAGGAGTTTTTCAATATGTGAAGCCCAGAGCACTGGAAAAGGTGAGTAATTAAGCATTATTTGCAACAGATACCACAGAGCCCAGGAGAGCCAACACACAGTGGAGAGCTCTGATGGGCACCCAGACTTTGCCAGATGCCTGGAGCAGGCAACAGTGTTCAATAGAAATCTTGTTATTTCAACATGCTCCGAAGAAACCAAGAACCACGCAAACCTTTTCACCCCTTGGACTTCCTGAATTCTATCAAAAATTAGACGTTGCTCAGACAAGACATTTTCCAAAACCAAACCACTAGAAAAGGAGTAATCTTTTCTGCGCAGATCCTGGAACAAGCCAACTCAGATACCTTCATCAGACCCAGAGATCCACCAGTGTGGTCCGTGGGCCCACACAAAGCCATTTCACACTGACCTTCACCTCCAGCATCAGGGTGGGCTATATATTTCTAACAGAATTCCAATAAAAATATCAGCTTAAGAAATGATTAGAAATCATCCAACAAGGGATGGGTGGGGAGAACATTCCCTGCAAAAAGAAGTTGAGCTCTGTAATTACATTTTTCATATCTAGACATTTTTTAAGAGTTCTGTCTACATAAGGAATAAGAGATTTCATCTAATAAGCAAATAAAAATCAAAAGCGTCTCCTACTAGCTATGAAAAAGGCTATCAATAATTCATTTTAACAAAAAAGAACATCAAATAAAAATGCTGTGTTGGTTTGACATTTTGATATGTTGTTTTAGAAGTCTTCTGTAATATAATATGTAACAAACAGCAGAGTTCATTTATAAATGCCAGACACACTCGTACATTGTTGAATATCAGCAGCTGCCATTAATATTCACTTAAGCTTTCTTAATTAATTCACTTTGACTGCCTTCAATTCACTTCTTCTGCCTATATTAAAGCGTTCTAGGTCAAGTGGCATTCTCATAAATGTTTCCAAAAAAAGAATTTCAAATTCATCTCTGTTTTTGCATCTAGTTTTTAATGATACACACTACAAAGCCTAATGTCCAGCCCAACTTGCATGGCTACCAAATGTTTTCTGTGAATTGAGCATAAAAACTTATAGTCAAGAAATAAAACAAGGTGTTTGTGTCCTAAATCAACTCTCTACACAAGATCATTGTGGCACCCAGTGCTTCATTTTCACTTGTGATTTCCATACATGCATTTGGTGGAGTGAATAAATTATATTATACTCCACAAAGCATGGGCTTGCAATCCACAGATACTCTTTGGAAATGATGCAAGAAGTATTAGTTGCAGCGGTTGTGCAGATCTGTTGGCAAATTATATGTGCATTTCTCAAGTTCAATCTGTATTTCAGTGTGCAGGGGACACCAGGGAGATTGTTTTTTGTCCATTTAGGAGGAGCAGGACCAGTTTGGTCAGGGGTAGACTTCTCCTGGGAATGGTTAACTACCTGTGAGACTCACCAGTTCTAGGGGAGAGTGAACAAAGAAACGCTCCTGTTGCTACAGCGCTCTGGTTAAGGATTCTCTTTAAAGTGTATTTTTATGCAATATTCAGAGCGTGATTAAAATAGCTCTTTCCTGGAGGAAAGTCGCTGATGACAACAAGTTCTTTTAGACTTGCAAATACTGTCTTTGGAGGAAAAGTGGCTGTCCCTTAGGTCTTAGAGCAGGCTGGATAATGCAGCTCCTTGGTGACAAACATGTTGATCCATGGGGGTTTGCTATAATGTAGTTTGTAAAATATATTTTATACTATTTTATATTTTATACTATTACCATTCATACTACTACTCTTTCATTACTGTCCTAAATACTGCTTTGACTGTTGAGTCTAGAAGAGAATAATTCCAGATGTAGTTTGATGGAGGGAAACAGTTACTGAATGTGATGACAGTCTACAATGCTAAAGCTCTTATCTAATCCAGATGACAAAATTTTCTCATCTTTGTTATATTCAGTCAATTGAGAAAAGAAAGAATCAAAAGGATTTTTTTAACCAACTGTTAACTGATCTTAATGCTGACATTTGCTTCTACTGGATTTCTTCATCAGTGACGAAAAGCCCTTACAAAACTGTGTGCACTTTGATTTGTTTCTTTTGCAATATGCACTGCTCGAGGGAGGAGAGAAACACTCAAGGGACCAATTTCAAATCTCTCTTGAAGCCAAGAGGATTTCAGCCCTTCTCACAGTTGGCAAAAAAATCATTTGGTTTGAAAACTTCAGCCAGTGATGGTAGTGACAGTACCTCAGGTAGCCCACAGCACAACCCCAGCACAGAGAAACATGAGGGCACCGTGCTAAAATTGTGATGCTCTGAAGCACAAGATTTCTTTTTACATAAGCCCATCTATTGCCAGATCTTCAGTTATTAAAATTAGCAGAGGAAAAAATACTTTCCTGCTACACAGCATGAACACAAACATGTTATTCTTTGCAAAGCTGTACAAAGGTTAAAGGCTTTAATCCTTTTCCTCCCGACGGAAAGCAAAACCCCAGCACCAGCATCACCAAGCTCCACTGAGCCCTGCTAGATCTCTGGTGGGCGCTCTGCAGTTCCTTGCTACGGCATTTTAAGAGCCTCCAACTAAAAAAATATTTCAAAAGACAGAGATTTGCATTTTCCCCCCCATTCAGCTCTTCAAAGCTTTTTCCCAGCACTATGCCAGTCTGGTCTCCAATTCCCAGGTCCATAGTACCAAGATTACAGGGTTTCCAGCTGCCCCTTGCTGAACCCACAGCCACTGCACTCTTACAGACAGAAGAGCTCTCGAGACACAAGCGCTAGCACTTACCTGTTACTGAATTGGTGCATGTAGCACAGGAGTTAAAGCCTCCCAGAAAATGCTCACAGGAGATGCTGTGCAGGCCTGAAACCATTTAACTCTCCACTCGCCTGCACTTGTCTCCATCTGAGCTATTGCTCTGGCTTCCAGAAGACACACTGACATGCGAAGAGAAAATGCATTATTTCTCAAAAATAAAACTGTTTGAGGGAGAGGAGGGATCAAGTAGTAGCATGAGGCAGCATCAGAAGATCAGCTGCAGAGCAGAGTATCAGGGTCCCAAGAGAGCTACTCGCTTTGCTCCACGGTGAGGCAAGCGTGCAGCTCGCTGCAGAGCATGCCAGTATTTGCATTGCTCCCAGCATGTGGCATCATGATAAGCAGACATCTGCAGCAGCCCTAAGGGTTAAATGGATTTAGGACTTGATGCAGGCTTATCAGAATAATGAATTTCTGCTATCTGTTTCAGTAGGAATTGGGTCACGCTCCAACCAAACACCTCAAATGAACTGCAGGAATGGTGTCACTAATTTCAGCAGCATTATTCATGTGATTCCAACTAAATATGTAGGTTAAGTACTGTGCTGAATCGAGCCTAAATGGAAAGCCTAAGCCATCTCTACTAGCAACACATTTCAAATACCATTATTCTTTCTGCTATATCTGATCACAAATTCACAAGCTACCACTTCCATCTGCATTTGCTTCCCCTCACAAACAGCCACCACCAATGAGGTGCAATAGGCAGCAATTAAAATCCACATCTCTCTCCAGCTGCTCCTTGCAGTTGCATATATCTTCAGTATCTGTATCACAAAGTATTTTTGTGCAGCTTCTGCCAATTTTGGAACAGGCAGCTGAGCCCCATGCAGAGGGCAACTACTTCAGCAGCACACAGACAAGCCGGCAGAAGCAGGAGCAGCACTGATGCGACCCAGCCCTCAGAAGGAATCCGTTGCAGTCCTTAGCGAACCAAAAAGTCCCCTCTCCTAGTTTCTTATGCTGTCCAGGATGCTGCAACAGCACCCTTATCCTCACCCTGTTCTGCTACAAGGCAAATTGGCCCTGCCCTCGCACCCTGAGCAGAGGTCAGGGCTGAGTCACCCTGGCAGGGCAGTGACACATTGTCAACTTGTGCTGCTGCTAGATTTCCTCTGGTTATTGCTCCAGTATATATTGAGGACAGTGAATTCACATAAATAATTTCTAAGGTGGTACAGTGCACTCTCTACTGACCTGTTCACGGTGTCTCAGCAGCCAGGACTGCAGGTCTCTGCTCATGCAGAGAGGAAAATGCAAAAAAGCAGTGCAAAGATGTGGACACAAAGTTTGTGTCCTACCTACCTCAGTGCACAAAGGGAGAAAAAAGAAGAATGCAGAGGTGAACAGCACTGGACTCAGGGTAACCCAATCCAAAGAGATGTGAGGTGGCACAGCTCCCTATTGCTGTGCATATGCCTTGAGCTGCCTCCGGTGTCAGTAGGTTCTGCTAAAGCCTGTGTCAATTTGATATGATGTGGGCGACAAAGGGGAAAAAACAGGCTAGGGAAGGAAAAGCCAAACCCACAACACACATGCCTGGCTTTGTAACCTGGCTCTGAGTTACTGGTAGGTTGGTTGTTCCTTTGCCATCAGGTTGGGCAATGTCTAATACTACTTTGTAAAAGAGCAAAAGTCACTGAAAAAATACAGCTCAGGTTTGGATCTATTACAAAAATTAAAATCCAGGGTTTGCTTGGATCATTTTGGAATCAATCATTCCTTTCACAACTCTCTACACAAACATCCCACCTCCCTATTTTTTTTGTCCCATCTCCACAGAGCTGAGTTGCATTTGACGTGCAACACAGTAAGATTTGTGATAAAATCAAAGAAAAAGGGGAAAATTGCTGTAAGCAGCCTGGAAAGGATGCAAACAACTGGAGAGGCCAATGCATTTAGCCATCCTTCGTGAGGAGTGCTAGCGCTATCGCGCTTGGCAAGCTCCCCGCTCGCCTGAGTGCTGACAGCCTTTCCAGCCTTGGCGGTTCACAAGGTGACGGTCCCCGAAGATGCTGCTTTCCACTTACCAGTTTGTTTTTCCTTAGCTGCATAAATTTGGGCTCTGTTCTCGCAGTCACTAGCTCAAGAATATGACAATTAAAGATTAATGATATAAATGCATTGAAAGTTGAAAATCCAGATTTTCGAATGTCCTGCCAGACATATTCATTTTTAAACTTTACCCTTGTGGTTTAAGACACTAGGCCAAGAGTGTCACTTTTCCCCAGCAGACTAAAAATGCTTTCTTCCCTTCAGCTGCCAGATAGTTTTGCGGGCTTATATATTTTTCTTTATTTAATTATTCACGGTAATACATGAAACATTAAGCAGCTCCTTGCCATGAAGAAATGAGTACTGCTTCCTGATGACAACACACTAAGTAACCTTAATAGCAGGAATAAGGAAATGAGCTTCCTAGAAACGAGAGGAAAAGAGCAGGAGAAAATGAGAGGAAAGCTCTGAGAAGCCCGAATTTTCTAACACAAAAAGTTGAGACTTCATTTTGAATAAAACAAACCAGCTGACCTGGGAAATGTTCTGTGAATTCTGTGAAAATTCTGTGAAATAAAGGCAAAGAGAAGGAGACTTATAAATTTTAAAAGGAAATTGTTTTTTGATAAGACTTTTGGGCAGGGGAGCAGAGGGAGGGACAAAGAGCATTGTCCCTCCTTTGCATTTTTATAGACCAATGTCCATGAGTTGGATCTACAGATGCAGTGAGAGATGCCTACCATAAAGCTGTGTGTTCTCAGTGCTGTTAACATCATTTCAGTGGTAAGAAACTCCCATTCACCAACAAAAAGCCAAAGACTGAAGACACTAAAAAAGGATACTCCAAGGCACAGTTCTTGGAACAGACTGCCCCGGGAGGTTGTGGAGTCTCCTTCTCTGGAGGTCTCCAAACCCGCCTGGATGTGCCACATGCTCTAGGTGTGCCGTTGGAGCGGGAAGGTTGGACTAGATGATCTCTAGTGGTCCCTTCCAACCTTGTAGATACTGTGATTCTTCCTGTGAAAGCAGCACCGCGCACGCATTGTCTCAAACCTAGGTAGGATGAGCCCAATGACCTTCCCACTGGCACCACTTTGGATGAGAGCCTTCACCCTGTCCTTGAAAAGCGAGGTAGGATTATGGGTGAGAGGATTTGCCGGATTCTTGTTTTTATTTGTTGGATCACAGGGGTAAAATTATCTCTGTTTGATTATTTAAAGCTGCTGGCCGTGGAGATAATCTGCGCATTAGCAGCGGTAGGGTGGGTGGTTAGCACTGCGGAATTTGTTGCTGGAAGTAAGGGGATTTTGTGTAGCCCTTTAAAGAGGAAAACAGAGTGCCCAGCACCAAATCCCATCGCAGCCTGATGCCGAGCTTGCTTCTTGTTCCACTGCAATGAGAAATGCTTACAGTTACTGGTGAGTTACTGCCAGGCCCAGCTCCTGCCATTCCCCTACTTCACCCGGGCGAAGAAGATGGGAAGCAAACAGACAATGAAACATTAACTCCTGCGACTGGGACATGCGTTTGCTTATGTCTTCCCAAAATGTGACCAATGACAAGAGGTATCATTCAAAACAGTAGGCCCAGGAGTTCAGTTGCGGAGCCAGCAGCATGTTATCATTAAACTAAACCCCACTAACCTTTGGGGAAAAAATAAAAGAAACCTAATTGGCCAAAAGCATCTCTAGGAGTTTTGGAACAATGGACCTAATCAGTAGGTATAAATATTTAGAGTACAAACACTGCAGGACACAATTCTATCTACACTTACAACCTGCTATTTCACTAAATCAGAATCAGTTAAGCTATTTGCTTAGTTAGAACCAGTTTAGCTATTTGCATTTATAGGGCAGTCACAGCAAGGCACTCCTCAAGGCAGCACAACTTTGGCCTGCACGTTTTGCTGTCCATATTCCCAGTTGTTCTCCTCCTACCTTCTCCCATCTGCTGCTGCTCAGCTGCTTTGCTGAAAACCGGGCTGGGAACCAGGGTGGGTCAGGGCAGTGCTGGGCAGGCTGGAAGGCTCATAAAGAACAGACATCAACAACAAAGAGCAGGAAACTGATAAAAACAGCGCGAGGGATGCCAAACGTCCCAGGACAGCAGTGACAAGAAGCAGAGATGCATACTTTCTTACTGAAAATCTGCATCTGAAAGCTGAGGGGAACATCTTCACACACACCAGACCTGCACATTACTATCTCTTCCCTCTGTGTGGCATGAGAAGGAAGAAAGATATGTAATTTTAATATATTACCATTTAGGATATAATCTACAATCTTTTCTCAAAAATAATATTTCACAGTTTTGCCATCACCATACATGAAACTGCTTTCACATGGTACATGGCTGCACCCACACTAGCAACCTCCCCACAGCCACCAGAGCTGTGTGAAAGATCTTTAGGCACAACTGGTGATATCTGGAACATGTTAAAAATATAGAATATATAGTTCCCTCAGCAGCTGTACTACTTTTCTCACAGTCTTTCCTAATTAACATACATTAAGGAGGTACCAAGAACTGTAGACCCAAGGTCATGTTTAGTTTCCTTTTTAAACAAGGCACAGAACAAAACCATCAGCATTGACAATGCTGCAGTCTCCAGTGTCATGTAACAGGAACTTCAAAGAATTTCTTTGCCATAAGCCTTTTTTTAAAAAAAAAAATCACAGAAACTAGTGGAATATGTCACCTTTGTGGAGTCGGCATCTGATCTGCTTTGCTACTTTCCATTTCCCTAATTCAGCCAGTGCAAATCCTTCCTGGATCTGTCGGCTAAAACTCTGACCCGCTTCCCACCCCGGCTGCCTCTCTGCCCTTCATTTCCACCTGTGTCACCAAAATGAGCAGTGCGTTGGCTGCCCTCCTCAATGTGCATTTCTCAGTGTGATAATCTGCATTATAAAATATACAGTGATAAATTCATTAAAATTTTGCTCCCAAAGGCAAGCTTTAAAAAACGTCTTAAGTAACTCCCAACATTCCTGCTGCCATCATCCTGTCTCTTCGAAAGCCACCTCTACTGTGAAAACAGTTTTTATATCCTTTGGCAAATCATTTAAGACAGCCTTCATTGCTTATTACCTTAAAGAAGTTACAGGCTACATGGTCTGTATTGTCTCATGATGAGAAAAGAGACAGACAAGGCAAATGTTTTATTTATGCTTGAAAACTAGATGCAGAAAGATTTATAAATGGACTAATTTTAGTTAGTGCTCTCACTTCATTAGAAAAAAAGGCATGTCTTAAAATGAACGTACTGCTTCCATGTGTACTTACAAATATGTCAAGTCTTTGCTTGTTTTAAAGCCCCTTTCTTGGTTAGGGGATTTTTTTTTCTTATTATTATTATATATCAAAAGCGATCTTTGGCTAGTTATTCTCAGAAGCAGTTCTGGAATAAAGCACAGGACAAAGGTTCTTCTTTCTCTCTAACACCACTGGTCCATAAGCATTATCCTAAGGGATAAACATTGGACCATGGCCTTTGTGCCTTATGTTGCAGCACTGTGGAGGCCAGCTCCTCCCTCCAGACCCATCCTGGAGAATTGCTTTGCTGCCTGTTAAGTCAAAACCAGGTATTAGTCTCAGAACATGAGCATTTAGATAATGAGTTTAACATTTGTCTCTTTGAATGGTTTCTCCACTAGCTGCAGAAATTAGATTCCTCACAGATAAAAAGCAGATGCTGTACCTAGGAAGATTAAAAAAAAAATGTCTTCACATTTATTTCATTAAGGGACCAAAATTAAAGTGAAATCACTAAAACTCAGTAAGTCCAGAAATACTGAATTCATCCTTCTTATTTTCTTCTCAGAAGGATTTTCTTCTCAGAAAATCAAACAGTGAGTACCTCAGCTTCTTCTGCCAGCGTTATAGACAATCATTAGCCATCTCCCTTCATCCTCACATTCTCTTCAGTGACTGCTGATAAAGACAGTGAAATGGATGCCTCAGAACAGCTCCAGAATAACCAGCATAAACCTACTGTGGGGCTGCATCATTTCCAGGGAGACCTTACAGTACAAATCACACGAGTTAAACTCATGTCCTTTGCTACCTCCAGGATCCCAAGACTAAACCCTACTCTTTATAGAC
>JAUBOD010000667.1:586302-598013 GCA_032353885.1 Nothura maculosa
AGGGAGGTTGTGGAGTCTCCTTCTCTGGAGGTCTCCAAAACCCGCCTGGATGCCGCCCTGTGCCACCTGCTCTAGGTACCTGCTGGAGTGGGAAGGTTGGACCAGATGACCTCTAGAGGTCCCTTCCAACCTTGAAGATTCTGTGATTCTGAGCTGCTCGGGCTGCGCTGCTTCCATCACAGCTTTAGACTTGCATTCACTAAATGAAGCCTTTTCCTTGTGTGTTTTGGCACAGCTTAGGGGATGCAAACTCTTTAAAATCCATACTGTTTTGAAGTCTCCTTTTGATCTTTGATTGTACTGAGATACCCATAAATATCTTCACAGATCGTGTTCCTTGGTCATCTCAAGTCCACCAAGACTACTAAAATTTATACCCCGCTATTAAAGCTTAACTTACCCCGTGCAACTGGGAGGTCTCTTTTGCTCCAGGAGTGGAGCAATGTGTTAACCCTTACTTGTGCTCAGATCACTGATTTACACAGTAATGCATACATATATATATACTCCGGTATATATATTTATACCTGAACTCTGGTTCAGGAGGGCATAGACTGTATCTTACTAGTCTGTCCCAGAAAGCTGAGGCTGGGACATCGACTTGCTCCTAAATATACCGATAACTTGCAAATCCGATGCTGGTACTGGTAG
Source organism: Nothura maculosa (assembly GCA_032353885.1). NCBI lineage: Eukaryota > Metazoa > Chordata > Aves > Tinamiformes > Tinamidae > Nothura > Nothura maculosa. The sequence goes on from JAUBOD010000667.1 coordinate 586,954, forward strand.
GACGCTGGTAGATGTTATCTAGTGAAGACGCCCATGCATTTACAGCCATCCAGGCAGCTGGGCTGCTGTTGTGAAGATCTGTGACAAGCGAGAGGCTGTTTTCACTGGACAGCAGCACAAAACAGAGCGGGCTCTGCACCGGTGGTTTAATTGGGCCGACCTCTGTCAAACCTCGGACCAAAGTCTGTTTACCCAGGATTTTGCAGAGAGCGAGGCAAGCATCAAAGCTCGCCTTGGTTTTGTAGGTCAGGAATGCTTTTGGGCTGGCACAGTGTCAGCTCCGATTTATTCTGCAAAGTGCACTTTAATTTTTCATTATAACATCACCTACAGCCTTTGATTGAAATAAATAATGAACCAATTTCTATCATGGATCCAAGAATCATTCTCTTCTGGTCCCCATCACATTTTGGATTTTCTTTCTGGTGACAAGTGTTAATGCATTTATGCCCTAGTTTCGCACAGTGGATGTTACAATTGAAGTGTCAGGAAGGAAGCTAGGGTGTTTTTTTCAGATTGCTATAGTCAGACTCAGCAGTCCATTTTGGATGAAAACATCACAGCAGAGCACAGCCTGAAAGAAGTCAGGATTTTAAACAGCACAGCAAAAGTCTTTGTGTTGTATATGATAAAGATACAATACTGAATAGTTTTTTTCCCAGACTGAGACAAAGATAATGGTTCCACTCTATAAAATTATGTCTTTTTTCCTTTTTTTTTTCTTTTTTTTTTTTTGTGGAATGGCACAAGATTCACAGGTCTTTTACAGAATTAGAGATTCTGCTTTCTTCACTCTTATTTTTCACCCTTACTCCTTCTGGAAATTCCTACCAACCATGAGAGGTACTGAGGTACTGCTACACTTTCCAGATGGCACCTGAACATTCCCTTTAATGAGAAGCCCAATAGAGCGCCCGCCTTTGCTTTCCCCTAAGCAAAAATGGCCAAAATCAAAACCAGTCCAAGCCAAATCCAGTGCCATCCAGACCCTCTCTTTGATTTGAATCATTTTGACTGTGTGGATCATTATAATTTTGATGTGCACGATTACTCACTTGGAAAAAAAAAATCTATTATCAGAAGTAGTCTTACTGTCATTGCAAAGTTTTGTTGAATTAGCCTAATACAATTCCATTTCAAGAGGAATTTAGATTAAGCGCACATAATAAATCCTGCATCCCACCCAGAGTACTAATCCCCTTTGCAAACTGTACAATACTGCAGAGAAAGTTAATAAAATGCTGGCCAAATCAAACTATAATGAATTTAAAGCACAACTAGCATATTTTACAGGAGTCCTCTAGCGGTATATTTGGGAGGCTGCCCCCACAGAGGAGCCATTCCAAGTGGGCAGGCAAAATATAAGAAATATTGGATTGTGGAATTGTGCAGCCTCCCAGGTTTGCTGTTCCCATCTCCCTTGCAAAGTTTTATAATGCCAAAAATAAGACAGCAATGCCAGTGTATTGGTACTACATTAGGAGCCCTTGTAAACCATAAAATGGTAATTATTTTATTCCAGGGAGTAACCACAAATTATGTTCACCCAAACCGCCTTTCCATTGCTGGAAGCTGCTGCTGAAAGACCACTGACTCTGTCCTAGATGACAACAGATTGCAGGCAAATTTCAGGCTCAGTACAGTGGTGGCTGCACAAGATATGATGTCTTGTGACACAGCGAAGGTCAGATTAGACCATCTGACCTTCAAGCTAAATTTAATCAATTTAGTGAAGTACATTAATATCACAATTTAAAATTAAGACAACATAATATAAAGAGCAATATTGTTCGACCCATTGCAGATCTCTATTAAAATACTATATTCCCCTAATGACTCTTGTATATGATCTAATAAAATTAGCCCGAAAAGCTGCTAGTGTAAAGCAAGGGTAATATGAGGAGAAAGCTGAGCCTCACCAAAGGCAGCCCAGTGCACTTCATCCAACCCCAGCGGGCTCAGGAGGGCCAGGCACATCCGTCAGGAATAAAGAACCGGGGAGAGCTCGAGGATCCTAGCACGGCTCACAGAGCCCCTGGAACAAAAAGCAGTTATTAAAATGATAGTGTTTCAACACCAGCCCAGCCTGCATTGCTCATTCAGCGCCGTTCCTCTTGCTCCATCAGCAATAGGCAGGTCTGAGTCAGCAGCATGCAGTGCTAGGGAGCACCACGCTCCTCCACACCGTGCACAACCACCTCTCAATTGGACTCAAAGCAGCCTCAAACTCGGGAAAAAAATGTTCTTTTCTGCTCTCTCTGGATATATTAATCTCTGTGCATATTCCTGTTTGTGTTATGAGATGTACGCCATAAAAGAGCCTACAGGATGTGCATTGCAGCCAAGTTAATATTGCTGTTGGAAGCTCAGACACTGCATTTCCTGCCTTCGTGGTGCCCAGTTAAAACTGTTATTTATTTATTCTTTTTAATTCTGCATTTACATAATGGAATCCTATGCTGGAGACAGTAGTAACATTTAGGAACAGAATACCACTTTGCGTAGAAACATATAGAAATACAGTAAAGAACTATACTCAAGCATTAATATTCAGAAATGATTTCAGAAATGCTCCTGCATTTTAAGATTTGCCTTTACACTTCCACAGGAGAAAAAGTCTATAGCTTTTGAGTCAGGCCAAAGTGCATGAGCTTTCAAAGCGTGCTTTATACAAGATCATCGTTAAAATGGAACTTCATTTATTTGTCACTTTACTTGGATTTTAAAGTGAGTATGGGCAGAAAAGTTTTGCATAAGAAGAAATAAAAAGAAAAAATAATTTAAAAAAGCATTCCAACAAACTTGCAACCGCGAAGGAAGTTTGCAGCTCCAAAGAGCTGAGCTAAGGCACATGTTAGGCCCAGTCCTTCCCTTGCAAGGAGGCAGTACCTGCTACCTCTGCCAAGCCCAGACAAGGCCATTGCCACACGCGCCTTTAGGCAGAGAGGAGGTCACAGGCTAGACGATCCTCATCCCTTTGGAAGGGCTCTGGATCTCCTCCTAACACAGACTAGATGCTCTTGCACCAGACCCAACCCTTGCCCAAAGTCTCTCCTTTGAAGCTACAGAAACCCCAGCGAGACACTGGCTGCAATAGCAGACACCGGCTGCAATGTCACAACGTCACGCAGCTCTAAAGCCCTTTTACCTTTGGCCCTCGAGACACAGGGACCAGGTTTCCCTGGCATTGCCCAACGGGCCCTGCGAGCAGCAGGTACCTGTGCCAGGAGGCCATGGCTCCATCCCAGGAGCAGCCAGGGCTCTCCAAGCACCACACGAGCCTTTCCGAAGGCACCAGGGCTCCACGCACCCTTCTTGCCTTTGAGCAGCCCTGACAAGGCGCCCAGGACAAACTGTTTCCTTTGGTTGGGAGAAGGCAAACACTGCCCTGATCTGCCACATTCTGTAATTCATCTTGATCTTAGTCACAGCCCCAACCTCGGCCTTGTGCATCCTCGTCCGCAGCCAACCCCTGAGGCTGCGCCCAGGGGAAAGCAACACGGCATCATCCAGCCCTGGCTCCCTCAGGAGCATCCGTCCCTTAGGTTTTGGGCAATGGAGGATTTCTATTAATGGTTTAGAAAATCCATTGGATAGAAAGAGAAAACAACCAGGGACAGCAACATACTGATGGACAACTCTTCTTCACCCACACAAAGCTCCCCCAGTTGCCCAAATGTCCATTTCCAGCCAAGCTGTTGATAACAGCTGCCTCTGCAAGCTCATTAGTGTAGGGCTCAGGGCAAATATCCACCCAGGTGGCAAGTGTTTTCAGCATCCCATTCACTTGCCATCCTTGTAAAGGGAAGATAAGAAAGCCCCAAATGGAAAGATTTCCAGCTCTTCTTTTAATTCACCAAGTTTTCCATTCTACTTCTGTAAAATATTGCAGAGTTCTGTAAAAGCAAAAGAAAATACATATCCTCTAGGCTAAGCACTGGATATTTTCACAGAGAGAAAGACTTCAAAGCCACGCTTTGCACCCTGTTTGCTTTCAGGCATTCTGGTTTTCGCAGCATTGCTACTCTAGCAGCACAGCAGCTAATTCCCCCATGTGCCAGGGGCTTGAGCTACTCAGAAGAGAGTTTCTCCAGCGCAATAACCATGCAAGACAGGGAGAAGCCACTCCAAAAACAGCCTGGGTTGCAATCCAGAGAAGGATTAGCACAGCATTCACAAGCAGGTGACCCAGACACAGAAAGGAGGGTTTCGGAGCACGTGCCCCTGAGTTTGCCTTGGAGAGGTTCAGACCAAAGCGCCCCAGCAAGAAACAGCAGCCTGGCAGTTGGGTTAACGTTCAGGCAGCCGATGGCAGGACAGAGCTTGTCCCCAGTGAAGAACTTTGGTCCCCAGCCTTCGCTACAATCCCCTGCCAGCTCACGGCTGATCCCTGCTCCAAGGTGCCTCCAGCTGCTCCGCACATGGACACGCTCTCAGACACACGGAGAGAGGCTCTGGCAGCCCATTGAGAGAAACCCACAAAGGCTGCAGTTCATTAAAAGGCTACTGAGGGATGCCAGGTTAACGGAGCGGGCTCTATTAAGCCCATTTATAGATTTGTGGCACCTGTGAAGGGGCCAGCAGTGCTCACTGCTGCAAAGTGTAATCGTCAGGGAGCTGCACACAGACAGGTTTAATGGGAGCACCCGAGGCCACCTGGAAGAGAGGCTGCCCCCTTAACTCCAGCATTGGAGGTCAACTCTTGGTGCTTTCCTCCCACATATCTCAGTCACAACTGCTCTGGAGCAGCATACAACACTGCATCTATCACAGCCCGCTTTGTGCGGGCGAGAGTATTTAATGACATGCAGAGCTACTTTCTGATGATTCGGGGGAAAAAAGATAAAATTGGCCAGATGTTTCATCCTGTCTGATTTCATTAGGCTGCTGCATACAGGGAATGGGGGATGGGGTTAGGCGATAGCCCCCTGCCCCACACATTTCCCGGGTCCTGCCCCACTGCAGGACAGTAACTCCCAGCCAGGACACAAGCTGCCAAGAGCTGCCACGAAGCACTGGGGCAGGTGCTGCTGCCGGGGCACTCAGTGCGGGTACGGCTGGGTCGGGGTGCAGACCTCACCGGCCCTGGGGGGGCAGGAACTGGGTCCCGTCGGTTCCCAGGGGTGCAAACCGCAGGTACCAAGGGATGGGGTCCGACCGAGGCTGGGGGACGCACACACATGAGCCAGGGGGCACCCACTGAACCCACGGCATGAGCTCCCGCTTACCGGGAGGGCACCCGGGGGGGACGGGGCTCCCCGACCAACCCCTGGGGACAGCGACCAACGCGGAGCCGCGCGGAGCCCTCCGCGGACGGCGGAGCGAGCGGCGCGGAGCGCGCGGCTCCGTCCCCGCGGGAGGGAGGGAAGGAAGGAGGGAGGGAGGGAGGCGGCCGTGGCCGCGGCCCCGCGCGGAGCCGGCGGTGCCGTAGGCGGCGGCCCGGCCCCGCGGCGCTTCCCGGCGCCCGTCCAGGGGGCTCCCGAAGGAATCGTCGCGCTCGGCGCCGTAGCCGTAGCCCGGGCGGAAGGCGTCGCGCTCCGCGGGCCGCGCGTCGTACGAGGCGAAGGAGTCGAATCTGAAAGAGCTGCGCGGCAGAAACAGTCAGCGCCCACAAAAAACTCCACCTCTTTTACTCTTTTTTTTGCAAAATCCGCACGCTTTTAGCTAGGAAATAATGTTTTTTTCTAAATCTTGCTTTCTGGGTACTTGTTTTCTGTGTTTCCTTTACCCTGGTCTTGAAAAGCTTGGGAAAGCTTGGAAAAAATAACTTGATCTACCCCAAAAAGGCAGGTCACCCCAAAAGGGGTGAAAGACCCCAAAAAGGGTGTTTTCTGCACAAATATCGACGGCCTCTGGGTGAAACATCCCAAAAATGGGTGTTTTCTGCACAAATATTGATAGCCCCTGGGCAAGGAGCATCAAAAAGCACAGAAGGGCAAGAGGAAAAGCCAAAAATATATATAAAAATAAATATATTTATATATAATGCACGCTATACATATATATATAAAATACAGATAATATATATTATATTATATACATAATATATAACTATAAAATATATTATAGTATATAACATTATATTATATATTATTAAATTATATATTCTAATAATATGTATTATATATCCTAATAACATATATTATATATTAAAATATTGTAGTATATAATATATAAATAATATATACTATATATTAGTATATATAATATAGTATATTATATAGTATATATCATATACTATAGTATATATTATATACTATAGCATATATTATATATGCATATATTATATATCTATATATTATATATGGATTCATTTGCTATAAAACATATTTTTATTAGTATAGCTTTACACCATTTTAATATTTTAGTCTATTAACACATGTTAATATGTCAATATATTAACATATTTCTACAATGTTGCCATGCATTTATTAAAAATACATGGAAAAATCCTGATTTTTTATATATTCATCAATATATATTTTATATATTCATCAATATATTCATCAATATATATTTATATATTGATATTCATATATTCATCAATATATATTTTATATATTCATCAATATAAAAATAGAAATAATAATAATAATATATTTTATAGAGGATATTATTTAGTTACTCCCATATTTATTATTTCTATTTTTACATTTTATATTTTAATTGATAAAACGGGGAGGGGAAATGAGCAGGAGGGGCTAAGACACAACGCGGTGCTGTCCACGTTGCCTCCTCACCAGCCACCGCTGAAGCCTGAAGACACAACTCGGGCTGCTCCATCAGCCCGTTTTGGGGCGAAACATCACGATTTGGGGCGCCTGGACGCCCGTTTTGGGGCGAAACACCACGATTTGGGGCGCCCGGACGCCCGTTTTGAGGCGAAACACCACGATTTTGGGGCGCCCGGACGCCCGTTTTGGGGCAAAACACCACGATTTTGGGCGCTCACCTGTCGTGCTCGTCCAGGGCGTCGCCGGTGGCGGCGCTGCCCTCCTTGGAGAGCATGTCGAGGCGCTGGTTGATCTTGGCGATGATGGAGTCGGAGTTGTCGGCGGCGGCGCCGTAGGAGCCGGTGCCCGCGCTCAGCTCCGCGGACTTGGGGGGCTCCCAGGAGCCGCCGGCCGCCCCGTAGCTGTAGGTGGCCGCCGCGGGCGCCGCACTGCTCTGCGGGCTGTAGTAGTCATAGCCCTCGTAGCCTGCCCGGAAAAAGGGGGGAAATGGGAGAAATTAGCAAAAATAGCGGGAAAACGCACGTTTCTGGAAGGAGGTTTGGATGGTATCGGGTCGCTCTGCTCCCTAAAGAAAAGCTGGCCAAGAAAGGGGGAAAATTAGCAAAAAGAGCAGGAAAAAAAGCAGAAAAATGCACATTTCTGGAAGGAGGTTCGGATGCTACCAGGTTGCTCTGCTCCCTAAAGAAAACGTGGGCAAAAAGGGGGAAAATTAGCAAAAAGAGAAAAAAAAACACACATTTCTGGAAGGAGGTTCGGATGCTGCCAGGCTGCTCTGCTCCCTAAAAAAAGGGGAAAATTATCAAAAATAGCAGAGAAACAAGCAGAAAAACGCACGTTTCTGGAAGGAGGTTTGGATGCTGCAGGTTGCTCTACTCCCTAAAGAAAAGCTGGCCAAAAAGGGGGAAAATTAGCAAAAAGAGCAGAAAATAAAGCAGAAAAATGCACTTTTCTGGAAGGAGGTTCGGGTGCTGCCATGTTGCTCTGCTCCCTAAAGCCTGGACAAAAAGAGGGGGGGAAATAAGGAAAATTAGCAAAACTAGCGGGAAAACAAGCGGAAAAACGCACGTTTCTGGAAGGAGGTTCGGGTGCTGCCAGGCTGCTCTGCTCCCTAAGGAAAACTTGGCCAAAAAAGGAGAAAATGAGCAAAAATAGCAGAAAAACAAGCAGAAAAATGCACTTTCCACAGGGAGGTTCGGATTTCCGGAAGGAAGTTCCGAATTTCTTGTTCAATCCTCCAATTTCAAGCGTTTTCCAGTGGTTTTAAGATCTTTCCAGTGGTTTTAATCCCTAGGAAACACGGGTTAGTTGTCCCAGGATGGATTTGGGACTGCCTTGATTCAAATTGGGGTTAAATAACCCCATATTTTATCCAAGAGCAGAGCATTTATGAATGATGCGGTGTGTTGAACACCTACCTTGCCAGTTCGTTGCATTTGTTGCGTAGGTACCTGAAAGGGGACAAAAAAAGGGGATTTTGGCATTAAAAACAATAAAGCATCAATATCACAAGCCCATGATTAAATCCAGAGGAATTCCAGGCAGCGCTTGTAAATATTAGGAATCCTTTTGCACGGAATTTCCAGCAGCTACTTAGGAAAATTATATGGATAAAATAAATATTTTTACCCCTTTGCAATATTTTTAATGCTCTGATAGCCACAGCTTTGGCCAGGCAAATGATTCCATTCAAATAAACCTCCTAGATTGGGTTTTATAGAAATATACAGATGCAATTTACCTTGAGTGTTGGTGGTGCCAGTACTCCAGGTGCCATAACCTGCAAAAAAAGATAAAGCCAAACAACAGTTATTACAAAATTGGGCGTTTTTGCCAGTTCTTTAGGGTTCTACACCAAACAGAGCAATTTCAGAATTTAGTTTCTCCTCTCAATGGACTCTAAAATCCATAAAGTTCGGGATTGTGCTCACATTTCTGCTGTTCAGCAGAGGAATAGTGTTAAATTTGGGGTTTTCTCTGCATTAAATTTGGGGTTAATCAGGCCAAAATGCAACAAGGAGCTCGGAGGCAGAGGATTAAAATTCACCAGGTGTTTCCAGAGGGGGAAAAATCAGATTTTTTAAGGAATTTGATGCTGTTGCATCCAACCAACAATCAGCAACCTCTGACAAAACACATAAACGGAGGCGCTTTTTCCCCAGGATGGCTGCGTTTGCTGGTATAAATTATATGTTTCTGCACCAAAAAAGCACATAGAGAAGGTCAAGGCGATGCAAAATTATTCCTAAAAGCTGGAATTGCCCAGAATTTGAGTTTTTCCATGTTTTTTTTTGAGTTTTATCCAGGGGAGAACAAAGCTCATCCTCTGCTAAGCCCTTATGAACCAGGCGTCGTCTTGGTGCCTTCTAAATTGTGATATAAATTACAATTGCAATATAAATTCCGATATAAATTGTGATATAAATTATAATTTATAACCTCATCGACAGCAAAACACAAGCTGAATTTCCTAAAAGCAAGAGGATTTTACGCTTATTATGATTTCTTCAAGACAAGGCATTAAAGCCTTTGTATTTTCATTTAGCTAGCTAAATATAAGCTTAAATAAAGCCAGAAATGGGTCCAATAAGTCATTTTGATATGCCAAAATGCACGTTTTTGGAGCCTGTTTATCCAGGATTGCTCCGTAGTCCATGTAGAGAAGGCAACGCTTTTCAACTGTGATTTATCCTCCTATTTAAGGTAAATCCGGGGCTAAAAAACACCTTGTAGGCTAAAAAATATATTTGGGAGCCAAAGCTGCTTGTTTTGGGCCCAAAGTTTGTGTTTTGGGCTGGGCTGGCCAGAGGAAATCCTCTTTTGTGGTGATAAATAGGAAATAAATACGTTTTGTGTGTGTAAAATCCCATTGTGGAGCTGCGATCTCCATCCTTAAGAGGAGGTTATGCTGGAAAAAAAAGAGGTAAAACGGCCCAAAAGCATCAAAAATCTAATTCTGATGGAAATGGGATGGAGGATGTTGGGTTGCTGCAAAGCTGGAAGCGGATGGAAAAAGGAGAAACTAGGGAAAAAACCATTGGGGATCCCTATGTATCCCATGGGATCTCGGCGGCAGTGGCTTGATAACACAAAGTGCATTTATAAAACGAGGGTTATTTATAAAAATATACTGTTTTTAGAGGAAAAACTGTACAAGATTGGGGAAATTTTGAAGTACGAGGTCAAAATTGCCCCTCTGTAGCTGTAGATCCTGGGGAGAATGGGAATTTTGGCAGGAAACGGCCTCAAAACGTGCAGGAATCCGTTGGGAAGAGGAGCAGGATCCGGTTCTCCGTCTGTGCCGGGTTTTGGCCTCCGGGAGCGCTCGCCATCCGGATCCGGGGCTTGTTTTGCTCTTCCATGTGGGATGTGAAGCAACCGGTGCCAGAGCCGAGTTGTCCAAATCCGGTGGGAATGAGGGCACCGTGGAAAAAGAGCGGGATTCCATGGAAAAAACACGGGGATTCCGTGGAAAAACAACCCGATTCCGTGGAAAAACATTCCGATTCTGCAGAAAAACACCCCAATTCCATGGAAAAACATTCCGATTCCACAGAAAAACATTCCGATTCTGGAGAAAACCAGTCCAATTCTGCAGGAAAACACTCCGATTCCCTGGAAAAACACCCCGATTCCGCAGGAAAACACGATTCTGTGAAAAAACACCCCAATTCCACGGAAAAACACCTCGACTCCGTGGGAAAACACCCCGATTCTGGGGGGAAAAACCTCGATTCCGTGCAAAAAACACCCCAATTCCTGGAAACACACCGCGATTCCTGGAAAAATATGCCAATTCTATGGGGAAAAAAAGTCCCGATTCCATGGGGAAAAAACAATTCCACTATTTTGCAGTCCAGGCCGCTCAGTGGCCCTAAAACAGCCGCTTTTCCCCCGTTTTCCCGCTGTTTCAGCGGCGTCGGAGGGGCTCATCCCTCTTTTTTTCCTTCTTTTCCCACCTTTTCCACGGGGGATGGAGGGAAGCGCCTCGGTCCGTGCAGGAAGGGCCCTTGAGAAGGAAACTCCCCAAACAGCAGCGACAGCGACGGGTCCATCGGCGAGGGGCTCCCAAACGCGGCACTTTTTGGGGTGATTTCTGCCGATTTTGGAGTGATTTCTGCGGGTTTTGGGGTTTTCCGGGCCGTTTTCGCCGTTTTTTTGGGTGAATTCGCGGCTCCTCTCCCTCAGGGCAACGTTAACGATGATGGGGGGGGGGGAGGGAGACCCGGGGGGAGGGGCCCGCGCGGCCGCCATTTTGTGTCGTCTTCAGCCCCGGCTCCATTTCCGCCCCCTCCCCGAAATGGGGCGGGGGGAGCGGGGGGGGTTCGA
>JAUBOD010000667.1:620018-631428 GCA_032353885.1 Nothura maculosa
TGGAGGTCTCCAAACCCGCCTGGATGCCGCCCTGTGCCACCTGCTCTAGGTGCCTGCTGGAGCGGGAAGGTTGGACTTGATGATCCCTAGAGGCCCCTTCCAACCTTGTAGATTCTGTGATTCTGTGAATTTAAACTGATAAAGCAGGAAGCTGGTCTTCTTCTTCCATAGATCTATGGATAAAGGTAGGTTCAAGAAGACAGCTATGAGCTTTGCAGCTCTGAAGAACACACTGACCAGCACCACTACACTCCATTTGCTAATAGGTAAGACACATTATTACTGGTATTAGGCAAAATGCTAATAGGTAATATACCAATATACCAAAATACCAATATGTAATTTTGTTTCAATAAATATTTTCATATATGATGGATGTTTAAGTTTATTACTTAACAATTGCTAAAAATAATTTAACTGAATCCTTTCCCCAAGAGAAAGCAGAAGGAAAAATTGTTCTCAGTAATAAAAGAAGAAAAAGGAGTAACTGTTTGTTTACCAAATTATATATTAATTATAAATTATTAATACTAACAGCAGGACAACAGAATATCTGCTTAAGGTTTCTGTAGACAACACTCAGCTGAAAGAAGCAGGAGATGAAAACAACTTAATAAAGGTGCTGTTACTCTAAACGCTGAAAACCCGTGAGAGGAAATTACGAAGAAAGGTAAAGTCGCATTGTTGGGATGCAAATATAGAAAACAAACATAAAAGAAGTAATAAAACGTAATGGTTAAAAATGACAGAAAAAAATACAGTAGTTACAGTAATTGACTGAACTCAAAAGCCAAGTCCTTTGGTATAGAGATAAATTTCTCTCTAAACAGTATTAAAAGTGGTATTGTATGAGATAATTCTTTCTGAACAAAAGATCAATGTTTAAGGATTACATCCAAATCAGTAGATATAAAAGCAAAGAAACTAAGATTTTAGTAAAGCCAACAACCATCAAACACAATGACACAGGGAAAGATTAAAATAAAATAAAAATAAAAATCCTCAAAATAAAATCCCTAAGATGTTTATATCAAGACACTAGCTTGGGCATGTAAATAGGCAAAAAAACCACTTTCTTTCAGAAACATGGAAGATGTAGGACATATTGTCAAGCACTGCACAATGAGGCCTCTGAATTGCATTCAGTGGAGAATTTCAAGACAAACATCTGCCAAGGAGAGATCAGAGAGACCAGGTTTTTGGTTCCTGCAGTAAGATTAGCTGGTCTGCTAAGATACAGTCCAGATCCACACTTCTGGGAGCTGGAGATCACTCCAACCGTAGAACTCCGATATTTGGTTTTAAAAAAATAACTACACTCTAATCCAGACAATTCCTAATGAAAACTCAACATACAGCAATTTATATTTATTTTTATATTTTCTTTATATTCTGATTTACCTTTCCATTTTAAAAACTTAAAACATGGCTGCACTCGAAACCACTATTAACTGCAAAAAAAAAAAAAAAAAATACTATCTTCAAGTTTTATATCAAACTATCAAGTTTGTCCTCTTTAATTATACCAGAGCTTACTTCAGTTTGGACATTCAAGCCGCTAGGTTCAGCTCTATCCATGCCCTTCCTTTCATATTCTTTCTTAACCTGAAAATATTCCAACAAATTTATCTTCCCTTCTTTTTAAAACTGACATTCTGGCAAACAAATGTATTTTCCTAACTTTGACTTGTCCCATATGATTAATTTCACAATAAACCTTAGTCACTGTGGATATTTTCACTCTGCTGCAGTTATGAACCTCTTCTGCATCACATCATGAAGCTTAAAGATGTGAAATCATTTTATAGACCTGTTTTTTTATATGTACATATAAAAATCTCACTCTGAAGAGATCTCACCTAGGCTTCAGAGCATTTTTGAAATAATAGTTTAAAAAAATAAGTTTAGAGAACAGCTTTCCTTGCTTATTTTTTAATGAGTTCTTCAAGATATTTTTTCTTATCACCAGAAAGGAAGTTTAAACAGATGGTTGGAAAATAATCCAGAATGAGCCTAAACACACACATATTCCGAGCAAAGAACTGTAAGGAGCATGAACTCTTCTGTTCAGCTTATCTTTTGCCTCAAACTAGCTTGGATCACACTGCCAGGATATTCCTCTTCCCTATCCTCTCCACAGAGACCCTTCCATAGGGAAGGGCACCTGGGAGTCCCAGCCACCTTCAATGCTCACAGCTCTGCTTGCTCCTGAAGGGGGATTTTTTGACCATTATTACTTCTCTCCAGAGTTTTCACACTAGAAATCACAGTTTCTTTCCCCTTCTTGTGTTAAGCTGTTGAGGATCTCATGAACTGAATCATCACAGAGCACCAAGTATCCACAATGATGGATTTTTCCTTTAATAGATGAGCTAAGGTAGAGAAAGCAGCTAAAAAGCTGATTGAGAGGTGACATTCCTCAGCCCTACTGAAAATAATCAATGAAAATCTGTTCTTATTTTAATTTTTCAGTGAGCTATAAAATGCTAGATTTGCCTGTTTCCAACTGCTGAGGACATTTCAACTATACAGAGTATTTAATTTGCGGATTCTACCATGCAGCTTTGCAATTAAGTGATGCTAATGATTCAACACCTCTTGTGTTGGTTTTCAAGTGAGCTTTCTGCTGTTTAACTTTGATAATACCAAAATTAACTCAAGCACAAAACGCTCAGAATCGCCAGCTAACCCATCAAGGGATTTCTTTTTTTATAACTTTAATTATTGAGTTGCTTTCTCTGATCGCAGGGCAGAACAGAGTACTCTTTTCTATCTTCAAGCAACCACCATTCTTAGTAATTACTTTACTTATACAGAATTCTCCACTTCTATTTGTTTCCAGAAGTGCTACCATTAGGTAGGACTACCGCTATGATGCCCTACGTTGAGAATAAATACACTAGGATGCTGTAACATAAACCATGTCTTGTGGCATTTTACAAGTTTCACAGAAGTTCACCACTGCCAGCTCTGCCAGTTTTTCATTGTCTCATTTGCATCCTATGACATTCAGGCATGGATTTAATCCGTTTAATTCTGACTACTTCTTGAAGCTATGCCTTGGAAACTGCAACAGGTAATTGGTAACATCTGTCTGATTTAAGGCTTGAAAAGGAAATCGTCGTAGCTGGCAATCTTCTTAGTAAGCTACGGCCAGAGATAAATAGTTGCTGTAACTGGCTAAAAATTCAAACCACTTCCTGAAAAAAGGAACCTTCTCTTCCAGTTCTCACCTTGTCCCAGCAGTCTCCCCCAGGTACCACCTGCTGACAGTATCAGGGAAGCGATTCAAGTGAAAACTCATCACAAAAATCACCATTGTTCAGAACAACCAGGATACTTACATGGCTGCACAAACACTAGGAACAACCCCAAAGGCTCCCAAACCAGATAAACCTCTGCAATATTAGAAGACTGGAGAGAGACAGGACAACCCTTATCAGGTACATCACAGTTAAAATGACTAAAACCTATACTGCTTCTTACAGCCTATGCCTTGAAGACATGGGGTTCTGAGCAACAACTGCTGCTTCAAGGAGCTTCTACCCACCAAGTCCAAGGAAAAGCTGGCAGGGGACAGGAGAAAGCCTAGCTTGAGAGGCCAAAGCTGTATAAAATGGTACTGAAGTTCCCACCTCAATGAGCCTTGGATACAACTGCACAGCTCATTCCCCTCACTGAGCACCACGTTTGACTCCAGCAGAAAGCTGGGGGCAAGGTAAACAAGGCTGCAAATTCCCTTACAAAGGGGTGGAGGGGACTTGATAGAAGAGACACTGAAATCTAACAAGCAAAGAAAGAAAAGACAAACATAAGACTGAAATGTGGCATTGCACAATGCAAGACTTCAAGTAATGGACAGAATAATGGGAGTCGTCCTTGAGAATGATTTCTTAACTGAAGGGTTGGGAGGAGATGAGGAAAGACAAACTGTATGTATCAGTCTCAGGAATTCTATTTGCAGACAGTTCTTTAAGCATAAATCAATCTTTATTTGGATTTCATATTAGGTCTTTTTCATAGAACTCTTCTGCCTGTAAAAAGAAAATTCAGGATTGTTGTAGCAGCAGAAAGTATTTAATACTGTGTAGTGTTTAACTCCTGAAACAAATCATAAAAACCCACTTGTAATAAAACTTTTAAAAATGCAAGACAAGCTTGGCTTTTATTCTTTACTGGAGATATGCACGTTATTTTTCCAACTTATTAAAAAGCATAGTTAAAATTTCAGTTAGACTGATCTGACAAGGTTTGTGTAGAATGAAAATAACGGCTGAAGAACATTCCTGAATGCCTAAGAAGCCAAAAGCTTTGGAGGAAAAATTTCTGTGCAAACTAATCAAAGCCGAATTACTCAAATGAAACTCGGAGAAGCAGGAGCTGTTTGTCTGAACAGAGGTTCAATTCTTCAGAGTGGGCTGGAGAATTTTCAAACTTTCCATTAAAAAAAAAATTAGCAAAAGGTAATATTGACAGAGAAGTCTGCCGGAGAAATAAATTTATTTGTGGTGAGTGGGCAATAGATTTATTGAAAAAACATGGTTGACTATTTCAGAAGTATCCACTAACGCCAGGGAAGTAAAGATTTGCCAGTATGACCTTTATATATTTTACACGAAGGAATAATCCAGCTGCAGAAGTAACAAATTAAAGCCCCAAATATTCAGCATAATTCCATAAGGTATCTTAAAAATGTGCCCATCCCAGCATTAGGGACATACACATTTAGTCCCCAGGCCTGTGTGTAAAGCAGAGGGGTTCGTGTTCCCTGGGGCTTGGTGCTCGGGTAGCCCCTTCCCAGCACAGAGCCCAGCCCCACTGCAGCAGCCAGGGCCTCAGCAGGTCACACACAGGATCACACAGGATGGCTGAGGCTGGAAGGGACCTCTAGAGATCATCCAGTTCAACCTCTCTGCTCCAGCAAGGACATCCAGAGCATGTGCCACAGGGTGGCATCCAGGCGGGTCTGAAGACCTCCAGAGGAGGAGACTCCACAGCCTCCCTGGGCAGCCTGTGCCAGGGCTCTGTCACCCACCCACACCTGGGGCTCCCGGCCGCACTCTAGCCATGGCCTCTGCTAGCCACTGTGCGAGGACTCAACAGCAACCCAAGGCATTGTTCGTGATCCTTATCCTCATAAAAACATGGAAAAAAAGGTCTTTTCCTCACAAGCCCTTGTAAGTTACTGTGTTGCCTGCAGCATTTTGTGTTTTTCCCTGCTCACCTTTCTCGTCAAGAGGCTCTTGCGCCTCATTCCACAGGCCTCCAGCTGGAGACGCCCCCGCAGCGCCAGCTCGATCAACATACAGCCCCGCAAGCCCGACGAGATGCAGTCATTCCAGAAGGACGTGTAACCCTGGGAAGAAGGAGAGAGCGTGAGAGATTTCCCTCCACAGCTGAAAACAAGCAAAGGTTTAACTGCCTTTTCTGTGGCCGCCTTCATTAACCCTTCCTTGCTGCCCAACTCAACCTGAAGCAGCACTGGGAACCAACCACCACGTTTCCTGAAAATAAAAAGCAGAAACAGACCCACCCCCAAATAGTTTTAACACAGACTCTGCTCTTTGAAGAGCAGAGAACTTCAGACAAGTGATAAGAATTAATACAGCAAGGTAGCAGCAACTGCTGGATATTAAGTGTAGTTTATAAGTAGCTAAAATACCACAATTGAGTTTCGTGCACTTCAAGTGTTTGACATTTCCAGCATCACACAGGATAACCTGGATTTCCTGAGAAATATGAAAATTATTTTACATTCATAAACAATCTGGTGTCAATGAAGCAATAATAATCTGAAATCAGGATTAAGTAAAATCTGTAGCATACTGTAAATTAACAGAAAAATCAGTCATAAAAGTGGCAATCAGGATAACGTACAGAACAGATTTTTCCGCTTGGTTATAATAAAACCAAACAACAATGAAACTTTTTCCATAAAGTATTTAGAAAGACACCATATGTCTACCATGTTGTCATTTAAATCTCTAAACATACGTAATATGTTTTGGAAACTTAATACAGACTGTTCTTTATATAAATCGAAGAACTTCAAACCAGGTCTATTCTGTGACCCATGCCACATCTAACATGCTTTTTATCTGTATTTCTATGTTGACAGATAACTGCTTGCAGGGCAGAACAAAGTATTTAACTCAAATCTATTCAACATCTATAAAGACATTTACTGACTTCTGCACTTTATTTCTTGAAAAGTGTGAGGAAGTATGGTCAGTTTTAAAACTCACTTTTCAATTTAAGGGAAGTTTAATGTTACTGAACACTGACAAAAGACAAATTTATTTACAAAATGAAGGAGAGCTGAAGCTTTTACTTGCAGTGGGAAGAGAATTTCTATTATGGAGTAGCCAACACTCCAAAAAGAACATTACTGACACAAGAACAGTATTTAAGACAAAATAACTTTGAGAATTAACTTGTCTTTGAGAAATAATGATGGAAACACTAGGTGTGATACAGAAAGGCCTCCCAAAACCCCTCCAGTGAGGGGATCTGTGATCCCCTCTGTGGAAATAAAGGCTGCCAATGCAGAGATATCCTAGGCGTATACATCTCAAGTCTGCTAAACATGCTTAGATGTAAAAAAAGAAAAGGCATCAATGCATGCCCTTAAATCTGGATTTCCAGGAACATGATGGTGTTACTTCCACTTAGCAGCCAGCTGCTTGAGAGCTGATTAAAAAAACAGTACTCCTAATATTGCACAAAAACTCTGTATGTCTAGAAAGTCACTAATGAAATACATCACAAACATCTATCTAGAAGACCGTAAATACAGGGCTGGAAAGGGGGTTAAGAGGGTTCTTACTCAGCCATCTACTCAAAGTGTTGTATTATTATTCAAATAGTTTAAGTTATGGAATTCATTTCCTTATGTAGAAATTAAAATGTGTAATCTTGAATGAAACGGAAACAAATGAAGAGAGATTATGGTCTTCATAAACACACTGTGCTTGCACGAGTGGGTTAGATGACAAAATCAGGAGAATGTATACTGCCTTTTTATTTAAGTCTTTCACCAAAGTTTGAGAGTTTGCAGTTGGACTGGAAAAAGAAGGAACACCATCAATTTTAAAACACAGGGATTATACTGCTATTACCATGGTGAGGGAGAAGCTGTTTTGTGACAGAAGGCATCATCCTGAACATTTTTCAAACCATTAAATTGCTCTTTCCAGCTAGCTCAGACAAAGGAACTGATCATTTTTGTCACTTACTGCA
This sequence comes from Nothura maculosa, assembly GCA_032353885.1. NCBI lineage: Eukaryota > Metazoa > Chordata > Aves > Tinamiformes > Tinamidae > Nothura > Nothura maculosa. The sequence goes on from JAUBOD010000667.1 coordinate 627,258, forward strand.
AAGATCTCAGACAACAGAAGGAGCTTCCACAAAAAGATAGTTTGGTACACAAAAGCCAAACTTAATAATTTCTAAATCATCTCAAACCTCTCAGTGTAACTGAAAGGACACAGACATTTATCTGCAATCCTGCAAGCAGCATCTTGGCACCTATCTCAAATAGCACACAATGTTAACTAGAAAAAAAAGAGTGAAGAGAAACAAGAACACTCAGCAACGGAGTATTACTGCTTATTACAAACGCTATAGATGAACAGTGAAGAAAGAGGGAAATGAGTAGGGTGACAGACATATGTATGGAGCAGCAGAATAATCATATAGAAAGCTACTTCTTTTCTTTGAATTCTTGAAGTGTGAATTCAACTGTTTCTGTAAGGAAGCAAAAGAAACCTTTCAAAATATGAGTTAAATTCCCAACAGATTGACAAGGAGGTTTGCGAGGCAGCAATGGATGTGTAGAAGCCACGCAGGGTTGGGGCAGTCCCTTCGCCCGCTGGGAAGGCAGGGGAGTCCCTCAAGAGGAACCATTGGGAGCAAGTCCTTTTGCTGGGTCCTACTTAACCATCGTTGGTAACAGGACATAGAAAACAGACCAGAAAACCAGTTAACGCTGTTCTTGTATTGTTTCCAATGCCTAAAATGCTCCAAACCACGTCCAGTGGCCATCAAAGCTCACTATTTAGAGATGCAAGTCATTTACTGTTTAATGCTCCTGCATAGCACTAGTGTTCCCACCCACGTAATACCAGATAGAGCTATCTGGTATTTTTTAATGAAATAAGGACTTTATTAAGTTGGGATGCTTTAGCAATCTTCCTACGTGCTCTTATGATTCTATAAGCATCCCAACTTAATAAAGTCCTTATTTCATTAAAACTGCAAGGCAGCAGGAAGGAAAAGGATCTTACAAGGCAAAGAGTTATTTTTATCTGACAGCAGCCACACCAGAATAGCGCTTTAAGCTAAGAATAGCTCGCAAAACAAAATACTAAATCTGTGTTGATTTAAAGATCTTAAGAATGTTTACCACTGTCATGTTTATTTACACAAACACGGCGCAAAAACATTTCCTTCAAAGCATACCTAGGAATTCTAAGATAAAAACAAGTTTTGCTAGACTTTGCTAGATTTGCTAGAATCATGATGGGAAATGAAAATGAAAAGTTTATAATTGGTATTTGTTGCACTATAACTTTGAAAAATCAGACAAGCATGGCAAAGAACCAAGAGAACTGCTTTCTGCCTAGAGTTATGCAAAATCCATGTTCATTAGAGATCTTTCCTATCATCCTTGCAGCATTTATTCCCCTCCCTTGCTTCCCATAACCAATTCACAGCTCCCTCAGGTTTTCTTCAGAAAGCCACTAGTCGTTTCAAACACAGGACTCCCACTTTTACATTCAGTCTGTCCCCTAACCATGGCCCTGTGCCTCACTACGACCACCACCTACCTTGTCTTCCTCTCCCTGCTTTTACACAATATAAAAGCACCAAGATTAAACTTATGTTTCGACATAAACTAATATTTAGCCTTCCTCAACAATGGTTGCTTTCTTTCTATTCCTCCTGATGTGTGCCAGACTCTTTTTATGCTATGCTTTCAGTAATTGCTGAGGGTAAACATCCTGGAGAACCTGCCATGCCTGCTGGCATCACAAGTCATCGAGGTCTATGAGCTCCAGGTTGTCTTCACTACCCTCACGAAAATTTACACAGCAGCATCAGAAAGGATGAAGGAAGGGGAGGGAAAAAAGTATCTCATGGACTGTAAATGGGCCACGGTTTTAGACACATAAAAACTAAAAGCTACAAAGGCTTTAGTTCTACTTTTAAAAGATGGAGAAATAGTTGTCACTCTGAGACAACCTGAGTAAAATGAATGTGGAGTACGGGGGAACTTTGAAAGTCAGTTTGGGTTATTTGTGGGATTGGGTTAACCAAATGGAGAAGATCTCTGCTACACGTATTGCAGGGGGCTGGCACACCTGGCATGAGCCTACTTGCTTGTAACATTCCTATGGCAGGGCATACCACGAAGCAAGAATACCCAAATACTCAGCTTGAACAATTACCTCGATACCAAGATAAATACTCAAGCTTTGTATGTTCATTAATTCAGATACTTTTTAATTAGAGGCATTTAAAGTGGCAAAGAGAAACACCAGGGGAAAAAAAAAAAAAGGCAGGAAAAACACCGAGGACACCACAATATGCCAGGGTTTAATTGCTTCCCCAGCACAAACATCTCTCTTGAACCACTACCTTCAACAGCAGGGTAGCATTAACCTTTCTCCACAATTTCAATTACTCTCTCTTCAAGAGAGCCATTTCAGTTCCACTGACCTTTCAGATCAATGTCAGTTCTCCACAGCATTTCATTTCAACCTTTCACAAAATCAGGTAACTGGAGAAGGTGAATCCTCCTGTGCCTTCATTTCCAGCCAGTTGAGGGCTAACCCTGCAAACGCAGCCCGGCAAAGCGCGAGCTGCTGCTGAAGAGGTACCAATTTCTCCTCCTCCTCACTGCTCATTGCGGCCACATCTCTTGAGCCCACAGATGGGTTAGAGCAGTGTGGTCAGAAGCAAAGGGTCAGTCCCAACTCCTGGCTCCCTGAGCAGCTCAAAGAGCCCTGGTGGCAGCATGAGGAAGGGAAGCAACGGGCTCAGGACAAAGGAAAAGGCAAGAGCAGCCTGGCTGCAACAGCCCATGCTTCACATGGCAAACTAATTTGCAACCCACAACCTGAAGAGCTAGGGCAAGAACTATTCAGTGAGTCTTTGGCATGAAGGGAATTGGAAAGAAAAGCTCAAAATTCATGTTTTTTGGCTTGTGAATGGCTGCAGTATAGATAGCCCAGTACACCCAAAAGACACAAAGGACAAAATACAGCATCATAGCCTATGTTCTCTATTCTCTTGAGCTCCTTGTTTTGGGCCTCAGTAATGACTACCCTGATGATCCTAAATTTGAAGTTATATTATTCAAATATGAGAGGACAATGACCATATCTCCTTGTGATTCTCTGAAGCAACAGCAAGTTCTTTCAGAGGTGGCTCCTAGCCTATTATTTGCCAGCACAAAGCACAGACAGAACATACTAATCAAAACCTCCAGCAAAGACAGGCAGGAACAAATTATTGTGAAACGGGGGCTCTGGGGAGCTGTATTTCATAATGGCCTCAATCACAATTGCAGCAGAACTCTCCCTTTTTTATTCAAGGAGTTCCCGTCTCCAACAGGAATTTTGGTAGCTTCAGGAGGAGAGCTGGGGAGGGAATCACTGCTGTGCACTTGCACTGTGACTCTAACAGGGACTTTGACCTGCCACCCCTTTGCGGTGACGAGAGGCTGTTTCCTTACTCTTGCATCACAATTCCAATAAAATAATTACCTGCAGATAACTCCACAACTAGAGAGCTACGCGTGCTGATGACAAAAACACGTTTCTTAAGTGTTTTTAATTAAGCAATTGTGATTTTTACTGGAGAGTACTGGCAGACTGGGGAGCGCCAAACTACCACAGAGACAGGAACAGGAATCAACATGATTGATGCAATTTATACTTAATTTACTATCAAATATATTTCTAAAATATTTGTCCAACAAATGTAGCAATTCATTTTTCAAACCTTCAGACTTCAAGCACATCTTCAGAGGGCAGGAAATTGTTTTACTGGAATAATTAAAGAATTCAGAAAGTTGACCTGGTGTTATTCTTCCAACAGCTTAAGAAGCAACTCAATATAAAAATAAGCAAACAGATCTTATTTAAAAAAAAAAAAAAAAGAAAACAAAAACTTTTCCAACCTCTTAATAACACAGATGGAGAAGCTGTTCTATATTAAAACATAACCATACTGACGATCTGAGTCACTTAGCCTGATGTTTCCCATTGGTAAACTATGCTGTACTGTCAGATCTGTTCCCTAGCATAAACTGAACTCAGGGGTCCAGCATCACATATTACAGGGTCACAGAGAAGGCAAACTTGACATTCTTCCTATAAGAGAATAAGGAGCCGTTAATGTGACCCTACAGCTACTGGCTAACAAGGAAGTATTTCCAGGCCTTTATAATATAGTGACTATTTGTTGGGAATCACAGCATGGATGAGATTGGAAGGGGCCTCTGGAGAAACTCTAGTCCACCCCTAGTTGAAGAGGGGTCACC
>JAUBOD010000667.1:631528-642264 GCA_032353885.1 Nothura maculosa
GGGAATCACAGCATGGATGAGATTGGAAGGGGCCTCTGGAGAAACTCTAGTCCACCCCTAGTTGAAGAGGGGTCACCTAGAGCAAGCTGTTCAGTCTCCCTCACCACAGGCAGGAGGTTCAGGCAGGATTTCCTGCATTTCAGCTTGTGTCCGTTGCCTCTGGATCAGCCAGTGGCAGCACAGACTCGCTGTGGGTGCACTCTGGCCCTCACCCAGGTCACTGATGAGCATCTTGAACAGTACAGGGCCCAGGACAGAGTCCTGGGGACTCTGCTAGCTACTGGCTTCCAAACTTCCTTCGTGCTGTTGACCACAACCTTCTGGATGCTCTCAACCCATCCGACCATCCGCTTCCTTATGAGGATATTTTGGGAGACAGCGTCAAAAAAAAAACCTTTCCTGGAGTCACAGCAGACAACATCCACTGCTCTCCCCTCCTCTACCCAGCCCTTCCAACACAGATGGCTATGGGGTTGATTACATGATTCCCCCTTTGGGAATTCATGCCAGCTCCTCCCAATCACCTCCTTGCCCTTCATGTCCTTGGAAATGATACACAGGATGAGCTGCTCCATAGCCCTTCCTGGCATCACTGTGGAGCTGACTGGCCTGGCTCCTTCTCAGCTTTTCTGAAAAGCAGCCTGACTTGCCCAAATACAGAAATACCAGAAATGCTGATCCAGAGGCTTTCACAACTAAACTGTTAGAGTTAACGTTTCAATAAGGTTGCAAAGATGCTGTTCCCCTCTCTGATCTGCCCCAATACTGAAATGGATATAACCTTGGTTGCCATATTGGGTAATACAGGTTGCTTTTCAAGTCCAACCATTGCATGAACCCATACATTTCCCTAAGCTGCTAATTACATTTTACTCTTCTAACAAATATTCTGAATAGCTCTTCTGTATATTATACAGGTTGCTAAACCAAGTTCATTGAATCCTTGGCAACTAGCACACCAGGAAAGGGGCTTCATCAGCCTGCAGAGGCAAGGCATACTGAATAATGCTAAAGCGTGGGGAGTTTCTCCCTGCCATGGGCACACTGCAGTCAGTCAGCCTGGGGCTACTGCTCCACATCCAGTTCCTCATGTGGACTTGGGGAAAGCCTGTTCTTGCCCAGCTATTTGAGTGACCTGAGAGGCTGCAAATGTGGAGCATGATAAACCCCAATGAAAACCAATTAAAAGTCTTATTACCAGCATATAACTAACTACATTCATAAGAAATTGGAGGAGCAAATGCAAACAATATAAAATGATATTGGAAGAGAAAAAAGAATTTTTCCAACAGGATTTTAGTTGAAAACAGGCTGGACTGTTCAAATTATTTGCAATAATATTGGTAATACTTGGCTCTTCTCATTATAGACATCTTTTATTATAGGAATTAATCCTATAATAAAAGGTGCCAGTGATCTTAGCTGCCAGTGATCAAAGAAAAAACGTTCTTCCCTTTCTTTCCAGTGCAGATTATTGTAATCGAATCTACCTGAAGATGAGCAGCAACCACAGCCGTGAAGCTGCAGCTGAGAGCAAAAAAGTCTCCGACAAGAAAAGGTGACATAATTAAACTCTGTGTGTGTTTTAATGACCCAGAGAATCCCTGCTGCCTTCTACAAAATATTTAAACTCCAGACAGTCATCCAAAAGTCTAACAACTGCAGGAACCTTAAAAAAACCTACCTTAAAGGAAGTTGTATCCTCCATAGCAGGGAGGGTCTCGGTGGTGATTCCCTCTAGCAAGACCCAAACTGATTTTCTTTGGCAAGGAACTGTATAGTCTTGCTGCATCCTATTTATATTCAGCTGAAAATACAATGTTCAGGGTCCTGCTCTTTGAGATAACTCTTCAGTAATGACTTGCCTTTTCTCCTTTGCTTATTTATCAATTCCGTCCCTCTTCTACTGCCCCCCAAAAAAGCATAGAATAAAAACCTCACGGCTCTGGGACAGGAGAATGAAAACTGCAGATGCAAACCTGCCAGAAATTCTCTCATTTTCAGATTCTTTACAAAATAAGTTTCCCATAATTTAAAAACTGAATTATGCTTTTGACAGTAATAAGCATCCCCCCCAAATTTTAATTCTCTAGAAAAATTATAAAAAGAAAAGAAATTAAGGAGGGAGGAGAAAGTTTTAGGGTTTTAGGGCCCAAGAATGAGCTCACTCCCCATATTTCGTTTTTCTTATACATTTTTATATATTTTAATTATATGATTATCATCTATTATTTTATATATTTTCTTATAAATTTTATATTTTAAAATATATCCAGTGAAAGACAGGACTCAGCTTCTCCTCACAAGGATGCATTCAGAGGAGGGCTACTTTCTATACATTCTATACTTATAACAACCCAAACCCTATGGTTCATTTCTCAAATTGCTCAATTTCAGTTCCAGTAAAAGAAAGTGTGTTATCTATGTAATTGGAAAAAAATACAGATATTTTCCTGAAGGAAAAACAAACAAACAAAAAAAAAAAACATTCCTCTTACAGTCATCTCTCAAAAATAAAAAAATATGTCCAGAATTGGTAATTAAAATATTCAAATAAGATCCTTCTAGAGTGATAAGATTTTTTTCATAACATAATGAGAAAAATCTAACTTCAAATCTAGACATCTAATTTGTAGCTAAAAAGAAATGTGAATTCTTTTTCACGTACTTCATAGTAGAATATAGGTCTACAGTAACCTATATCTTGTTAGATCTTAGTTGCAAATCTGACTTTTCTCGCCAGTCATTGTCTTTTTTAGTACAGGCACATTTAGTGATATATTCTGGCCTACAGAATCCTTAAAAATAACATTGTGAATTAAGGAAATGAAAAGAAAAAAAAGCAACCTCAATTGCAGAACCATTTTTTATTGGAAAACTACAATTTGCGGATGTTGATGTTTGACTGCCGTCCCTCTTTTTCAAGTTCTGATGCATTTTAAATCATAGCTATTTTCCTGGAACACACATTACAGTCTGGCTAGAAGCAGCAAAGAAGTTAGGGAGGAAAATCTCTGAAGTGCTCTGACACTGCAGGAAGGCAAATTCCACAAAGCTCTGTATTCCTGACAGGAAACTCGTCAGGCATTTGATTAACCTGCCACTGCATTTAAGAATAAATAACAAATAGCAGCTGCTGTCAACTACTGACAGCGCCGAAATCAAACACTATGGCCCAGCATTTTAAGCATGGGCACAGGCCTGCATTAGCCCCGAACAAAACAACTCCTGGGAGTCTAATCACTCCTTTGGGTATCAAAATGCTAACTTAGAAATGTGACTTGCAGTATGATTAGGTGTGATCTGCACATGCAGATCAAGCTTGTGCTGTTCTTGCAAAGCCACTTCCATCAGAATCCAATCTTTATTCTCCATAGTTTCACAGGATGGTTAAGGCCCATGGTTAACAGTCTAGTCCAAATCTCTGCTCAAGAAGGGTCCTCAGGGCAAACTGGCCCGGACTCTGCTCAGACACTTTTTGAGCTTCTCCAAGGATGGAGACTCCATAAAATCTCCAGGCAACCTGTTCTAGTGTTTAGCCTCTCTCACTACAAAGAGCTTTTTCCCTCATGCTCAGAGGAAACTGTCCCAGTTGGCTCCCATTGTCCCTTGACCTGCCACAGGGCACTACTGGAATCTCTGACACCAACCTTTTTATATCCTCCTTCAACTATTTAAACACATTGATAAGATCCCCCCTCAGCCTTCTCCTGGCTAAGCAGGCCCAGCTCTTTCAGCCCTTCCTCATAGAGAGCTGCTCCCTCCCTTCACCACCTGGGCAGCCTCTGCTGGACTCTGACCAGTAGCTCCATGTCCCCCTTGTACTGGGAAGGCCAGCACTGGATGCAGCTCTTCCAGACGTGGCCTCACCTGGGCTCAGCAGAAGGGGAGGATCAGCTCCCTCAACCTGCTGGCAACTCGTCCTAATGCTGCCAATGATTCCACTGGCCTCCTGGCCATGTCACTGCTCACTGTCACCTTGCTGCCACCAGGACCCTGGTCCTTCTCTCCTCCGCCTCTTTCCAGCTCTTTTGGAGAACTGGAGTAACATGAGTTTTCTTCCAGGCCTCAGGAACCTCCCACGTTCTCCACGTCCTTTCAAAGATAGTGGAGAGTAGCCCAACAAAGACGTCCACCAGCAACCTCAGCATTCCAACAAGGCCCATGGACTTCTGTGTGTCCAGTTTACCTGTAATCGGTAAATAAAATCCTAGATTACCAGCTCTTGAGCATAAAGTCTCACACATATTTGTAAAAAGGAACAAAAAATGAACTGGTGCTCAAATCCTTCACATTAGATATTTCACTGAAGAAACACATCTTACTAAAGCAAGAAATAAGGCAGGCTCAGAAAAGTAGCTCCTATCCTGCTTAGACACAAGTTTAACCACCAGAAGCAGATAACAGAAACTTGCAAATGATTCTAGGTCTCATCCTAAAAATAGTAACAAATCTGGTATGTCTTTCTAATGTAGATAAAGCAGGTCTAATATTGGCTGACTAAATAACAGGTCAAAGTTTAATTGATTTTTGACCACAATAGGCAGCATTAAAACTAGAGTTCCCTCCTCAGGGCCTAAGAGCACCCTATACCTGTGCCCAAATACAAGGCTCATCAGCTTCTCCTTTGCTTCTACAGCTGCCACTTTCTAAAACAATAAATAGAACAATGTGATATTTCTAACTAGGGAGCAGTAAAAGGTTTCATTTTTAGGTGATACAAATCCCTCACAAGGATGGATTTTTTGAATATATTTTTGAATATATATTTAAATATATATATATTGAATATATATTTAAAGACATGCACATACTAGATAGGGTTCCTCCTATTCCTCTCCTTCAACAGTTGCTTTTTGGTGTTACTTTCAGAACAGGTCTATCAACTGTTTCACTTAAGCAAGTGTAAAAAAAATTGCAAGAATTTGAGGTTATGTCATAAAAATGTCACATCAGGAGATTTTCACTATGAGATTAAGAAAAAAAAAGCCATCCATGTCACACTGTTCCCACAATTAAGAAAAAGGTTCTTCTGTTTCTTAACATACACTAATTATCAGTTTAGAGTTTTAAACAACTATTGCAACTGAAGCCCAAAGCAGAAGTCACATTTAAATATCCACATAGGCAAAGCAGCTCCTGGCAGCATGGAACTGATTAGCGTAGGCTGAACAAACACCTGGCTTAGCAGTTCAGGCTAAACAGCATTTATCTCAACTAATTAATAACTGCTACACCTGCTTTCTCCATTTAATAATACAGAATACAGATTAAAATGTCAACTTGTTATGCATTGAAAGCTTCTCTGATGGCAGAGACTGCTCACCGACAGCAAAAGTGCCAGGGTAAAATCAAGCGCTGCTGAAGAACAGAGTCCTGCACTGCCCAGAATTGATTTGCTAAAGAGAAAAGTCACAGTATAACACAGGCCTGGGCAAAAGAGACTCCTCATTAACATTTATAATGGGGTGTGTAACTAATTTGGCCACATGATGCTCTCTAGCAAGACTGTAAGGACGGAGGACTAGAAACTTTACAGCAGAAAGCAACTTACAAGTGATTAAAATTAGTATCAGAGACACAGAGAAAAGCAAAAAGCCTCATCTCCCAACATGATGAATAAATCCTACAAATCCCACAAAGAGCAAAGGACCTGTAAGAGTTTAACACCTTTCCAAAAAGACAGATGGTCTACAAGGTATGCTATTTTATTATCTTATGGTCCACTACAAATAGTAAAAAATCTTGGAAGAAAAAAAAAGGCTTGGTTTCAGTGCAAATCAGCGTGATGCAGAATACCTCAGGGGCAGTTCACCCATCTATTTGCTCCTGTTCATCCTGGCTTACATGCTCTGCACTTTGGCAGAGGAGAACAGCTGTGCTTGATTTCAGGTGTAACTGTTGGAAATCTGGGACTGCTCCACCACTCCACAGGGACACTGGAGTAATATTTCTGCATGGAGAGAGAGTTAGTTGACATACAAACCGCTGGCAGGCAGCTCAGTCATGAAAAATCTAGTTATGTGGCACATAATAGGTTGATTGTTATTTCATTTTCTTTCATTGTTAAGAGTTCTGGCAAAACAGATGGAGATTATTGTGCAGGAAACGGAGCTGCGCCGTTACCCAGGCGGACTCCCCCTTCCCTCGGTTACACAGCACAGAAGTGACCCCGTGCTGCAATAATTATTTCCTTTACAAGTGCCAAAACCCTTCTACCATATACTATGTGTAACAGTCATGCTGGTCACCTCAGCCATATAAAGAAGCCCTATTACGTGTCACTTAACCAAGATCAAAGTAGGAAAATCAACCAAAGAATCAACAAAATCCCCTGAAATGTAAGTAGTACCACTTTTCTTCTATCTAAAATTTTAGTTTTCAGTTTCCCCATTACTTCACTCCCAGTGATTAATCAGTAATACTTTCTCATATCCTTCAGGCAAAAATTTTAATGAAGATAGCTCGCTGTTGGAAAGAAAGAAGAATTACTGCACTGTTTTTAAAAGCATTTAGAAAAACAAACAGAAAAGTGTCCCTAGGAATGCTCTGACAAAGAGTATTTGTTCTACTTCCTACACTAGAGCTTGATGTGAAGGAAAAAAAAAAAGGAATGACACTATATGCCAAGTTAGCCCTGAATAAATCATAGAGATTACAGATTAGCACTGCTGTAGGAGCACAGATAACCACATTGGCCTCATTCAGAAGCATAAAAAGTACACACTGTTTGAGCACATAGACCCAAATAGGATCTATGATGTTGCTTTCAAAGGAAGGACATTTACAGAGGAGGAAGAAGATTTATACAGCACGGTACAGAGTACCTCACTGCAGCCCCTGGTACACAGAACTTGGGGCTCTCCTTCCCCATGCCCTGTATCTTCCACCAGGCTACAGTATATACATGGACATGAAATGAAAAAGGAATAGAAGTCAGACAAGTATAAAGAAAATAATTTCTGTCCTCAGACATTACACATTTTGTTGTTACTAGGCCCTGAACACTCGAGAAAAAGCAAGTCTTTGTCAAGGATTCAAGACATTCATGCCTCATTCCTCAAGTGAAACGTGAATTCCCCGTAGACGCCTCTTCATGTTTCACTTGTTTGTCCCAGAATTTTTCCGGGAAAACTTGGCAGCGTGCAAGCTGACATTCAGATAGCAGGGTGAGTCCTCAAAACTGGACTGCTTGCTAGCCATGCTACAAGACAGACTGCTGTATCCTAATTAAAATTTCACAAAGCCAAATCTTAAGCTCTAGGAATCACCACCTGCATTTCAAATGGATTTAACATTATTTCTTCACTTCTAGAAGAACAAAGTGAGAAATCTCTTTAGGATTAAAATACAAAATTCAGCAATAAACTCAGCTTCCAGGAAAAGAAGAAGAAACTGCATTTTAGCACCAATTTGATAAAAAAAAATGTAGTGCTATAGAACACTACATTTGAAGCTGGCAAACTAGCGGCCTAATAAGCTTTTTTATCTTGGTACAATTAAAAGTATCACTAACTTGAGACCTTCAAATAAATTATTTATACAGAAAGCTATAACGTACACTAAATTGCCTTAAAACTTCATTAATAGATGAAGTTTTTGAAGGTTGAACACAACTAGTCAAGATCTAAGACAGCCTCTGTATTTCAGTGATTTAACATTACTTCTCCTCTCAAATCGCACTTCAGTCTTCAGCAAAGGCTAAATAAAAACAAAAAAAGATGCAGCAGATTGTAGGATATGACTGTTATTTGATCATATATAAGCTTTCTTCCAGCAAATAAGGACCTGGTTACAGAGCAAATTAGTAGCTTATGAACTGTACTTATGTGAACTGTAGAGGCAGGTGTGATGCCTTCCTACCTGACTGGGTTTGCTCAGCAGTGCTCCATGTGCTGAGCACGGCAGCAGCCGGGTGCACTGCTCCATTTCAACAGGTCCCCACCTGCTACCGAGCGACTTCCAAGAGAAAGAGAATCCCAGGCACGGGAAAGGTAACTGGAGCAGCAGTTACGAGCACAGGCAGCTGGGAACCTTTCAGGTTTCTATGAGACGGAGATACAAGATGTCTGTGAAGGCCGTAATGAACAACCCGGCCTGTTCTTACCTTGTAGCTGCAGTTTTTTAAATGAGCTTGCTTTTAATATTTATCACTCCATCCTTCTGGGGAGTGTTAACTTGAGATGCTTTAGCAAGTCTGCTGGGTAACCTCCCCCTTTCTGTGGCCTTGATCTATCCTTTTGCAGTATTATTTTTAATTCAAGGGAGCAAGGTATTTCAGTGACTTTTTTTTATTCCTATAGCAACAGGCTAGTGCACTACTTGAAAGGGATGAGGAGTACTCCCTTTTCCAGCTTTGCTCCTGAAGAGTTTCCAAATGAGCTGCAAGTGTTCCTGTGATGTTCCCTGAACTATCCCAGACATGTATTTGGCTCCGGTATTTTACCTGCTCTACCAAGGACACCGTATCTATCAACCACTGTTCATCTTTACTCTTACACAAGCACATCGAGATATTATTAATGGCAATACACAACTAATCCAACAGCCTGAGACATTAAAGACACGTGGATGTCAAAAGGTTTTAAAACAGCTCAGAGCAAGGTAGTGTCTATATTCAAAAAACAGATAGCTATTTAATACTTATTTTTTTGAGGGAGTGTAACTATGCCCATTACGGAAAACTAGTCAACAGCAGAGTAGACACTGCAGTAATTCAACAACTGCCCTGCAAATTCCACATTTTAGTTCCAATAGGAACACAAGGCATATGCAGGTACTCTCCTTTAGGCCTCCTCTTTGTCTTTTGACATGTGAGGTGCACTGTGAGCCTATAAGTCTCCTTTTCTACATCACTACAACGTATGCCAAAATTAGCTGGGTTTAGTCTCTCATTCCACCCTCAAACATAGTTACCACGAAACACGTGACCATTACAAGTAAACAAAAATGCAAGTTCTTCTCAGCTGTGTGCCTCATTACTACTCTTGAGCAAGTTCCATTGCCAACAAGTATAACCATCATCTTACATATGAGGAAGTACCGTGTTCATATCAGTACTATGTATTTCAGCACATACTCCTCCTCCTTATAGCCTGACCTGAGAATACAGAAATAACTCTGTATACATAGAACATAAAAACGGAAGAGGAACAACCAACGGAAAAAGAGCAAACAGCTGACATGCACAAATGACATTTTAATAAAGTCAAAGAAAAAAGAAGCATTAACCATGTGAACACAGTGACTTAGCCTGGAGCACTAAGGGCGGGACTGCAGAGCTCTGTGTTGAAGACAGCTGGACATTCAGAGCACTGCACACCAAGGCTGCGGCAACGACTCCAGAGCTTTGCTGGAGTTCAGTCATCAGGCTCTTCTGAAAGCATCATTCACATCCATACCTAGCAGCCTGCTGGAAACGTGGGATGCATCAATCCATCTCTGTCTGCTGAACCTTCCTGAAAAATTCCTACGAGTCAAGTTCTGGCCTCTACACTCACTATTATAAATAGTATCTGCTCAAATGCATGCTATTTTCATACAGAGTTTATATGCTGTAAAGCTATACTGGCTGATGTTGAATATTAGAACAAATTTCTTCCTCCAAAATTTCAAAGCTAAGCTAGAAAAGGCAGTTATCGATGTCTTCTCTTGAGAAGAAAAGCCTGTTTTTTTCTGTTTGTTTGTTTTTTTTTTTAAAGGGAAATATGCTCTTATCCATAAGAAATCCAGACTCCTACGTATTTTTTTTTCTTATTTTACACTCAACACCTAATTATCACTTTATTTTATTCTAGTGGAATAAACAGATAGGAGTGTCAGCTTTACATTACTGGCTTTCCAATGAGTTCATAGCTCACATATCTGTCCCTTACAACTCAGTAACTTTCACAATTATTATTTAAATTCTACACACTGTTTTTCTCTGCTTACTACTATCAGCACATCTCCCATAAACATGTGGGAAAATCAAAACTACCAGAGGCGAAAACTTTACTAAAACTACTGCAATTTATTTTGCTTGCTTATCATTAGAACAATAGAGAACATCTGTTCAAAAAAAATGAATTTGTAGCGTTAGTTTCAGGATTAAGAAAAAGGCAACCTAAAGAAAGAGTGAGTTAATTAGTATAAAAGAGTCAGACACAGTTAGATACAAAACAAAAATGCAAATCTTAGTAATTCTTGTCTAAGAAACCTCAGAAAATATGTATGCTATCATTTGCGTGCCTAAGACCCCTGTCTTACAGATGACATTATCATTCTTTCTGTCTGGTCTCTCCATTGCAAGATCTCCAGAAGAGCCATGAACAGCTCAACAACTCTATTCAGTTAGTTACTTTTTCTGTACAAAGAAATCTAGCATTATCTGTAGCACAAGGCATTGTTAAACTCAATAAAACTGGATGATAGGCAAGAGTGATGTACACCCAGGCAGAACAAGATTTGTTTATTCCTCCTTTTAATTATTAAACTTTTTACACACTAGGAACAATTGTGCTCTGGCACAGTCTTTTTGGGGAGGCAGAACATTTGCTAGCTTCACATCTTTAGAGTGCAATGCCCACAAATTCAGCCAATTTAGCATCAAAGATCATCCATTCTACCCCGTCTTCCTCCAGGCAAGCAATCCTGACAGGTATCTGTCTTGTCACGCCTACTTTACTGTAGGGCAACTATTCAAGTGAGCACAAAAGGGAATGTGTGTAAGCCTTAGCCTTAGAATTTATCCTCAC
>JAUBOD010000667.1:679753-691872 GCA_032353885.1 Nothura maculosa
TGCTGGAGCGGGAAGGTTGGACCAGATGATCTCTAGAGGTCCCTTCCAACCTTGTAGATTCTGTGATTCTGTGAAACCTATAGCCTTGCAAATGAGTAGGGTCTCAAGCAAGACATTCGGATTCTATTCCCACTAGTTGAAAACTAACCCTTACAAACCCTTCTCCCTTGGTTGCCAAGTGGACCTACTTTAATCAGTGAGAGGAATTACACATCTTCAGCCTCAGGAACAATTCTTATTTTGCATGTTGTTATTTAAATAAAGCCATTTGCCTCCTGGTTTGGAATTCAGCTTCATCTGTGAAAAGAACTCCTTCCCCAAAATATAAACCTTGCTCACATATGAGCAGTTAAGGCCAAAATCTAATAAAATAGTACCACAAGCAAAGTAGATTTAGATATTTGCTTGAGTTGAAGCTATTTTCCTGCAGTGCTCTCAAGGATCAGCTCTCTTTAAACAGTCAGTACAACAATCATTTACTTGCTCTCCATAAAGATGGAGAAATAACACTTCTAGCTAAAAAATCAGCTGGTCTCCTTTTACCTTCCCTCTTCATTTGGGAATAATCCAGAAACACTTCAAGTCTGCAGGATCTCAAAGCCTGCCTCTTACCCTCCCCTCATCCCTATGGCTAAATGCCCACCAGCAAGCTTATGAAACATGAAGTTAGTACTTACCCTTTTTACTTCCTCTTCTTTTGTATATCTAAGGCAGAAATGAAATACTCTCAGGTCTTTACAGTAGATAATTAATTTCTCTGGGTATTTTCTCAGTTGTCCAGTTAGGAGTTTCTTTTTCTCATCATAAACTGCAAAAGTAAGAAGTCTAAATAAACATAGAGAACTTTCCCATCACTTGACAAGCAAGGACAGTTCTATCTTTCCCAGAAACTCAAGGAAAGAATTTAATTCAAGTCAAAACCACCATCCTACCATACAGGCCATCCGGCAAGTTCTTGGGTTAATACACTCAGTATCCCATCCATTCCTAAAAGATGCCAACTCAAACTACCTCTTAAAAGATAGGAATTGAATTTGTAGCAAATCAGCTATTCAGCAATAACTTCTGTTCAAATTCAGACTGCACAGTAAGTCTCAAGTTTGGCTGTGCAGTAGAACACAAGTAGTTTTGGTCAAGACAAAGTCTTCATACAATTGACTTCATCTCCTTTCCATCCTGCCATCTCCTCCTCCTCCCAAGAACACACCACACACCACACCAGAATGCCTTCAAGAGAACCCTACATAGATAAACTTCCTTTAAGTATTTCTGTTTAAAAATGAACCATTTCACATCTTAAAGTGCTGGCAGTTAGGCTGCTGAATAAGCAGCCATATAGTGTCTGGTAACTAGTCTCCACAAGAGAATCACTAAGGCTGAAAGGAACCTTTGGAGATCACCTAGGCCAACCCCCTGACAAGCAGGGTCACCCAGAGCACATTGCACAGAATCACATCCAGGACTATCTCTAGAGAGACTCAACGGCCTCTCTGGACAGCCTGCTCCAGTGCTCCAGCACCCTCACAGTCAAGATGTTTTTTCCTCAAAATAAGACTGACCTTCTTGTGCTTCAGTTTGTGCTCTCATTTTAGCACTGGCTACAGCTGAAAAGAGCCTGGCCCCAACTTCCTGAGACTCTCCCTTAAGGTATTTGTATACACTGATAAGATCCTTTGTCAATCCACACCACAGGTCACCACCACCCCCTTCCTACCAGGCCACAATTTATACTGATAACATTCCTCTAAACACTGTCTTTTCATTAAAGCTTTCCCTGCTGCTTATAGACCACTGCCCCAATTCTTATGTGCCTTTTTTGCCGTATAGGCAGACTTTCAAGTCCTGTAGCAAAACACCAAGCTCGCGATTTACTTGCGAAGTTAAAGTTTGCTTTAAAATTCCTCTGATGTTTTGAAAACATTGAAACATAAATAATTCCATAAAGCAAAACTGTTTTAGACAAAAAAAAAAAGTCTTCTTTGAGAATTTGCTAACTGAATCACTGTGCAGTCCATCTGCTTAAGTTAAGCTATTCTTCCTATGTCAATGTTTCCAACTATTCCTGTAACACTTGTGCACCATTCTTACCAGGCACACAGTAGAATACACTTTCCTTTGCCCTTAGTCAAGGATTTCTCCCCCACTTTTTGAGGCTAATGTGACAAGCTTGAGGGACAAAAGCAAGTTCTTTAACAGATTTATTACCTGTCATTTCATCATTGTTTAACTGAAGCTGCTTTTTCCAGGCTACCCAATCGAAGTTTGGAAAGTGAAAACTACCAGTTTTGTAACAAGAATGCAGATATACAGACCAAAAATACCTTACATCTGGAATTATTTTCTAATGCTGGCATGACAAAGAAAAAAGACCTACCTCCATATATTTGGTCGACACATTGCAGGGTGATGTCATTTTCTCCTATGATTTTATTTTTGAACTGTGGCTCCTAGAACATGAAAAAAAATCTCGTGTCATGCCACTAACCAGCAGCACCTTCTCGTCAGGAAACAAAATATTTAGTTTATATTTAAATATATCACCTTTATTTCTTAAAAGTTCTGCAGAATAGAACACTGAAAACCAGTTGTTAAAATAAGGATGAATTGTGCCTGCCTTTTAAGGTCCCAGCTGTGCTTGCAAGGTGTGCAGAGTTTTTGCTTTTCAAATAACTTCAAAGCTTACAATTCTACTGAGGGTCACTTTTCAAACTAGAATTCTTGCAACAAACAGGAAATACAGTAATTTGATGGAATCCAAGCCCTTTTATGATAAGTTCCTTGCTGTGGGAATCAGGCAGGAAACAAAGTCTCTTAAAACAACAAGCATCCCAAGAATATTCCAATGCAGCACTCAGATTTATCACTGGGTGAAATGACGACATGCCCAAAACTCTAATCTCTATTGTTTTGGGAGACTTGAAGCAATTAAGACTCCCTTCAGTTTATTACTCTTAATTCACTGTACAAAAATAACCTTTTGAGTAATGTCAGTTATAAACCAGTAAAATTTTACTATCTGAAGACTGAGATGCACTACATCACCAAATGTAAGTTTTACATGAAGACAATTGGGAACAAGGTTAATCTTATTGGAGCTATTTCCAGGTCTGCATTACTCACCCTGAGCATTTGTTAACATGTCTCTCTGTTAACTATTTCTCTCTTATCAACCCAGGAGTTACAAGTTACTGATTGAAGAGGGCAAGATCAATGGTTTACAATAAATTTCACATCATCTGTGGGACGGGATTTAGAGCTTTGTCCCAAGGAACTTCAAATGCCCACTCATGTCAACTTATTCAGCTGCAAAAGCATCAGTTTTCAGTATTCAACTCCCAGAAACTTCACCCTTACACATTTCTAACCACTATTGCTGTGCTTCAAAGCATATTCTTCTCTTCCTCTCTGTCAAGATCACTTTGCATTCTTGGGATCCATATACTAGCCTGTCCTTCAATGGTATAACCCAAATGAACCACATGGAGACACGCTTGAGCCCATCCAAAAAGGAGGGGGACTATCATTTTCCTTCAGATAACTCAGTTTGAGCATGTAGAACAAAGAACTAGATTCAAATCACTTGCAAAAAGAGTGTGAGGAGATGGCTTAAAAGGTCTGGTGGCTCAGGGGTGCTAGGATCTTGAGCTTTTAGAGTTAGCAACAGCTTATTTTAAACACAATAAATCAGAGATTTATATAACCACTCAGTAAGCATAATTTCTAGGGTATTTCCACTGTATGGTTACCCAATTAATCTTGTGGAATCCCCAAAAGCTTCTGCATATGGGGCACAAAGACAAGTAAAAGATGTTTTACTACCTTAGAAGCACATGTAGTATTCACACTTTTATAATCGCTCAAAGATTAGAATTGCACAAGTTTAAGTAAACTTTACATTTAAGTTTTAAATCAATTTGCTCTTTTAGCTTGCTCCTTATATAATTACTAGTGCACAAGAGTCATAACTACATTTAACTATAAAAGTCCAGAACAGGTTTGCACTTTTTAATCAAAGCAGTCTTAGAGCTTGGGGAAGGAACTACACAGACCAAGCAGATGTGGACTGATTAACACAACTGTGGCCTTTAAAGATTACTATAGATTTATTTTCAGTCTTTCTTATGCGAGAGAAAAATTACAGTACAAGAGATTGTCTTCAGGGCCTGTTTGGTCACAACTAAGAGACTTGTCTTCCTACATTGTCATCTGAAGCAGAATCTTCATCAAGGAAAGAAATCTTGAAGTTTGTGCATATGAGTTTCCCATAGGTGCCACGATTTGAGCCATCTTCTTGTATGTACTTGTACACTGTGTTTGCTTCACAAAGCAGCAGTTCACCTGTAAAAAACAAACACTTAGCTTGTATCATCACAGCCAACCTGAAAACAGATTTGAATCATTCCTCTTAAACTTGTTGACAGCTCTCTGGTGCTCAAATGCACATGGCTAGAACCTCAGTGACCAGAAGCACCTATAGCACCATCTCCTCCCCATGACAGGAGAACAACACACACAGTCACAAATCAAAGGTGTTTCTATACAAACACCTACTTAAAAATACAACCTGGTGTGTGGAGGAGCAAGCTGGTCTACGAGCAAGCTGGAACTCTGATTCTCCTTACTCTCAAGTTCTCAAAAGGACACATTTGTTTTTTAACTTATTACATATTTATCACAGTTACTTTTTCATAATTTTGACAAGAGATGCTACTTTCTAAAGGTTCCAGGACCATTTTAAAGTCTTCAAACTCATTTGCACAAATAGTGCTCAGTGAAGCACCTATGCTAAAAGTAAACCAAAACTAAGTTCAAGTTTAAGAAATTACTTCAAAGACTAATTTTAGTAGGTTTGCACAGCTGCACTTGCAGCCTTTTATATGAATTACAGAAGACTACTGTGACTGTAACCTAGGCTTATATTTCAAGTCAGTAACAGTAAGTTCATCCTTTCTGAAACTGGACAGCACTAACAGTATTTTGGGGAAAAAAAAATCTAAAGACCTAAGCTTTAAAGAACTTCAGAGCAAAGGAAGTACAGAAAGGCCCAAAGTCGAAGTGAAGTAACATAACTTCAACTTTATACTGGCCTGTCTGTGGTTCCAATGGAAACAAACAAAGCACACAAAAACCACTTTAAGAGGCAAAGTATATACACAATTCTCCAAATGCAGGTTCCCTGAAGATACTGTGCTCTAAAAGAGTTGTAAAAATTAGTCTCTATAAGCATATGTGAAGATAGAGACATTTAATGTGTTTAATTTATGTGGTTACTTACTCCCAAATCTCTGTTACTATTCCAGGACACTGATGATACTTCAGTGTTTGCCAAAGCAAAGAGAAAATACATTTCTAATCATATTAACTTTTTTTAATTCAAATTCTAAATTTAGATCAGTTACCTGGTAACAAGCGTGGATTTACTTCCTTTTCTGTAGGTTCCTTTATATGTATTTCCTAGAGAAAAAGAGTCATTACTTCTCTGCAAAGACTTTGTTTGATACATGCTGTAAATAGCAGTCTTGTATTAACAGCTTCTCAGAGACCTCATATTCCAGCAAATGGGAATATCCGAATTAGTTATTTCAGTTTGCAGTACTTTCCTACCCCAAGAACATAATCACTTCAGATCAGTAGTGCAGAGCTAAATAATTTGGTTAATGTTTTACACCCATAGCATGGGTCATGCAGCTCTGAACACAAAACAGGAAATGCCCTGTTTGCATACAGGACAGACAGACAGAGAAGCATTTACAGCAGCCACCTAGTTTCTTTGGTACAAGGAAATGCATCAGCTTCAAGTCAGTTACCTTTCCATGTCCCAGAGCTCATTTGCAAGCTTCTCCACACAGCTCAAGGATGACTTGACATGTTTCTAATACACTCTTCACATTACGCTTTGCACTTAATCTTTTCCAATTTTCTAACATTATGTGTTATTCCAAACAAACCACGCTGCTTAAACAGCTAAGACTATAGGGAAAAGGATTCCAAAGCCTCAAAGTCAAGAGGTAAGAAGTCATGAACACACAAGCTTCTGAACTCAAATTGCACAAAACAAACCTATTAAACTCTCTGTATCAGTTATTCTCGGCTCATAGCCCTGAATTCGGGCAAAATCTCCAGCCGAATGGCCACAAACCAGAGGACCTGCTACACCCTTCCTGCTCAGCCAGTTCTGCACTTCCTCCTCAGTGAGGATCCCTTCCATGAATCCGTTTTCGTGGAAAATTTCATTTTTACTTAGAAATATGCATGGCCCTGAGGCCACAAGAGTAAGTCAATTGAAATTACTTTGCGACCAGCACCCAAAGCCAGATATCACAAATCAAGGCAAGTTATCAAAAGCAGACTCGAGCAACAGCAGCTTCAGTGGATTAAACACAGAGAAACAAAAGTCCTTGGCAGCCTGAAAATAAATTCTGTGCCATTTATATGATTAGCTGTTCCCAAAACCGAGAATCCAAATAAAATTTTAAGGCTGTGCAACAACACTAAAAACGCCAAGACACTGTGGCAAGAAAGGCTGGCTGAAAAGAAGCCCCAGTTCTAAAAGGAAAGCAATGATGTCCCAGGGAAATATGTAACCAGAGCTGGCAGCTAATAGAGAAAACTCAAGAAAAAACATTAAAGCCAAGTTAGAGCTGAACACTGCTGCATTCAGGGCTGCAGGCAAGTGTTCCCAGTGCGGTGTCTTTGCCAGCAGTGGCTCCAGGCTAAGCCCGGGTTCACTGATGCTTTTGTCCTTGTGCGACCAAATCCAGCCCCTCACACCCCCCCGCCACGCACCAGGGCTGCTACAAAGGAGCTCCCTGGTGTCTGCTTGCTCATTGCTTGGAGATACCACAAGAGCCTCTCACTATGTGTGAGTATATATTACTTTTATCAATGTAAAAAAAAAAATTAAGTATCATTTTAGCTTGCAGGGCTGCCAACTGGTGCTGGCAGACAACTTTGAAGTAGAAAAAGAGCTGAAGTCAAAACAGGTCTTTGAACATAGTTGCTATTTGTTAAAATGAAGTTTTCCATACTAAGTTTATAGAAGCCAGCTTTTTAATTTGTGTTTTGATTAAAAATTAAACTGTTACTTCCTGGAAGGAGTTAGACTTTTAACAGAAATAGTGCCATAGCAGAATAAAGATCTCAGTCATACACACACACACACACACACACACACACACATATATATATAAATAAAAATAAAACAGCTTAAAAAAAAAGCTAATCTCATCATTTAAAAAAACATCTTGAACTTGAAGAATTAAATTGAAGAGTTCACCATACAACTTCCATTTAGATTCAAACAGTTAAGCCTTCAGCAACATGAATTCTACTTGAAAGTCAATGTTTACATTCCCATAATAGACTGCAAATATTTCAAAGACCCTTTTCCTACATATTCACTAGGGATAGTGAATCCATTAGGGACAGCAAGCAATGAGCAGCTGAAGAATCCACTTCACTGAGCTCATGTTCCAAGTAAAGATAAGAGTGTGTTAAGTGTCTACAGCTCTGCAAATATTTTTGTACCAGTTATTTTACGAGAGAAAGCCAAGATTGCTATGAAGAAAAGCACTGGCACATGGGGTGTTGGCAACAAGTTATGTGGGAACCCAGGAGATACCAACTGTTCCACCTTTACTTTTTCTACAGCGTTTCAGCATTGAGCAATACGTGGACCTTCAGATCAACTTGAGAACCTGCTGCTTCTAAGCTGGATGCTCCTCAACATGTCTTTAACTGCAGTCATAGATTTAATACCCACTCCTACCACCTGTTTGCACACAGCTGTGGCTGCATGCTGAGGTAATTCATAAACCTGCAGGAAACTTTTTGCTGCTGCTGGGTCAGGGCTGGGTTTTGTTATAGCCTATTGTTAGCAGAACGGGCTCATCAACCACTCATGCAAACATTAAAACAGCAGGACCAAGTCAGCCCCTTTCAGCAGCACCAAATTCAAATGCTTCAGACTCCAGGAAGCTTCACACTCCTCATCCTTTGACCACTTGAAGTTTAAGCTTACAGACACTTGTTATCTAAGAGAGTCATCAAAAGCCTCTCTAGATTCCTCATCTGTAGCTTCTCCTTTCTGGATGCCCTGCTTTGCACTTCTTACTCAAGATACAGCACAGGAAACCCTATCAGCAGCAACATCACAAGCAGATGGCCAGAGGACAACATCCAAACGAGAGTTAAGCTTGAACTGACTCAAAACCAACAGGAACACAGATCTCTATTTTGCTAAAGCTTCTAGTAGCTGACTTGGGGAGAGCTTCCCACCAAGGTACTAACCTCATACTGTGTCCTTTCTTCCAGGGGGCCTCAGTACACAGTGGCAGACAATAATCAAAGCACAAAGTCACACCACAGCTGCATTTATACACGCTACCGCTGGCTAATTCATCATGCAAGACTGTCTTGGACCAAAGCAACCACTGCCCTGAAGTGCCCATCATCTCTCCTGTTCTAAGCAGGGAGGGGAAACTCTTGACAAACTCCATGGGAAGTGGTTTTTATGGGAAGAGTTGCCTCTTCTGCAGGGGATGTGCTGACCCCAGGGACTCAGTCCCCAGCGGCAGGTAACAACTGCATAAGCTGCAGTACCACGGGCTGCATTGGGCTCTCCCCTGGAAAAATATATTACATTTTCTCTCCAGACAGCCTTGGAGAATCTCTTCTTCCAAGAGCTGAAGCACAGAAGGACACAGGCAACACTGAGTGTAAGGCTGAAAGGTCAAGTAGCACTTGCAATATATTAACAGGGTCTCAAAAGGGAGAGAGATCGCAAGTGATTCCTGCTTTGTCCTCATCACAACAGACAAAAAACCCTCACATCCCACTCCAGGGAGATAAATAACATGCAATTGGTTGTTTAAGGAAAAAGAAAAGGAAAGAAAGGCAAGGATTAAGAAAACATTCCCTGCAGACTACTCTGATCTTGTCAGAGATGTTAGAATTCCTCAAATCAGCACCTGCATTTAGGCTTTTGGGGCAAAGCAGAGGAAGTTGCTGTAAGCTCAAAACCAACCATAGTCCAGAGGAACTCAGCAATTTGCCATAGCCAAACACTTCTGCTAGAGGTCTGGTGACAGCCACACTACTAGAGGTAATTGCAAGAGTGAAAACCAAGATTTTTAGCAAGCACACCGAAAAGGTGTTTTATTAAACTGAGGTCATGACGGAAACAGCGATCACTTCCAAGGTTTCAAGAGCACTATCTGGAATCTGTATTCTTCAAGGCTGACAGCAGATAGCACTGCTGTGAAGACTGCATGTTTTAACACTGTAATACACTTCTCACAACTAATTGCTCCTCCAGCTAGCTCTATATCATGCTGAGGCTTACCCTGAATCTCAGCTTCTGAATGGTAAATGTATGTATGACCCCTTTCTCTATGAAATACCAGTGTCGTTTTGGAAATACTTCACTGTATTTCACTGAAACTGCTGTCATACAATGCATAGGAGACACTCACTGCCTATTTAATTAAGAACAGTGCTGAAAATAATCTCCAAATGCTTCTTTTCCTTCCTTTCTTGGCTCCATCACCAGCAGCCCATTAGATCATAGCACATGTTTTCCACGTCCGTCACATCTTTTAATCTCTCCCCTTTCCTTACATTGTTCTGTCCATCTCCTCCTGCTCCAGTTCCCCCACACCAGGTCAGGGCCCAGCTCGCTGCTTTTGCAACTTGAATCACTATCCTACATTTAACTTTCTATTGCACAAGACGATCATACCATTTTCAAGACAACTACAATAATTCGTGCAATTGCATCAAGAAATACAAGGAACAAGTATCTCCAGCGATGTTCTGCTTATAGGAAAGAGAGATTTGAGAGAAGGCACGAGAGCTGTGGAAGCTGCCCTCAAAACCGAGCGTGTAAGTTAGGATCGCTGGGACGAGCAGCATCAAGCAGAATGTGACCTGGGTGCTCCTAGCTCTCACCCAAGGCTCTCATCACAGGGCTCAAGCTGCATTTGCCAAATAACTGGCAAATAACTGGCGGTGAGGGCTGCTCTCCAAACCTGTTTTGTCTCTTCCTCATCCCTTGCTCAGCACGAAGAAAGCTCCGATCCCACAAAGCAACAACCTGCCACCGTCCCTGCTGTTGTTAATGATTTTCTAAAAAGCTTAAGGACTAGGATGAAAACACCTTAAAAGAATAAACACAGATGATTTTGCTCTTAGAAACACAAGCACAGAAATAAGAATAATGATAAGAAGCTCTAAAGTACCTTCTACACCTCACTTTTCATTCAAATTGAGACAGCCTTAAGGAAAATAGGATCCAGCTTGTTAGCTCTTAGCAATTCCAATTGGCAAATGTTTAGAGTTTAAAAACAACCTCCATGAACTATTTCAAGTCTTCTGCGCTTCCACACACAAATATCCTTAGTCTATGATCAGACATGTCAAAACATTGACTTTTATATCCTAGTGCTCACCCTCATTTCCTCCAGGGTAGCCAAGTCTGTCCTGAAGGGAAGTGTGTCATTAATATCAACATCCCATGGTCTTGCTCTTCACAGCCCATTGATTGATCTGGTGTTCCACAGCCGAGCACAACTAGGTTATATTTAGTCAGATGGCAAAAACTCCCCTTTCCAGACGCTCGGGGAAACACAGCAGAAGCCACTTCCGTTCCTTTAATGAAGAACATTTCTGTTCACACCTTACTTCTATCTCGCTGCTTAAAAACAGGAACACAATTCCCAACTATCATCATACTGAGAACAGAGGAAGAGCAGTTTAAAGTTTAAAAAGCTACAAGTGTTCCCCTTGTTTAGCTTCCCAAGGTCCATCACCCAAGCTGGGGTGTCAGCAGAGCCTCGGGTGCCCGCTGGGGCTTTCGCCCTGCTCCAAGAGCGGCAGCCTCCCAAGGTCTCAAACACTTTCCCTCCTTTGCCTGGAAATTTCCGTGCCCAGCAAATCTCCGCAGGCTGCAGGCAAGGACTGCAGCACCACATTACTCAGAACCATGGCTCCGTGGCTCAGCTGCTCACATCTGACCTCAATTTTGTTAAGTTCTGAAACTGAGAACAGGATTGCGATTTTATGGTAGAGGTCAGCTCTGTATCTAAAGCTTTCTGTGACAACAGCCTGTGAAAGTCCTAAATAGGCAGCATCAAGAAGATAGGTAAGCGGAATATTAGGAGCAATAACATTAGTAAATGAAGAGCAAGTGTCTGCACCCCCTTGATAGCCTCGAATCAGGCCAGTTAAAGCTTCATCTCCCGGTTTAAAGTCTTTCAGCTGTTCCTGCCGCAGTGACTGAGATCATGGTTGAAGATTAACTTAGTCATAACGACCGCGGGTTAAAACACTCCAATACTCGATACCCTCCTGCCCTGCACATATTTGACTTGCACCTTTTTCCACCGGCCCTTTCGTCAGTCAGGGTTAGTCATTCCCCTGTTTAAGCAACCCGACGGGACAGCTTTCCAAGAGGCCATTTAGGAAACAGAGCTGCTCTTAGCTTCACAAAACCCAATCCCCAGCCCTGTTTGCCCATTTGTACAAGGCAAATATTTCCCAAGCCTTGGGAGTCAGTGCAGTCCAAGTAGAGTCTACAGGAGCCAGAAGTTTTCCCAGCTGCTGCTTACAAACATCTTCACTGAGAGGGACTGGGCTACAGAAAGGTCCTAAAAGGTAAACGGCAGCCCAGGAGGACAGAGGGGCTCCCAGGGAACAGCTGCACCCATGGGGCAGATCCCTCCCCTGGCTGCTCCCAGCCGGCAGCTCCGCTGGCGGAATAGGGGGATATATTTTCCATAAGAAACTCCCAAATAGAGAGAGCAACCAAGAGGCACCAGCGTGCACTGCCAGCAATTAGGGAGGGAAAAGGACACGGAGACTCCGCTTCACAGGGACAAGCCCGCCCAAGGGGACCCCCAAGCGGAGCTGGGAGCCGGGCCGGGAGCCGGAGCCACCGCAGCCGCCGCAGCCGGAGCCGCCGCGCTCGCCCCGTCCGCGCCGCGGAAGCAGCGGCAGCTCCGCGGGGCCGCCGCCCTCAGCCCGCCCGTCCGCGCGCGCGCCGCGCACCGCGGGGCTGATGTAGGACACGAAGGAGGGCTTGGCCGCCTTGCCGCCGCTGCCCAACCTGGCTCCGGCCGCCT
>JAUBOD010000667.1:743035-759990 GCA_032353885.1 Nothura maculosa
CCTCCAGCCGCACGACAGGGCGCGCGGCGCCGCCGCCCCCGGGAGGCCGCGCGGCCCGAGGCGCGCGCATGCGCGGGATGTGCAAAGCAGCTCGGGATGGGTAGTTCTGGCGGGCGGGGCCCGGCGCGGGCCGCCATGCGTCGTGCCCCGGCACCTTTCGCCCTTACACAGTAACACATAGATTGGGGCGCTTACCTGACGTCCTGAAATACGTTCAGCTCATCTATGTACGTCACCGGCACCAGAGCACACGCTTAAATCAACAAAGACTCATAAAATGCTTCTGACTTCATTCCAAAACGATATGGATTAATTCAAAAATGATTTCGGAAGTCTCTGTTTTTCAGTGAGGGCTTTTTGCAAATAAGTCACAACTATTCAAAAACATCCCTGCTTGGGAACACGTGCAGGCCTTGTGGCAGATCCCCAAGCACCAGCAGCCTTCTTGGGCAGTGAGGCTCCAACAGAGGCTTCTTTTTACAGTGCGAGCAAGGAAAGGGAAGCCATTTCACACGGAACCCGTGTGCTTGCCGCTACGGATAACGTACACTTCTCCACGTGCCAAATGCCCCTGCAACTCACTGAACATAAACAGCTTTGCCTTTCTGGTCAAAATACTCTTTAAAAATAATAAAGAGACATTCCACTGCTACTGCTTTGAAAGATAAAATAGAGCCCTAATCCTCAAGCTAAACCCAAGAGCACTTCCTTGGAAGGCTCTGGACACAACTTCTGCAGAAGATCATACAAGGGGGTGACCTGGGTCACTGCATCCTCAGTGGGTCCTAGGACACCTATGTGAGACATTTATCCCTCCTTGTTTTGATTAAAAATGTTCATAATTGCATCTCTGAATTAAGCGAGGAACAAGTGAGGGCTTTCTTAACACAGGTTTATGTTTTATAATTTCTCAGCACAAGTCAATTTTAGGAGTCGTAGTTCAAATATTGCATTATGCCATTCTATATTTTATGGCCTTGGTCCTGCATATACCTGTGCATATATCTGTGCCCTATTTTGCAACCTGACAAAGCAGTAATTTCAGAAAAAAAATACTGTCCCAATGAATTTTGTGTGTTGAATCTCCAGTGTATATGTCACTTCAAAGACATAACACTTTAAATGAAGTCACATTTATCAAGGATAGGACAAAAGATTTAAGATTCTTCCTGAGAGAAAAGGAGCAGATAAAAAAAAAAGCAAAACATTATTGTAGATAAAGTGTTATCCCTCAGCTGCTCCCTGATAAGAACGTGATGCTTCTTGGTGACTTGGTGAACTATTATGTAACATCTATTTATGTTACCACTAGCTTGCAGGATCAGGTTCATAGCGTATACTTAAAAAACCTCAGCGGGTTATAAAACAAGATTGCATCTCTGTATGACACGTGTATCAGATTAGCCACAAAATGAAACAGCAATAAATCCAGATTGGATCCTCTAGGGTATTTAGAACTTTACTTTTTTTTTTTTCTTTTTTTTTGCTGACCCTAACTGGAATGAAAATGAATGGAGTGATAAACTGCAAAGCATGTGAGAGAAGAGTTAGGCAAGAAAAGGATTTACTAAAACATTCATTTCATATAGGAAAAAAAAACCCTCCATTCATGTGCCTGTTAAAATTAGAGGAGAATAGCTAAGAATTTCCAAAATGAAAGCATACAGCAGAACACAAAACTTCAGTCTGTGATTAAATAGTGAAGCTACTCCATTTCTCTGAAGCTCATTAAGTCTCAAAATATACAAATATCATGGGGGGGAAAAAAAAGGTAAGTTAGCATTCCAAAAATCCCCAAATCTTTGACCTTCATTTCATCCATGTGAAAGGACATCTCCAACATACAACTGAAAGAAATCAACATTTAACATGCAGTGCCATTATAATAAGATTCTTTAGGGGAAGCCTTGCAAATGATTTAAACACTGATTCTCAGCTGGGCTTTTTTTGACCACCAGAGGGCAGGGCAGATACAGCAGAAGATTAAATCTTTCCTGCACAATCAGGACAGAGCATCCTAACAATCTGCTCATCTTTTCCTCCAAGAGTCATTCAGTACTTAGCACTCTCTCTGTAAACACACTAAATTCAAGGAGTTCTTTTATATCCGCGTAAGGACTCCAGTGCCATCTTCCCACTTAGAGATACTGACATAAGGAATTCACCACTTATCCACAATCCCTTAAATTACTCTTTTAACTGATAAGGAAAAAGACCAGAGGTTTTTGGCATAGGTATAAATGATTAAAACAAAACAAAAGTTATCTTGTAACAACAGATTTTGGAAGTTGAATGGTGATCGTATCAACATAGATTTTAATAAAATAAATGATTTATTAAATCATATGTGAAATTAGCAGTATTTATAACACCAAAGCATAATGTAAAAGCAAACAACAGCCTGATATTGAAGTATAACACAAAATTATATAACTCATAATGCAAACTCCAACTATGTGTCACACACACAGAGGAAACAAACCGGGTACAGTACAGAAACAAAAATATATCCTAGTAATATCCTTTACTCTTTCATTCCTGAAACTGTAGTAATTACGATCTTCATTACGCTTTCCCTTCCTTATCCATTTTTTTCCCTGGCCTTTTATATTATTGCCATTCCAAATGCTAGAAGTATTTAAAAGAGCTGCTCCTTCTCTCCCTCCCCAAAAGTTTCATACCAGCTACATTATTTCTAAGTAGAGGAGTTAAAAATTACAGAGCTAATTATTGCTATATGAACAGAAGCACAAGCTGCCATTTTTCAGCGTTCTTGTTCAAATCCACATGCTAAAATTTCTCTCTGAAGAAAAAGCATCAACGTCTTTCGCAGCCAAAGACATTTGTGATATGAAATGAGGTAATCAGGCAGTAACTAGAAGAATTTAAGTCCTTTTAAGGCAGCTACTGAAGGAAAGTATCTGAGCAGGGAATAAACCCATTACAGAAATCTATTTTAAGAGCTCAGAAAGTGAACTATACCCCTTGGGTAGACAGATGACTCACTCAGAAAGTAACAGGAGAAATCTACCTTGAAAAAAAAAAAAACTCTACTTTTCTAAAGCCAGCATCTTTTCCTGGTATATTTTTCATTTTTTACATGAAATAACATATAGTTATGGTAATTTATAGAAAAGCTCAAATAGCCATTGAACTTAACTACTAAAATAATTCTCAAAGAAACACATCTTTACATAAAAAGAGATAGTATTAAGTCTCACTCACAGCAAATCCTCCCTTCCTCCAGCTGACCTGTTATTTGGGAATTTGACTGTAAAAATAAACTTGGTGATGGCTTTGGAGGAAATGCTGCAGGTGGGAGAGGTTAACTCATTAAGGCCTAGCAGAAGTTTTTTTTCTTTTAGTCATTTGGACTTATTTCTAGGCTGAAAAATAAAATAAAAATACAGAAGTAACTGTTGAATTGTAATGCCTTTAACAAATCAGCATTCTTTATTTACCATGTGTTCACCTGTAAGAAAGCAAAGCAGAAGTGGATTCTGGAGAATATTCTGAATATTTATTTTCTAGTATAAAAGTTAGCAAATACCTTAAAACAGCTATATCATGGTCTGATTTTTTTCCTAGTATCTCATGTATAGATACCATCTTTTGCTGATTTTTTATTTATTGTTGGTATTATTGTGGTGTGATATTATATGTTTGTGATATTATAAGATCACCTATTCATCTTCTACAACTACATGTCCTCACATTAGATATTTGCTTAGTAGTGTTATTTATATGCGTGCGATTGATCATGCTCTAGTTCTGTTTAAACAAACAATCTTATTTTACAAAAAATTGAGAGTATAGTAGCAGTTATATAATTTGATATTTTGGTTTTGCTCTTTGCTCGCCTTTTGCAAGATATATAAATACATAACAGCAAGAGCAAACAAACAACAGGTATGCCTTAGCTAAAAGATACTTCTGATGGTTGGTATTCCTGCTTGCCTGCTGCTAAATAAGAGGAAAATAAATAAATAAATAAAATAGGAGCAGGAGATATGGACAGGTTAGCTAAACTCACAGTGAAGAGAACACAGGCCCCAGGGTCTCTTTCCAGAGACCTCTTCTCCTGCTTCCCTTTGTGGTTACAGAAAATAGCTTTTCAAACGGCATTTAAATGACTTAAACATCGTTAATGCTCGTTTCAGAGATCACCTGCACCTGAAACATGAGGATATATATCCTGTTGGCCTAGGCTGAGCAGTAGTCATCTTCAGAATTTTGGGAGGCTGGAAGTTTGGGATTTTACTGCTGCCCTTAGGAGGTGCCTGTTCCTGAACTGCAGAAGCTGATTCCCCCACCACCCTGCTGCCATCTCCATCAGCAACAGAGCTACCCGGCAGCCAAGAGCAGGCCTGGGCCACTTCCTGCTTCCAGTGAGTTTGTTTCCAATGGCTTTGTCTATGAAAAGCTCCCATTGCTGGTGGCAAAAGCGCAGTTGTAGCGGCCCCAACAATGAGAAGAGCCCTCAGGAAATGGGTGAAGGGCCTCTGGGGCACTCTTGAGTCCATCCTGCCTTGCACACAGCACTACTGGAGGACTCGCTGCTGCACACATGGCTGTTAGATCTGTGTTAACACACAGCAGCTATGTTATTAACATAATATAATGTTAATGTGCTTAACTTGCATCACCTGTGGAAACAGGCTCCCGCCAGGCAATGTGGGGAGGCCCTGTATGAAACCACTGGTGCTCCAACCCCATGTTTAGCCTCTTGGTCTGCAAAGGCAGTTCCAAGTCCTCTTTCCACTTCCATGGAGACTGAAGCAAGGGGTACCTTTTATTATTATTTTTTTTATTTATCCCCTCCTAGCAAGTGTCATTTCAGTTTGTGCCAAAAGCCATCACATCCTTGTTGAAACCAGCCTACTGGTGTCCTCCTACTTGCAACAGGGGAGGCACCCTGAGCAGGATGCTATGGACACACTCTATTTTGGTGCCTACACACAACGGTGAAGGGCAGGACCCTCAGAGCAGGGTTACCAACGCTCAGATTAAATATTTATACATATATTTCTCTCAAGTTCGGTGGTTTTGGGAAGTTTGCCGCCGCCCCGGGGCCGCAGAGCGGCAGCGGGCGCAGGGGAAGGGAGCGCCCGACGAAAGGGGAAGCGGCGCCTTCCTCAAGAGCGGCGCGGGCGGCTGCGCTCGCCCATGCGGAGCGGAGCGGCGGGGCGAGGACACGTGTCCGGCCGCGCTGCCCCCGCCGCGATCACATCGAGGAACCGCTGCGGCTTGCGGGAAAAAAAGAGAAAAAAAAAATAAAAAAGCTACTATTATTTTTAAACGATTCCTGTGAGGCACTAGGGCTGCCCCGTGCCCCGCGGGACGGAGATGGCGACAACCCCACAAAGCCCCGAGTAACAAAGGGCCGCGTCCCCTTTAAGCGCCTCCCCCGCCCCCCGCCGCCGCCCCTCCCACGTGGTGCAGGGCAAGGGCGGCGATGCCGCCGCGCGTCACTTCCGCTCTGCTCGTGCTGCAGAGGAGCCGCGCGCCGAGCAGGACGTGAGTGCCGGGGTCCTCCGCGCGCCCCCCGCCCCGGCCTCCGCCATCTTATCCCTCCTGCCCCTGCCGCCGGGCCGCCCCCCGCCGCGCCGCCGCCGGGCTCCTCCTGCGAGCCCCGCGCTTCCTTCGAGTGCCCGCCGCGGGTGGGAGCGCTGCCCCGTCGTGCGAGGGGCCCGGGGCGGGAGGAGGAGCTGCGGCTGAGGCGAAGCTGCCATGTTAGGAGGGGGGCGCGAAGAAAGAGGGCTCGAGGGAGAAAATGGCGGCGGGGACTCCCCTGCCGCCGTTGCCCCGCGCCGGGGTCTCCCCTGCCTGGGGGCGACCCCCAGCCCGGCCTTTGTTGCCCTCTGCTCTCCGTGTTGGAGACCCGCTGCCCTCCCGCTGCCGCCCTGCGCCGGGGGGAACGAGGCGTCCTTGTCTGCACCCCCCCTCCTCCTTCCAGACCCTCATCCCCTCCCCCTGGGGGGCAAAGCGAGCCAAGGAGAAAAGAGGAAAGGGGAGGAAAATGGCGGCAGGGATCCGCCTACCCGGTGTTCGCAGCCCGTCCGAGCCGCCTCTCTGCTCTCCTTCGTCCCCTGCCTGCCCTCATCTCGCCCTCGCAGGCCCCGCTTGTTCCTTGGCTGTTCTCGAGGCGCTCCCGCCTCCCGCCGTCTCTCCTTTCTGCCCTTCCCGCCCCCGCTCTCCTCCATGTTGCCTTCTCCCACCCCGAGGCTGCCCCCTGCTCGTGCTCCAGGACAGCTCTTTCCTGCCCCGCACCCCCATCTCATGGCATCGCCGGGCTGTTTTCTGTGGTGTTCTGTTCCGGATCCCCCCTGCCTCCATCCCGCAGCGTGGCCTGCATCTCCTGCTCCTGCCCTATTTCATTTTCCATGCTGTGACTTTTCCCATTGTGCTGAAAGCTTTTATGCCAGGACCTGTCCCAGTTTAGTACTGCACCATTATGCCAACCAAGTATTTTTCTGCATGATATTCCTTTTCATTTTTGTCTCCTGACATACCCCTCTTTACTCCTTTCATAGCTTCCCGTAACTGGAGTGTGTTTTGCAACAAACTGTTCCTCTATGCAGTGCTCATTTTTAGAACAAATGACCTATTTGTTTATCCCAATGAGTTTTTAGTAGTAGACAAGATGTTCAACTGCTCTATCTAACCACATGTTTGCATAGTAGAGCAATGGAGAGGCACACCTGGCAGCATGCATTCAAGGAAAGTTGAATATCTACTTGTTTAGCAAATGAATACTCTAGTGTCTAATGTGAAAAGCTGCATTAGAAAAAGTAATTGCAATGCTGTAGTTCATTGTAATCTAAGACTTTTTTTTTCTTTCAGAATTTTGTTATTGGTAGTAACTTATAGTTCATGCTAGATGATTATATAGCAGCTACTTGTAAATCCAAATAAGCAAAATATCCAAGATGTAGGTAATGGTGTGACAATGATTTGAACTCAGTAATTTAGTGAATAAGCTTATGAATTTATTGAGAAATAAAGTTCAGTAGTACTGGGCTGAGCTGTACTTTCTCCCAACAGTTTCGAGCATCCTAGGGTTCTTGAAGTCTTTCTAACACAGTTCAAAGATCAACGCTCTGTGTTCAAGGTAGTGCAAAGATATTAAAAAAGCGCATGTGGTATCACATTCATAACATGTATTAATGCTTGTATGAAAATGTAGAGCTGAGTCTTTTTAAGGGATTTGAGTGAGAGTGTTTTCCAGCCCTTATGAGATGTAGTTCTTCTATAATATTCTAATATTACCTGTTTTTTTTTTCCTCCATAGAATGCCTAAGTCAAAGGAACTTGTGTCTTCAAGCTCATCTGCTAGTGACTCAGATAGTGAAGTTGACAAAAAGGTGAACATTACATGCAGTTCATTGCTACTCTACTAGCTGCTTTTGTTCTTTTCCCCAAGGCTTGGGGAAAGAAAGTAGATGTATGTTATGTCACAAAATCCACTGAATAGGATTTATCAGACTTAACATTAGGGAGGTGGTAGATAAGATACTTTTTGCTGTGCAGTGAACTTCCCCTCTCCCCTTAAGTTTCTGTTTTGACTTCAGGATTTTCTGTGTGGTAATACATACCTCCAAACTTCTTGGAGTTCTTGACTTTGTGGCAAGAGATGGAATGATTCTGTATAAGCTGCCCCTGGTGGTGAGAATTCAGACTAATTTTGAAGTTGTCCCTTTTTGGTTTCTGGATAACTTGCCAGTGTGAAACAAACAAAAAAAACTTGACCTGCCCTGTCACAGGCCTCTTGCTAATCGTATCTGCATGTTCTTTTTCTCTGTTTCAGTTTCTTTTGTTTACTGTAATACCATCTGCTAGTTTCCCACTTACAAACCAAACCGAGCAGAATGTCTTTCAAGTTGATTAATTTTAGTATTTACTGATAACTGTTTTTAAAGAAATAAATGGAGTGTTCCTAATTATTTTTAATAGTTATTTACTTTGTGTTTTTATAGATGTGCTAATCATGAACAACAACAAAAAATCTTACATTATATACAAAAAAGAAACCTCCTACTGTTCATCAGAAGTACTGTGGTAGTGCAGTCATCACATCTTTTATATGACATGCAAAGAGGCTCAGTTTGCACGTTTACTGAACTGGTTGAAATATGATTTAGTTGCACCTATCAAATTACGTCTCATGACAAATCCTAATACTTAAAAAGCAGAAGTGAAGGTTTTGTTGGCAGATGTATTCCCAAAGTTACAGTGAAATGTCTTCTTCAATGGGCAGTATTTTTTTAGTGGTAACTTGCATTTGTTGCAGCTGCTCAACCAAATATGTCTCTGGTAAAGGCAGCTAATGTTTCATACCTGTTTATCATTAGTTTTGAGGAAACATAGCAGGATTACTGGAAAATCACCAGTAGAAACAGTAACTTTGAGACATGAGTAAAAAGAGTAATTTGATTTCCAGATGATGCCATCTGTGCCATTTAAGAACTTTCATTTATGATTTTATGATCAGAGATTGGAGTGTAATACAAAAACTCCTCTGATGGATCTTTTCTTTGCTATCTTGTCTGTTATTTTTTTTCTAGAGGAGTTGTTAGATGCCCTGCAATGTTTGGTGTACTTGAAAGGTGACTAAAATTTTCATCAGACTCATATTTTTTTTAGTTAAAAAAAAAAAAGAATTGAGAGTATTATCATGGAGAAAGGCAGGGCTTTTGAAATACTACTTTGACTCTTAAGGAGAGCTAAATTTGGTCAAAAATGCATGGCAGGCAAACTTTACTGGGAACAATTAGGCTAAAAAAATAGGGTTTTTTTCCAAGCTCTAGTGTAAATGTACAGTATTAGAGACCTGCCTTAAGGAAGGTGACAGTGTGTATTACATGATAGTAAGCTTCTACTTATTTGCAGCTAACAGAATGAATTGTGGTTTAATTATTTTTTTTTTATTCTTGCACCAAGGCAAAGCGGAAAAAGCAAGCAGCTCCAGAAAAGCCTGTAAAGAAACAAAAGACTGGTGAAAGTTCAAAAGGTGCAGCTTCTTCTAAGCAAAGCAGTAACAGAGACGAGAATATGTTTCAGGTAAAACTGTTCTTATAGAGCTTGGTTGAGGTAGCATGTTACATCCTATTGTTTATAAATCTTTTAGAGGCAGTTGGTATATCTTGATAGCGTGGTGTTTAGTCTCTTGAAGCTTTGGCCAGAGAGGATTACAGGGCTCACATGTAGATGAGATGCTCAGAAAAAGCAATGTCAGGTTTCAGGAAAGTAAAAGAATCTGAGTTGCAGCAATTGATCTAGCCGCATCTTCACTCTAGTAACTTCTTGGTTAGACATTTTGTCTCTAAATACAATACTGATGTATTAAAGGATTAAGTATTGTACCACTGAAGTATTAAATCAGGACAATCTCTACAGGCAAATATATTTTTAATTAAGCCTCTTGGAAGAAATGCTTGCAGAAATGAAAGTATGGACTTTGCAATTCCTATTTAACCAGGTCAAGGGCAACTCTGCTCTTTTCTTATAAAACAGTATTTTAGGATTAAGTTTTGCTTGTTCCTTTGTTTTATGAAGCAGACTTTTCTCTCTCAGTGTCTGAGAAGGTTGTAATTTTTAAGCCATACATATGTAAGACAAAGAATGGAAGTGTGTATTTCAGTAGCACAGTAACATTTCTGGATTCAGCTTATTGTAGTTCTTGGAACTAGCTGAGGCCACAGCAGTGTGTGCTGCTGAGAACTGTGAGGACATGCTACTCGATTATCAATTACTTCAGGGGCACTGTTTGGGAGTATGGGTCAAGAATTTAGATGTTTGCATCTTGCTGCCTCAAAAGGGGCAGGATTAGGAAAGGAACTTAAATTCTTAGTATCTTTAGTTTGTGGAAGGCTATGTGAAAGATGCCTAATCAGTATTATAGCCATTTTGTAGTGCGGAATAAATGCTTCAGGGCTGCAGCTGTGGAGATGAACATGGCAAAAGTTCTTTGAAAAGGACCCGTTTGGCTGATTTAGTAATACAGGCAAGTTGATTTTGTGATGAAGACACTGGTCGTTAATGTCAGGAATTCCTTTTCAAAGGAAGGATGCAATAAATTTTGATTTAGCTGCAGCATGCTTGAAAATGTTCAAGAAAAAAAGGACTATTTCAGAACTGTAGCTGCAGTTCACTTAAAAACTACATGTAGCTTTGTGCTATGTTACTAATATGTTCCAAAATTCCAGCCTTGATAAAAAGTTAAGATTGTCCTCCTCACTTGTAATATATTTCAAACTTCAACATAAGATAGTAAGTCTCTAAGAACAGTCAATAGACTCGTGTTTAGTCTGATGGGCAAATTCTTCCAGTGTTGGATATAATACATAAAGTTTTGAGTATCATCTTGGCTTAAACTATTGATGCACCCTGGCCTACCCTTCAGTTACTCAACAGCAGATTTTTTTAAAATTTGATTATTCTCTTATGTGGAACACTAAGCAATTTTCATACCATACCAGCTAGTATGTTACTGTTCAGTAGCATTCAGACATGAGGATGCTCTCGTTCCCTTCAGCAGAGCATGCTAAAAGTTCTAGTTGTGTGTTATTTTTTCCAGTTATGGTCTGTTCTTCTGAGACAATTTACAGCAGCTTCGTATTGCAGTTAAGTAATACTAGAAAATTTCTTCTTTCTGCTTCTGCAGGTAGTAAAATGATCTGTAACATGAAAGTGTCTGCTGTACAGATGTGATGTGAATTGAAATCAGGCTTTATATAAAGCATTCATAGCTGGTCAGCAGTTCTGATTTTATGTGCAACACAGGAAGCAAATTATAAAAAACTGCTAATGGCTTAATATCCTGTATTTTCAGGTTTTGTTCTCAAAATTTGTAGATTCCCTTAATGGAGAACCTTTCCTGATGTAGTGTTCAGGATTTAAGGTTTATTATTTGTATCTGAAATTATTTAATAGTGTAATACTATTTCTGGAACTAAATA
Organism: Nothura maculosa; assembly: GCA_032353885.1. Lineage (NCBI taxonomy): Eukaryota > Metazoa > Chordata > Aves > Tinamiformes > Tinamidae > Nothura > Nothura maculosa. The sequence continues at coordinate 753,994 of JAUBOD010000667.1, forward strand.
TAAGGAATAGAGTGAAAATAAGTAATTCAGAGTAGGATACCCCGTATTTATGCATCTTGGCTGGCCTAGCACAGTTTGAAATTTGATAGTAGGATTCACATGTAACTGGGGAAGAGAGTGGAAAATATACCTTGCTCCCATTTGTTAGGTATTACTTGAGGTCCTGGACAAGTATATCTCCTGTGAAAGGATTTAGCATTAGTGTATTAGATTCCTGTCTATGGCTTCAAGCCAACATAAGCTCTGCACCGTGTGCCTTGCTTAGTTTGACAAACCCTGTCATCTACTTGTGCCTGATTTGAACAAAGTTTATTAATGATGTCTGGATACAACATTAATGACTGTTCAGAAATGACTTTCAAAGGTTTTTTTGCCTTTATGGAAGAAAATGATGCCCACTTATTTTTTTAAAAAAGTTCCATTTGCTGTTTGACTTGTGAGAAACTATTGAAGTCTTGCAGCACGATATGCCTGAGTATCTGTCGTAGTTGCTGAAAGTGGACAAGTGTATCAGTCTGTGGCACTCAAATAATGACTGTGAAATGATGAATAGTGTTGACCTGGTGACCGCATTAGTTTCAGAATTAACGTGCTTAACCAAATTGATGTAATGCCTGTTTCAGCTATTCACAGGACTTTGTATTTTAGGATTTTATACTGGCTTAAGTCTTCTTTCAAACGATACGTGTTATCAACTAAGAATAAGATGCGTTTTTGTTTCTGCTTCCACAGAGTGTATAGAATTTAAAGCAAACTAGAAATAGGAGGGAAAATTCTGAAGAGGATGCTTGCTTAAACTCACACAGGAAGTCAGTTGCGTAGCTGTGAAAGGAACCTAGACACAGTTCAGTGAGTTTTATTCTAAGAAGTAGAAACCTGGAAATAATGTTTGTAATGTCCTCTAACTTACTAACTCAGTAGAATAGTGTGCCTTCAAACTGAAGGGCTGTGCTATTTAATAAAAATGTGTTAACTTGGCTATGAAGATTGTACAGCAGTAGCTACACTGTTTTAAATAAAGCCATATAACCCTTGGAACACTCATGGTGTTGCAAAGGTGGCTTACATCAATGAAGTTATTCTAGGAACATCAGCTGCTGTGTGAGAAAAGGAATGGTTCAGAAAGATTCAGTGCCAGATTTAGAGGCAACTGAACTTTAAGAAACATTGACACAGATTTTCAGTTGTCTTCTAGCCATAGATGTTAATTACAACTAGGAGTCTTAAAATTACAATTAAGAGCCTTAAAACTGTTTGGCTTAGAGTGCAACTGAACATGCTGTATTTAATGTGAGCATTCAGCTCTGACATAGAGGTATAAAGCTTGTCTTTATTTCAGAATTTTCGTATGGAAAGAGTTCTAGTTAAGTAAATGTACTGATTAAGTAAATAATGTTTGTTTTGTATTCTTAACCCTTGTGCTGCTGTAGTTAAGGTAGGTAGTCTCATCCTTAGTGTTCAAGTCCTAAACTGTTTGTGACCATATTTGCATAGCTAATGTACATTGTATTTCTTAGAACAAATATGGGATTATTTTCTAGATCCCATGGATCAAATATTTTGGAAGAATGTATCCCTGGAAGCTTTTTGGGGGAAGGAAACAAAAATCACTGAAGTATAATGCTACAAAAATACAACTGCTTATGCAGGTCATTTAGAATATTCTTTACCAACGACGCTGACAGATTTGGGCATGGTAGTTAAATCTGAAAGAACTCAGCTACTGTGACATCATAGCTTATTTTGGGATGTTATGTTTGAAGAACTGTGAAAGTAAATCCGAATAGTCTTAGAAGTGCTAACCCTTTCTGTTTTAAATATGCCTGGAAGTAGGAAAAAATGCATTAATTCAGCCTAATCCACCTAAAAAAAATACTATAAGCAAACAAAGCATGCTGTTTATTCTGTAAAATAATAGCTTACTACTTAAACATCTGCCTGACTTTAGTGGGAGGGTTTTTCATCATTTCTGTGTAGCTAGTAACATGTTTGTTCTTCTGTTAAATTATATGAAAGTAGAGGATACATGCATACATTAAAACATTTGAAATCTAAATATATATGTATATTTCAGGAAGAATTATTTTCTATTAAAATTGATTTCTTAAGAGTATTCTTTTTCTCAAGAGACTATATACGCAATGTATAGCTTTTCTTAAATGCCTGTGTTTTCATGATTTAGTTCACATTTATCGCAGTTTGATATGAAATTTAAGAACCGGTTTAGTAAGCCTAAAAATCCATTGCCTAGTTAACTCCCTCACCCCCTCTATGCCCATAGTCCAGGCAAACTCTTGTGCTACAGATATTAGGAAGTTCATAAGTGTCTTTTAACCAAGACAGTATCATTGTATGCTACATGCTGGTAACCTTAAAGAACCATATATTTTTGAACATCTGCTGCAGCAAGATCCACTGTGTCAACAAATATGAGTACTCCTGGGCAAACATGGGATAGTTTATGTCTTTCTTTCATTTTCACAAGTATTTAGTAGGGTGGGTGATGGTGCAGGGGGGAATTTTACAAGTATGTTACTCACTGACAAGTGTTTATAGGGGAACTCCAGAGATTGTACTTCTCATATGTGAGTATTTAGTTTGATTTCTGTAGATACAGAGTGGACTCTAGCAGTGATTTGGGAATAGAGCTATTACTGCTTTCTCTGTTTGCCCCTGCCAATAGCAAGACATTTTAGAGATTAAATTTTGTTCCAGAAAACAGTAAATTAGTGCCTATTTAAAAGAAACTAGCTTGTTAGGCACATAATTACTTTCGTTCTAGCCCAGCCATTTTTCCAAGACAGAATGCTGAATTCTGAACAGTTTTTAAATCCTTCACCTATTTGTGTTGTCATTTCTTATTAGCCTACAAACTACTCTGGATTAGGCTCTTGAACTAGTTGTTTCTCTGGTGTCTAAAATAAGCTGCAGCCTGCAGTGTCACATGTCCAAGTATAGTACTGTTTGGAAAAGTGAATACTGTACTATGTACAATACCTAATAGATCTTTACATATGTTTTGACAGATCGGTAAAATGAGGTATGTCAGTGTTCGTGACTTTAAAGGGAAAGTCTTAATTGATATTAGAGAATATTGGATGGATCAAGAAGGTGAAATGAAGCCTGGCAGAAAAGGTACTTTTTACTTTGTGTTGTTTTGTAATAAAGTATCATGTGCGGTTTACTGGAGAACCAGTGTATCAGACTCTTACACTTCACAACTGAATGTATATTTTTAAGGTGTTATCTTCATTTTTTTCAATGAATCTTGCCTACAGCTTATCAAAAGCAAAACAGTTTCATTAGCCTGAGGCTGTTTCCCAGTTGCCTGCCTTACTGATTGTTTTCTAAATTAATGTTGGTTTAGGGAAATCCATGGTTTGTAGAAACAAAGCGTCAGATATAAATAAATTTATTATGGATAATGCAGGCATAGCCATTTCTTTCCTGCAGTGAATTTAGCACTTATGTACTTCAAGTTTAAAGTTTATTTTCTGAACGGTTGAGATGTAAAGAAATGATAATTTCTTTGAAACAACTGCATTCATCAGTTTCTGTCCAACTTTAAATTAAAATAATTAAAACATCTAATCATGTGACTGAAAAAAAAAGTTTTAGGGCTTTATTTGAGGTGGAAATAGCTTATATATTTGAGGTTTAGTACTGTAAACCAGTCTGTAAGACAGCTTAAGCAATTGGACCCTTAACAATTTTATTACATGCTTTTAATGGCACACCTTCATGATATGTCATGCAAGCTGAGGGTAATAGTTATTGTGGTAGTGCAAATATTAATATCGTGTTACTTTGGTTAGAAAGGTTAGATTTTAGCTTCTCTTTATATACCACCACAGAAAAAGGTAAGTGTGGAACGCTTTGTTTCTAGAGTATTTAATCAGCATAAGTTTTGTTGCATCTCCTGGTGTATTCAGCAGCAACGCAGTTAAGAGCAGCATGGGTAGTAGATGCTTAGAAAACCAGAAGTGTTTTCAAAATTAAATCATCACTATATAGCACTTACAGTTTCTGTATAAGAAAACTTCTTGTCCTGAGTGTGTTGGTGCTATTGACTGTCTTCTGACCTCAGCCATTCTGTAATTTTGTTTCCCCCAAAAAATTATTCTTTGAAGGGCTTAGTTGCTGTGTTTTGAGGTGATGATCAAAACTATGTGGAGTTTCTTGACTGGGAAACCACCTTAAGACTTGGTGGGTGGGTGAAGTGATAGTAATGTGTAGATGTGACTGAAGATCAATTAAGTTTTTGCTGACTGACAGGAATGTCTTGTCCCTAACTAATCGAGAGATCAGTAGTAGACTCTGATCAAAAGCTGCATAATGTAGATGAAGATATTTATCTGGTAGAAGAGTTTGAATTTTATCATGATAAAATGAAAATCTGATACAGCACATGAATCAAATGTTCTGTTGATGCACGTGAGCTATTTGGAAGGAAAATATTGCTTTGGATTGGAGCTTGAGGAATTGGGAATTTGGAACTAAGGAGAAGAGCCATGAAGATGTTTGAGATTTGTAATGTGACTGATTTGGGAAGTCATGCTGGACCTTAGGATTCTTCAGCACAGGTATAACATCACTGCTAGGTGAGGATGACTGTGGGACTAGTTTAGTGACTGAGGGACGGCTGGGAAAAGATCCTGAGGGATTTTGTTGGAAGACTTCCCTGTAATAAGATTGAGAAGCAGAAATTTTTATGTGAGTGTGGGTCATGTCGAGTGCTAATAGAGGCCTGATGATGTGTATTTTTGGCAAGGGATTAAGCTGTGTGAGGACACCAGGGAAATATCTTCCATTCCTGTGGTCTTGTACTCCTAAGAGACTGAGAATTGGTATTATAGCCTAGGACAGAACTGATGTACCAGGATTCATCTGCACCTTTGTATCTTCTGTTCATTTCCCAGCCGAGCTGAGGCTTTCACCGAGCCGGTGGGGAAGCGGCAGCTGTTGTGTTACAAGGAACCAAAATCCAATCAAAGTTGGAGTGAATATGTTAGAGGACTTCTGTTGTCTCTGACAAAATTAGAAATAGCCTTTACTGTTAAAATTTAGAGGAAAACAGATGTGCCTTTAGGAAGAAAGGGAAGCTGAATATGTTAACCACTTGGCCTGTTTTTTTTTTTTATGTCAGTCCAAAAGAGCCACTAATTTTGAGGCATGCAAATAAAGTAAATGATGCTGTGCCATGAAAGCTCATGTGCCCTGACTTCAGTGCAAGTGGTACATCTGGGAAAACAAGCAAGGTGTTTGCTGCTGAAATGAATCTATGATGTGACTAAAATGCGTGGACAGTCAGGGTGATAACTCTTTTTGGAAATGGTAGCAGAATTGAGGGGGAAAAAACCCTCAGTTAGGGTAACATTTATGCAATTTGTGTGTTGAATAAGAGATAAGTGTAAAGAAGAAGAAAGAGCATTCCTTGTCTACTGGATTTTCCTCAGGGAGGACTAATAAATAAGCATTGAAAAAAAGGTAGTATTTTTAAATGCACTTTAAAAATATGAAGGCAGGGTCAAGGAATAATTAATAATCCTTTTAATGTATTTCTAGGCTAAGATTTAAGATAGCTAAAGGAAAAAAAAAAAACAAACCAAACACATAACATCCTAAAACACTTATGACTCATAAGCAAGGAAAGTTACTGCAAAGGCTTAGTGCTCTTGGTTATAGTTTATATGTTCTCAGGGCATGTTTTAATAAATGAAGGATTCCGTTCTTTAAATGGAAGACAGTTTACAACAGGATACTTCAACATCAAGACTATGAAAGAAAAACGCAGGAGAAGACTTGATATGATCAGCATAGCAGCAATTATTTGGGGACATTAGCATAATAGATGAAAACAACTGTTTGACTCAATTTCCAGGCCTATACACTGAATGTCACTAGAACTTAAAATTAAAACGTAAAACAGGAGAAAACAGTAAATCAGCTGAAACAAAATAAACTTCCTGGTTGGTTTGTGAAGTCTGAGTGGAGTAG
>JAUBOD010000667.1:782217-792362 GCA_032353885.1 Nothura maculosa
TTTTTTGAAATAATGGTAGTCTTTGAAGTGGAGTTAACAACCAATGTGGTACCTGTCTCATTGCTTAGAGAACACTAAAATTGGAAAATATGTTATAGTAGGTCTTTCTTGGCAGTGTGCTAAAACAGAATTCCCCAAAGATAGTCTCACATTCTGATTTCTCTACCAAACTGTCTCCAGTACTTGCCTTTATTCTATTTGATAAATATTTCAAAGATACTATTTTTTAAAGTTTCTCAGCACTATACTTACTTCAATATGACGTATTTGAGCCTGCAGTAAAATGCATGTTGTGCCCACCTAGAAGCTGACTCTATTGTAGAGCCAGCTTTTGATCAAATTTTTATTTCAGTGAGAGTAACTATGAGTTATCAGAAGAATATGGTAATTGAGCTTGCTTCAGATTTCTATCTCTGTTACTGAGATAATTTATATGGCTCTCCTAAGTTTCTACCATCATTGTTGAGATCAGAGCAGAGCTAACACAGTTCAAGTATTGCAGTTCAAGCAACCTTTTTGTAAGATCCCTTTTTGTAGGAAAGGGAAGGTGTTTTGCAAAACTTTCACCATCTCCTGTTTCCTGCAAGACAGAGCAGGAAGCAGAAGGAGTAGAAAGGAGGGATCCCAGAAGATTTGGAAAAGAAGAAATGGGATTTGGATGGAGAATCTAGGGGCACAAGAAGGTTTCTTAGGAATCAGGGGGCTTCACACATGTCTTCCCTGCCTCCTTTTTTTGTGTGTCATGTAGTTCCTGCCATGGGCCCTGTCGGTAGGCAGCTGAAAGACATTAGAAATAGTCAGTTTTGGTGAAATAAGACATCTCCTTTTCCTCAGTATTTATGACGGAAATGTGGTGGAAGCTCCTGCCATCTCTCATTCAGCACTTTTGCCTCTTCTCTATTGCTATTGTTTCCAAGTGATGATGGATTTCATCTGTTTCCTAAAGCAATACGCAGGCTGAGGATCCTCCAGGTGCACACACTGTCTGAGAAGATGTCCATGAGCCAAAGAAATCCTCTGCCTGAGGACCTAGACACATCTGATTAAAATGTACTTCCACAAAGTGTCTTGTTACATAATGCTGGAGTACTCACAGTTTATGCAAGAGGACTCAACAAACAGCAGTAGAGAGTGTATGCAATGTGTTTATTACTGATCTGAGAATGGCCAAACAGATGGAGAGTGGAGTCCTGAATTCTGGCTACTGCAGAGGATGGGGAAAGTGTTTTTTAGCTGCGGGTTAAAATTGGAGTCCTACAGATGGTTCATGTATCTTGGCATCTCCCTCAGTGCAGGTTCAGGCAGAGAGTCTGATTTTTAGTGGAACTGGGCAGTTCCACCAGCACAGCTCACCCCTTCGGGGAAGGTTATATCGTCCTCTGACCTGTGCACTTAAATTTGCAATGAAAACCAATTTCTGGGGAATTTCTTGTCCAGTCAGGCAGCAGTGTAACTTTTGTGAGACTAATTATTGCCCACAGAAGATAACTTTGGCCTTGGTTAATTCATCAAATGCTGTAACTCTGTTCTGCACTCACTGGCACCAGTGAACGGTCCAGAGAGCTCCGTGAAGCCCAGCAGCCAATTTGAGCTCGTGTAAGGGCGCTCAGAGCCAGGCTCTGAATGCCTTTGTATCTTAGGTCATCTTTGTGTGTACATCCAGGCTGGCAAAAGCCACAACGTGACTGAGGGCTGATTTAGTACCAGTTCCAATACTGAGCACTTGCCACCCAGAATGGCTGTGGACAAAGTTGTTGCAGGGCCTTAGGTACTCAGGTGAATTTTCTGCTCTCTATACAACTCATATAGAGCTTGTATTACCTTTGGGTTTGTAATCTTGTTTCCACCTACCTTTGTTTGCCACAGCCTTCCAGGTCGCTCCCAGCAGCCAAGTAAGAGTTTAATTACCTAGGCCAAGCCTATGCACTCAGAAAAAAAGCAAAAACAAAGAGAACTCCCCCAAAACATGCAGAGTAGGCTGAACTTAGGCACACTGCTAAATCATTTCACTATGTGCAACTCTGCCTCACTCTAAAGAGCAAATAAGAAATCCTTGGAACTCCACAGATCTCAATCAACCGTTGAAACTCTAAGAACATAATAATGTAGAAATGTGTTGTGCACAGTAAAACCCTTTTCCTTAGAACCTTTTCCAAAGGCTAGATAAAACAGGGCAAATCTGGGATTTAAGAGATGAAGTAGGAGATAAGGATCCCGTACTCTGAATTCCGTATAATGATTTAAAACTTAAATATTCACTACAGCGTGTTGTAAAACACTGGAGAATGGTTTTGTTCTCGTCGTTTGGGAAACCAAATAATAAATAAACTAACCCATCTGGATCCATCTAAGAGTTGCTCAATAATCTCTAGGAGATGCTTCACATCTCAGAGGAAGAGGCACATTATAGTTTGATTTAGGCATTTGAATGTTTTTAAAAATGAGGACAAGAGTGCCTGGTTATTTGGGTAGCATTGGAGCCTGGCTTTTCTAGAAGCCAGCATCATACTAGCAAGAATTTCTAATTTATGTGTTTACTTATATACTGCTGTACATAGAGACGTGTGTTTGAATCAGGCCTGGCAGAGGAGACAAGCCTAGGTGGACCTGCTTTATCAGGACTTTCAGGGCATCCCTGCTCTAAGAAACCCAAAATTCAGAGTTAACCTGCTGATTTCCCCATGGCCAAGCAGAAGCAGCGGCTCCAGTGCAGTTACTGGCATCATTCTGGTGTCTGTGATTCCCATGGGTAGCGCTGGTTTCCTTCTGGATGAGGAGCCTGTGAAGCAGGCAGTACCTGGCTGCTCTGTGTGGCGGTGAGGACACTGGCCCTGCGGTTGGTGCAAGGCAGCTGGTTATTGTCTTGTCCTTCACCAGCAATGGAAGGCATTTCAGAGGAAATTACTATACATAACACAGCACAAAATATTTTTTTCCGATTGTGCTGATATGTACATAGAGTGCGAAAACTACTCTTTTTTATCCGTAAAACTACAGATTTTTTTTAAAAAAGACAGGGGGAATAACAACATGGGGCTGCCTGCAGTGCAAAAAGGGAAACAAAAAACCCTGTGAGAGGCATCCTGAAATATGCTTCCTGCATGTATCAAATACTTCAAAACACAATGCTTTTCCTTTTGAAAACAATGAACCCACTGGCATTACAATCCCTTTTTTTTTTGAGTAGAGCGATGCATTCCAGTCTTCGTAGGACACTTCACTTGAGATGGCATTCAGCTGCGGTTACTATGACAAACAGAGGAAGAGAAAGAAGAGAAAAACATTAGAAGGCATCTGGATTGCTTGGAGGAATATGCAAGTAAGTTTTGTGAGAAAAATATCTATAAAAATGTGCCAGATACTGCCTTGCCATCTCTTGTATATTTAGTGGTCCATGGTACTGAAAACAAACAATAGTTATAAACATTTTATGGGTCATTTAAAAAATACACTGCAATTTACTTTGTAACTTTATAGGACATTTTTTAGCTTGTGTTCCTTTACAAAAAAAGCTTTCATTATTAATTACTCAGTTTCATTTCACGTGGAAAACATTTCAAGCTCAACAAAGATGAGAATACAACAAATATTTGATTAATATTATTTGTTATTGTTTCCTGTTCTTCTGAGACGAAAAATGCACCATATTTCCCAGAACTGGTTAGAATAGCAAACCACTCCCCACAGGGCAATTCTGAATCAAATATCTTCTATATGCCTTTCAGAAGAAGGAGACAAAAATAGGATATGCAGTGGGACATATGGCATCAGTGATGTTTCTTGGGACAACTAATTATTCTATTAGTAATAATATTTGTATTTCTTTAACTCTGAAGACCTCAAGCTAGACGGTGGCCTGAGGACACTATTCTAAGAGGAAAGTTGATCACATGAAACAACAGGCACTCCCTTCCTGGAGAATTTTAGTCTAGCAGAAGAAGGAGCCGCTGCTAGACTGAAACCACAGGAACCTATGTCCTTCTGGTAGAGGTTATAGTCAAATTGGCAACCTGTATTATATCATTTCTGATTCACTAAAACTAGACTTTAATGAAGAAGTGGAGATATGGTTTTGAATGAGACCAGTCATAAATATGATCAGAAAGAAGATTGTCAGCTTTTTCAGCTTCGTTGCTGTAAACCTGGGAGGTAAACACATTTTGTAAATGTGGACACATTTAGAGTTGACAGCTATGCTAGAACGATACACCAGTCACACTAAACTCCACAGGCTTTCTGCCATTTGGAGTCGCATCTTACAGGATTCTTGATCTCAACTGAGTTTAGCATAAGCTAAATATTGATTAAAATAATAAATATAGATAAATACTGATCAGCAACTCTCTTCTACAGCCTTCTTGAGTGGAAGCAGAGTGTCTTCCATGAAACATTGGTCTTACGTGATTCACTTATTTACTTATCCCCACCCTTACAAATATATTTTGGATGCCTCTCTCTTAACCTGACTTCAATTTTCATGAAAATACGTTTGATAGCTTTGGAGACAATATTGGTATGTTCTGTACATAATTTTTACTAGCTTCTTTCTCTTTTTTTATTTTTTATTTGGCATGAACTTGAAAGAATTGTTATAAGATGATGCCTGCTGGAAACATTTATCCATTTCATTTTAAGAATGTGAGTAATTGTGTAGTGTATGTCATGCATATTAAATGCTTCACTATGAAAACAAATTTTACTCATTAGTGCTTCTTATGACATTCCAGTGTGTTCTCTTAGTATGCACTTAGCCCAGTTCTGGAATTAGGATGCATGACGATCCAATACTTTGTACAGATCTCAATGGTTTTAAGATTAGGCTTTGAAAAAAATGCATTCTACCACCTCTCCAGCCTTAAACTAACAATAAAATAATTATGTAGTGGCAGGAAGAAACACTGTCCACTGGAATTTTCAAAGTGCATGCTATAGCGATGGAAGAACATTATTAACTCTACTTCGTGGTGAAGTGATTATTGGTGTAAGGTACAGCATAAGTCAAAGGTAGATAATGTTATGATTAGACTTATGGAGCTATACATTTTTACTGAACTTTTTTTGTTAGAGAGATCTTAGATTTTTCTGTTTTTAGTCCAGGTGCAGGCCTCGTTCTAAGCATGAAGCATTGTGCTTCTAAGACAGCAGAGATTCTATCTGAAATTGCAGTGTGGAGGTCTCAAATGCAGGTTACCTGGGGTCAGGGAAAGCGACACTGCATGGCAGAAGCTAAGGAGTGTGAGCAGTGACAGCCTGGAAGCTCTTTTTGTCTCTTCAGGGTCTTTGAGAGCCGGATAACCAGGTAGTCCAAAATACCCTGCCGCAAAGTCCTGAGCTAGAAACACACACAGGCAGATGAAGCTGGCTGACCGATGCACACATGTCCCAGGTCCCAGCAGAGCAGTAACTTCACCATGAGGGAGGCTGAGCCACGACCCTGAGCAGAAGAGTTTACAATGTGTGCTGCACTTCCTAATTTTATTGCCGTTTCACACTTCATTTCCTGGCAGCTGAGATGTCTATAATGGTCCTTAATGCAGTATTTTTTAAAAACAGTTCTTGGTTGTAAACTACATCAGTATGTGAGTCCATGGGGAAAAAACAGAGGTGGGAAGCTCAATTAGAAGCTTTATTAAAGTTTCAATCCCTTGTAATCCCAGGAAAGCAATGGAAAATGCACTGGACCATGAGCTACAAGAGTACGCAGCATCCCCACTCCCAGTGAGCTGCAGCAATGTGCTAGAGGGACTGGGGTGTTTCTTGCCAGCAGTTTTGGAAGGACAGACGTATTCCTGCCTTATGTTCTGTGAAACAATTCTTAGAAGGGCTCGGGGGGACCTTAGCAGGCAAAGCACAAGGGCTGGGGAGACAGAGCCTGGCAGACAGAGCAGCTGGGTTGGGGAAGGGCCGTGGCAGCAAGGCCAAGACTTGCCAGAGATGTCAGCATGAGGATGATGCGGGAGAGTTGAGGAGCCACCAAGCCGGTGTCCTTCAGCTATCGACTTCTAGGACCCCACTGCTCAGTCTAACCAACTGGCTAAAGAAACCAGTCCATCCCCAGCCTTTGCTGGGAAAGCTGAGGTCCAGGAATGAACTCCAAGCATGGTGCTGTCACCGTTGAATGTACAGTGCCAATACACAAGAGGAACTCTTACCTGGCAAAAGTAAATTGAGAATTTCTTACATTTCAACCTAGTCCATTCCTCTTTTGCTCTGCATGTATCTTGAAGTAGGGTGTGCTGTTAAGTGTGATGCTAATGCTAATTACTGGCTAATTACTAATTTCCACTTCTAAAGGATTTTGGCTCAGTTGCTTTTGTTTTGCACTACTCACATTTTCTATTTCTATAGATTCAGGCAAGTGCAGCCAACTGGTGTCCAAAAGAGGGAAATGGCAGGAGAAACAAAATAGTGGTTTGTCAGCTATTGCAAGTAGATTGCAAAAGCAGGAGCAAAATATGTTAGCAGTACATCAATTCACCTAAGTTTGGAGTTGTCTGTTTTCAAATACTGTTTCCAAAGCTCACCAGACATCAGCTATGTGTGGAAAAACTCTCATTTTGGTTAATGGCAGATCTTCCATTCACTATAATGGGATCTGAACTTAGCTGTATGAATGTGTAATCCTGGCTCTGTGCCTGCTCATTTCAACAAGGTTTTGGTGAATGTTGATTTTGGAAAGGAACCTGAACTCAAGTAAATGTCTGATGTCCTTGTCTCCATCTAACTGCAGATGAATTATTAATAACTGTCCATGCAGATGGTTGCTGCTTGGGATCGTTGCTTGAAATAACTTATTTCTGGCTAGTAATTGTCACAAGGTACATATGTTTTATCCTGTTCTTGCAGTGTTTTTTACTGAGTGTTAAGCTTATTCCTCTGTCATTCCTTTGCCAAAATCCTGTTTAGGGTCCAACACTAACAAGTGGCTTTAAAGGCTTATGAAAAGGGCCATAAACATGATTTCCACTTGTGGAATTACTTCTTGTTAGAAACAAAACAAAAGTCGTTTGCATAAAATCTCCGTACTTCCCATGCCCAGCTGGCACTTGGGAGCGTAACTCAGCACTCGCCCATATGTTGGTAAAATCTTTTGTAAATCTTTATTTTTTTAATGAAGTCACTTATGGGTTTTGCACCTTGTCCTCATCCAAAAATATCATGAACCTTACCTGACCATATAATGTAAGTAATATTTCTTTCTCTTCTAGAGTTGATAATGGCAGACCTGGAATTATGCACAGACAGCAAGGAAAGTGAGCAACCATCTTTAATCTGTACTAGTCCAAGTAAAAGACTGTTAGGTGGATTATTTAAGCCCTTATCCTTCTCTCTCCTGACTTCTGAGCAATTTCCATCTGAGCAGGAGGGATGTTTTGTTTATTACATGCTAACTTATTTTCCGCTGGGTGAAATGGTGTTTTGCATCTATCCAGAAAGAGCAGGAAAAATGTTCTTAGTGTAGGAGTCAAGCTGTAACCCATCCTGCTGATTCTCAGTGCACCTGCTAAAGACAAATTCTTGGTTTTCTCTTGCTTCCTGCATCCTGTTTGCATTCACGCTCAGATGATTTCTTCAAATGCTCGAGAACATGTTTCTGATGGCAATTGGTAGCTCATTTGTTGTTCTCCCTCCTTGGTGCTGATGGACTCCACCAGAGCTAGCAAGCCCATGGTTGGCCTCACACGCCCTTCTCAAAGAGCACTGAACACCCTGCTCAGGCTCTCCCGGCTTCTTTCCCACTGGGAAGTCGCCCTCATTGAGCCTTCCCGGGCTGTGTGGCCTTGGCGGTGCCTCACACTTCCCTCCTGCCTGTTTAACCCTGTCCCTGACCATCCAGCTTGACTTCATGCTACTCTTCTTGGTCCTTTTCTTTTTTAAAAACAAGAAAATGATTAATACTCTTGTCTACATGTTGGGGACTTATTTCCAGTAAATGTAATTGGCCTTTTAAAAGATTCATCCTGAAATTTAAAGGGAATATCCCTTTATCGCCATATATCATCCTGATGATGCTGAGAGCCTGGCTGAAGGCTTCCAAATAAAACTTTCTTCTCGATCAACTCTATAGTCTATGTACAGTTTACTTCTCTTTCTAGATATATGACAGCATCAGAAGTGCTAGCTCAAGGTTTTATTAATGATTGCCTAGGTCATGGCATTTCGGTCATGCAGGTTCCAAGAATTAAGATCAGTCTTTGGTGGTTTGTACTGTAGGAGACGCAAATTCTTGAGCACTGAGCTCTTAAAGAGAGACAACTATGTCTTTGGTTTTATTATATTGGTGTCACAAACCAAAATGTGAATGGAGGGTGAGCAGATCTTGACAGTCTGCAGGTCAGAGGTAACAGTGAGCTGATATTCTGAAGCTATTCATAGCACGTATGTGTTCAAAAACGCATCTTTGCAGGCTGCAAACTGCACTGAGCAATTCTCTTCTGAGATTTTGCCTTAGAGGGACTAATTCTGAGTCTCCAGAAAAAGGAAGCTGGCTTGAAATCCTGTGGAGTGTGTAATATTCTCTCTCCGTTGCCTCAGGCCTTTGCTCCTTCCACATCCTGAATGCATCTTATCCGTATCCCAAGACTATGAGGTCAATAGGAGTATTTCTTTCATGTACTTACCTCTGGGAAAACATTTGGGTGAATGTCATTAATCCCCTTGGTGCCCTGCATGCCTAGTAGATGTCTACAAAACAGCACGCAAGCAGGCCTTGGAATGAACGTAGTGAGACAGATCTGATCCAAATAACAACGGAAGGCTGTCACACACCTAAATAAACAGGGGAGCACGCCAACGAACACATTCATTTGCAGGGCGATGTTAGCAGGAGCAGTGTGCCACTGCCCAGATTTTCAGGTTGAAGGCCTTTTAACACACAAATGAAATGAGTTGTTCTGCTAGACTCAGCTATCAGACCCCAGCTTTATCCAGAACAACATAGAAGAGACATGGCATTTCTGTAGAGCCTTGATAAGTTCTCCAGGCACTTGACAAACACGCACTTTGGTCCCTTCTGCAGTCATATGCTGATTCCCTATGCGAGGCAAAGCTGAGCAAGTCTGGTGAGGAATAAAATGACTGCTTTGCTCCTGGGACATATACAAAGCCCATTTGCACATAAGATAGTGGCCAATGGGTGTTTTGCCCCTTTCCTTGTGGATAGCCTTGAGAAGATGACAGTCTGCTGAAGTTCTCTAGTGGAGAACCTGTTTTGTTATTCGTCCTCATGCTGGCCATGTGAAATGGTGCCTGGCTGGTCTTAGGCTTGAAAGTCACAGGCTGATTCCAAGCAACCCAGGAACCCTGTGACAGACTTCAAGAGGATGGACCTGGATGTGTCTGAGGTGACCAATGATTCTATTTCAATGTGAATAAGAGATTTCAGTATAAATAAGGGAGCTGATAACAATGAAACAGATCTGGGAGAGCCATAATGGTGTGACAACCCCTAAAATGAGTTAAAATTAATCAAATTAAAGCCTGTCTCTTTAAATATAAAAGTCAAGTATTTTTGGTAAAATGTAATTTTTGGTAAAAGTCTAATGATCATATCATCTCAAGAGTAGCTCTATTCTGCAGCTGTAGATTGAATTAAGAGCTTTGTCTGTAATAATCTATGTCCCTAGTCGATCAGATACAGCACCTGCATATTAAACATAAATTTCCTGTTGTGGCTTTTTGTTTCCAGCCTTCTTGTCCCCCAATTATCTCTTCTGGACAACATTTGTTAGCTGCTTGGTCCAAAAACTTGGGTAGACTCTTAAATCCTGTTACATCTAAATAGAGAGTTAATGAAATCTCGCTGAATTTAAATAACAAAACCAGAAACTTTACTTTTGCATCTTTTGCATTTGTACTGTTTAGTTACACAAATAAAGAGAGGCCAGGACTTCCTAGTGGTTCCATGCTACCCTTTGGTGCTCTTATTTCATCTTTGCAACCTCCCTTTTAATCTGGATAATCCAGCCAGCACCGACTTTAACCTTTGCTCTTGAAAGACACCAGGCAGCCTTATATATGTGACACAGAAATCTCCAGGAAGACCTTTGAACCAGGAATCCTGGCATGGCCTCAAAGTCTTCTCATTCTGGTCAACCTAGGCAACTTATGCATTTAAAAATATCTGATTTGCATGGGGTAAACCC
>JAUBOD010000667.1:792462-808805 GCA_032353885.1 Nothura maculosa
GTGCCCTGGCTTTTTCCCGCAGCGCGTTGGACCTCGCGGTCAGGATTTCCTGGTGCTGGCAGCAGCCGCAAATTCCTGACCCTGCAGCTCTCTGTGTGAGAATGGGGGAAATTGATGACTTCTGGGGGATAAATTATTGCTTTTTGTTTACTTTGCCTTTTGTTTGTGAGCCGCACGGCGGATTGTGGATTCCTTTAACTCTTCCATCTCGGGCTTTCCAAGCTTGCCTTCTTCGCACTGCCCCTTCCCACATCTTCACTGGATGCTTGCAAGAGTGGCCGTTTTTCTGCAGCAGGATAGGGGCTCTGCCACGGCACCATCAGCCTCATGTCCGGCCATGCACGTGAGACCAAATCTGCCCAGTTTCTTATGCTGTGTGTCTATCCAGAACCTGGAATGGGAGGAAGCTGCAGGGAGAGGGCAGGGGAGCCCGCTGCCTGCCTGGCACGCGGCGCTCCGGCTCCCTCCGAGCGCCTGAAGTCCCACGTGAATTGCGGTGGATTTATTTTCTCTCTCTCTCCTTCTGCAAATCCCTTATCTGGCCGAGCATTTCCTGGCCTGCCCCTGTTCTCATGCTGCCCAGGAGGTCTCACACAATTCAGACTGAACAGACTACCCAATGGGGAGATTTATGATTTTTTCTTTTTTTGCAAATGAGGCTGCAGGTTGTTTTTGTTCCAATCAAACAATGGAAATGAGGAAAAACAAATGGTGCTGTTAAAATAATCACAGGCTCTGCATGATGAAGCGGACAGAAAGAAATGAAGTTGGCCACTACTGTATGTGTAAGTGCAGGATCCAGACCCATCTGTATCGCGGTGTAACAAATGTGACAAAAAAATCCAATGTAAAAGCTCATCTATCAAACATCCAGGGCTGCATTAGTTATCCTCTCATTTATGCTTCTGAATCCTGAGTTCCTTCAAACAGGTGCTAGCCTTTTGCTTTGCTTTTTTGCTATAGCTTTTTATGTGTTGTGTTTATATACATACACACACACATATATATATATGATTCAGGAGTCTTTCCTGAGCAAGTGCCTTTCTCTAATTTTAAGCAAATGAGAAATATTGACCTAGATTATCCCCATTTTTAAGAGGGAGCTTGAACTGTGATTTTCTGTTTTAAATTTTCTTTTGGTACATGAAAGCCCCAAAGGACTGTCCCACATTTTGGGAAAAAATAAAATGAGGCCATCTTGTGCAGTAGTGCAATAACAGTTTTCAAAGGAAAGTTGGGCCAAGCTTTGAGTGTTCATGTAATACTTGTTAACCACCCCACCCCTCACCCCCAAATTTTGTTTCCATGCCTGTGTGTGACTATGAGGACATGTTTGTGCTGCTTGTTTTTTCCAGCTGTTTTACAGATGCCTTCTGATGTCTTATGGATGGTCATGTGCGGGCAGCTGAGATCTACACTACATCACGTGTAGCAAGATTTTCAATTGATTGTTTGGAGTCATATTCCACGGGCCCATTCCTGTTTATTGCAATATTAGTTTGTGTGTTTGTTTTTCTTAAGGCTGAATCACTTCTTGCCTTAAGCTGAACTAAAGAGCATTAATTTGAGCACGAGGAAGGAGATTTTTAAATTTCTGAATGTTTTCTCAGATAAGAAATTTCAAAGGAAGCTTTTAGAGATCAAATTAATGATAACTTTAATGCTAAGATTTGAAAATGGTATTAGGATTCAGATTCATCAGATATGGGACATGACAGAAATTTGATAGAGATTTCCATGACCCAGTCATTGTCTTGACAGGCAGAGCCTTTCTCTCAGTTGCATCTCTAAAGACAGTACAGGGAGTCTGAGTTGTTCCTGATTTAAGAAGGATGAATCTGATCCCTTAACATGCTCCATGGCTAGGAAGTTCACTCAAGTGTCTGTCCTGGGTCAGACCAAGGTTTCATCCAGCTCAGTATCCTGTCTCCAGCAGTGGCTGTAAGTGATAGACAGGGAAGAGCCAAGCCAGAAAAAGCAAACATGATGCTTCCCTAGAGTGGTCTCGTAACCTCTGTCTTCAGCTCAGGAATTTCTTCAGCTGGATGTGTTTTCTGTGTATTTAGTAACCTCTGGTAGATTTATCTTCCATGTACTTGTCTGTTGTCCCCCACATGTTCACACATGCCACAGCACCTGCTGGCAGCAATGTGGGCACTGAGGGGGCATCAAGCACTACCTCCAAGTCTAATCATCTAAAGAGATAGTGAATACTGTCAATCCCTCCTTAGCCTTTCCATCCAGGGAGAAACTGGAGAGGCATCGAATAGTTGTTAGTGCCCTGTGCATGCCAAGAGGCTCGGCAGCCTTGTCCCACACCTCCTGGGACTTTACTGCCTGGGCTCAAGGCCAACTCTCCTCTGCTTCCTGGCCTCATCTGTGCGTGATCAGCTAGACAAATCATTTTGGATGGTAAATGGATCTGCATATCACAGCGATGTGTCAAAGAGATGTCATCCCCCTCCCCTTACCAGCTCCACTGCATGGACAGAACCTTCAATTTAATCATTGCTTTCAAATACATGTATTGGTTCCATTCCTGCATGTCAGAGGGAATTATAATGATTGTAGCGAAGTGAGGGAAAATAATCCAAATCTATGGATCTCTTAATGTTTACAGCAACACTATTTTATTATTGTATAGGTTTTTCCTGTGGAAATCAAGACATAGTAGGGTGGAAATCTTATTGTCTACAGAAAAATATATACAAACCAGTTAGGTTTTGTAAAATGTCAGTTTTGAAATGCTGTGGAATGCTATACTTCCTTACAGCTCTGAAGAAATACTTAGTATCTGAGTTTATGGCGTTCTTCAAAAGCTATTAGATTAAGAACCCCATTCTTTTTCTTTATCCTTTTACAAGTATTTGCCAAAGCTATAAAGTGCAATGAAAGCATAAGATCTGCTTGTTAGCTTGAAATCTCTTCTGCTAACTCATTTGAAGTCCTTGCTACAAATCCTCTGGCCTTGTTATGAGTTGCTAGGCAGAAGGGAAATAATGTCATTTGTTAAACAAAGCAGACAAAGTTTTTCTTTGTAGGCTTTACGCATTCTCTCCATGGTGTGAAATCCACATTAACAATCAGCTCCCAGGAGAAAGGTTCTTGCTGAACATTAGCAAGAAATGGTAAGGTTTGTGTGCTGGTTGAGGGCACAGAAAATGGCATTTCCCAAACACTTCACCTGGATCCTTAAGTTGACCAACCAGTGTTGCTGCCAAGACGTTCGGAAGAGAAGCAGGAGGTGACTCAGGTTGTGTGTGGGCAGGAGACACAGCAGGAGCTGCTGGGGAGGGTGACATGGGTTCAGCCAGTCTACAAGGAAGGTTTCTTTCCAGGATAATAGTCCTGATTTTGTAGGTAAGAAGGCAGCTGGATATGGAAACCGGATGTATACCTACACTAAACTTAACAGAAGTGAAATTTTTACTGAAATGTTCTGAAATGTGTGAAAACTTATCAATTGTGGGTTTAATGGGAATGGACACCGTGCATGAACATATCGCTCCATATCCATCTACCCACTATCACTTTAAGTGCCTTAGTGAACAGGAGCAGGGCTTTGTAGATCTGCTCGGTCATGCTAGGGAGTGCATTCCAGGAATGCTTCCATTTCTAAGGAATGACAGTTTCAGAGGCATCAGGTTTCTTCTAGCCTCACCCAGTCAGATGGATTTTTTTTCCACCAGATGAGTAACTAACAGGACAGGATGCAAAATAGACTATATATTATAAACATATTCGACAAGGAATAATGAGATAAAGGCAACTCACGCTCTATTCTCTTAGGAAGGAAAACAAAGGACTAGTTGGGCTATTTAAGGGCTCTTTTCATGGATGCCCTTACTATGCGTTGTTGATAATGAGCAGACTCCATCATAAACCCAGAGAAATTAAATTGTGTATGGTTGTAGGATTACCTCCATGAAGGTGGAGTTTCTTACATCTCCTCTTGCCTTTAAGCCTCAGAGTGAAATTTCTATTTGTTTTCTTCTCATCTTCTCGTAGTTTTATCTTTAAGTTATTTCTCTTTGCTGAGATTTTGCTATTTAAAGACATTGTTTCAGCATCAGGGATTAGGGACTAACTCAGCAACCTGAACAACTTCTGTTGCTGACTTTCTTTCATGGATTTTTTTTTTCTAAGATCAGAAAGTGCAGAGATTTTGAATTTATTTTGTCTTCTTAAAATTCCTTGTATTATTATCTTTTTTAGTAACTATTCTTGAGTTAGAGAATATTTTTAAAGCAAACTGATTTTGATTTAAATTTCATGTGTGTAATCCACCTCATTAAGATGACCACTTTGATGAATAACTCTGTTCCTTATCCAACCTTTATCCCATTTCCAATATAAGTTGGTTTAGTATCTATTTTCAGTAACTGGATTTCATTTTGCCGCAACTAGACTGAACAGCTGTCTCCTAAATGCCTATTCTCCATATTAACACTTGCAGCTGTAGATTTCACTGAGGTTTTCCCAAACCTTTTATTTAATAGATTGAACAGATTGTTATTCCTTTGGTCATTTTATAGGTGCTTTTCTTTCTTTTTTTTTTTCCCCAATGAATTTCTTTCTCCAGCCTTTTTTTCCTAGAATTCCATCACCTTTCTGAGGCTGCAAACAGCACAAGTTCACTTTGTAGACAGGAGTCTAAAACAGGTCAGTATGATGTCCTTATTCTAGGTTTATCCAATAATGAAGTTAATCCCTTTGACATCAGCGTTGGACAATGATGAGTGACCCTTCCATTGACTGAAGGCAGCTTCCTCTGTTGATTTATTTCTTGCAGAAGAGTCCTCATCTATTTATATATATATTTAAATATGTATAGGTAGATATAGGTAGATGCATATATACATAATTAGCTAGACCTGCTGCCCTTAAGAAAGACTTAGTTTGCATATTTGCGAGTGCAGCTAATCCCATGACAATCTATTCACCTGAAATCATCACCACCAAACTGCCCTTTGCTGCTGCAGCACATACATCCAAGTGATTTCCCAAAGGTTTGGTGTTATGCCATTTCCGGGGTTTCAACCTGTTGGTGTCACACTTTGCTACTTCACGACACTAAGAAGTAGACTGGAGTGAACTACATCTATACGAGTACCCACAACTCTAGCCAGCAGAAGCATTTCCATAGCCAGAATAGGTGAAACCCCTGGCAAATGAATTGCGGATCTCTTAATAACACCTCTGAACAGTTATCTTATACTACATGCATTAAAATGACAGGTGAATTTGCTCTCTGGCTGCTACTCAGAGAATTTATCTCTAATTCCTTAATCTCTGCAAGTTTTAAAACTGAGCATCGTTTTAAAAATAAAAAACTGATTGCCTTTATAATCCCCTTGGCACCAGCAGGGAAATGGTCCAGTATGTGCACTGGGCAGATGAGCACTGGATGCTGACCAATTTCTGGATCATTAAAGGGACAATTAAGACATTGAAGTCAGTTACTCTCCAAGGGAGGAACAAATAACAAAATCCAGTTGAAAATAGGAAGACAAAGTAGTAACGAGCAGCCAGTGCAGCCACGGCACTTCTTGGCCCCAGCCTGTGACCTCCACCACACTTGGGATTTTGGCTTTAGTCTCTGGCACCTTTATAAGCCACAGTCAATGTCAGGAAAACAGCCTCTTTTGGGGAACATTTCAAAGAATTGCAAGAAATTTTGCACTTAAAATGCACTACAAGGAGATAGTGTGGGCTGTGCAAGGTGAAGATGTGATGAGTAGTGTGATACATGTGCTGCACTTTTACACTTCAGCAAACCAATACCAGCCACATCTCATGGCAAAGCTTCATACAACCTTACAGTGGTGGCATTTAAGGTCCCACGACTCTGAATTGAGAGAGAAGGATGTAGGGATTGTGAGCACAGAGCACAGGCCACTCTCACCCACAGCTGCAAATGCCAAAGACCTGAAGTATATGCTTGGAAGAGAAGTCAAGCAATCAGCCTGGTAGGAAAACCCTTTGGATGAAAAGCTTCAAGAGAGGAGACTGCCCATCCTCAGATAAGGGCAAAGACAAGAGGTGGCCTTTGAACATGGGATTCAGGTCTGGAATGAGGACCAGACACATCTGTGCTTTTGTCTCATTTCTCATGGAGGAACTTTAAGCTGATGAGGAAGTCATTTGATCTGCTTGACCTTTTAGAGAATAGTAGCCAGTTTGGACTTTACAAGTTATTAATAATTAAGTTTAGGAAAAGGTGCTGCAGCAGCAAGGCACTGTGCAAGCAAGGAAAGAGCTGGGTTTGAAAGGAGAAAGGCAGCTGCTAAGGGTAGAGTTTCTTTGTGTGCTATTGGAGAAGAGCAAAATGGATTAAGGAGGGGAAATTAAAAGAAGTCATCCTTCTCATCCTCCAACCAGTTTCTAGAAGCCAACACTCTTCGCATCTTTTTAAGATCTGGAAAAATTATGATCCATTTCAATGAAAATAAATTATTTTGGTCTCTAAGCTGATCTCTGTATTTTCTAGTCTGCAGGGGAAATACTGAAAATCTTTAAGAGATCCTGTTCTCATAAAATGCCCAGCCCAATTCAGTAAATTCAGGAGGTTTTGGCTAGGCCAGATAAGCTTTGGAGAAGCATCTGAATATTCACTCAAGCTGAACCCACACTCCAGACTGTGGTGTGAGCAGTTTCCTGCACTTCTGAGCTTTTGATTCTTTGAAATATTTTACTCACTCTGGAAGAATGAGGACAGTGAGAAAAAACTGTTGCCCCTCTGTAGTTGGTCCTCTGGGCAAAGACGAGATGGTTGCCCAAAAGTTGACGAATAGGATAAATTCAGTTAATGTCCCCTACCAGTAGGATGCAAATAAGTAACCATGAAAGCCTTCCAGGTCCAGAGACCTCTTGGGAAATAATAGTTTACAATAACTGCTTTGGTGGTGATGGTTTAAGGTAAAATCAGCCTGTAATTACTGGCACTCTTGCATATATGACATGTCTGCCTCAAGAAAATATGTGTCTCTATTCACCCTATGTCCTTGTATAGTTCCCATCACACTAATATTTGAGCACCTTCCAAGCAGTCAAAAATAACCGTGAAGTAAATGTAAGGAAAAGGTGTTTTCTCAGCCTGGTAAAAATGCAATAGTCTCCTAGGATGGCTCTGACCTTGTGCCAATATAGTTGAAAGTGAGACTGCATATTTCTGGGTGTCCCTGAATCCATGTTTTGTCCAGTTGCCATTTATGCCTTTGACTTACCCTGTTTGTTAACATGTCAAAAAGTCTCCTGGTGTTTGGGCCGATAGGGAATATATGTCAAGCTGCTTAGTAATGCTCAGAATCTCCTAAGCTTATTTTGGACCTACTCAATGTACAGCAACATTTCCCATCTGGGAACTATTAGCATATGCTAAGCAGTCATTAACGTATGCTAATGATGTCTGGAGGTTTCCAAAGAAATTTCGAGTGACCAAAGCATACAGAATGGCCGCACAGGAACTTCTGAGTCAGCCTATACCTCCCGGCAAGAGATCTGAGACTCCCAGCCAGACTCCTCAAATAATGCCCAATGGCTTCATAGAGAGCTTGCTCCCTTTGGGAAAGTCTGTCGGGACACAGAGCATCTGAGCAACTCTGGATGCGGATCATAAATCAGGCTAGTGGTCTAGACAGCCACTGCAAGAGATCTGAGGAAAAATAGGAGACTTTTTTTTTTTCCACAGATAAAATGGCTGAAAGAATTATTGCTGTCCAGGAGGCTGTAGAGAAGACCTTGAAGGAGGTCACTTCTCAAGATAGGAGTCCTCTGCCCAGTCACTGAGGCAGGTCGTACAGACATCCCATGGATGGTCAGGTGATGAGAAAATCCCCTTCATATGACTGCTGCAACAGGGAAATACCAGGCTTTCCTTTTGCTTATTCACGATTAACAAAGCATTGATTTTGCCATTTTCCTAGACTCCACAAATCTGAGCCTTCTGTTTTTCTTTAGCCCTTCTCCCCTCCAAGTCTCATGCATAGAAACTGTGCCCATGGCGAGGCCATCACAGTATATGTTTAGGAAATACAATAAAAATAAATTTAGACAAATACATTTTCAAATCTGTAATGCTTCCTTATGTGAGCATATATATGCCACTTGGACAAAAGTTCTCTTACAAAAATATTAATCAATATTTTCAAATGTTTTTGAATTTGCAGACACATAGAAATTTTCCCGTAGAAATGCAAACAATGAATGCAAAGCCAATTATACAGTGGTAGATGTGCTTCTTTCAGATACTTTTCTAGCCAGCCTTGGAAAAAAGGTGTGAAGAAAACACTACAGGGAGAATGATATTTTTCCAGAGTCACTCTGTCTTCTACAATAAACAGTTCTTTTCTCCAGTCCATCTTAACCTTACAGAAGATGCAGTCCAACATTGCTTCCTTTGCTGGGCAAATTCTACCTCCAGTCTTTCATTTTCAAATAATCCAGTACTAGCCACCAACTTCTACTCTGGTCCATGCTTACTGTTGTTGAATCATAAATTAGTACCTAAGCATAAGTCTGTTCCTAAGGACAATGTCAACAGGGCCAAGAAAAACAGATACTAATAAAAAGGACAATATTGCAAGTGTAATATCAGTTTTTGGCGTCTTAACAGCAAGCAGTCAAAGAAATAGCAGAATTAAAGTTATTTCTGCAATTTTAATTCTGTCCTTTGCTATGAAGAGGCCATTTTTACTATGTCCTGTCACTCAGGCTCTCCTCTAAGCCAGGAATTATTGATTTTCTAATGTTCTTTTCCTCACAACGTCTTGTTTTTATAGCCAAGTTCTCAGCTCTAACTGATAATGAAGTCATTTTTGCAATATCATTCAGAGGTGAAGAGAATGAGACCTTGACTGCCGTATGATGATGAAAATCAATATAAGGATCACACATCCATTTTGGTCTCTGGGATGAGGCCGTGTCTTTCAAACACATTAGCTGTGGCACATGAAAATACTGACTCTAAGCTCCCCATAAGTTTCAGAAAATCATATTCTCAAATGAGAAAACTTTTTCTGGGCTCTTACTGCTCCATTTCTCCCAGGTTCCACAACCATCATGCTCTTCTGCTTTCCCATCCCCTGCCCTTCTCTCCATCTCTCTACTGATGCCCTAGTGTCTCTGCATAACATCTAACAGTCTCATCCTTCCCTGTTCCCTTGGCTGTTTCCTTACCCAGGCAATCCTAATGCTACTCCTCTTTTCATTGCTTTGGTGACTCCGTTTCTCACTCATATTCTGGCAACTTGCTGTACTGATGGCTCCTGTCCATACCAGCTTCCAAAGGTTCTTCCCCTTGGCTTCTTGTTCAACATTTATGTGCCACCTCCATACCCCTGTTACTTCTCCTTGTTTTGTCAGGAGGATTCCTGAGTCTACTCCTCCCTCATCACTGCCCACATGTCTGGCTTTCAACTTTTCTGTATTTGAATCCAGGAAATTTCTCCTCTACATTGCCTGACACCAAAGAATATCACTGACAGTGCAAAAGGGACAGACTCATGGCTCTCATTTCAGGTACCTGGCCCTCTCGTAGCCTGTGGAAGTCTACAGCTGAAATTGCAGAGAGTGACCTTTGGTTGAAACCTGCTCAGGGAAAGTGAAATCTTTGGGAGTTCAATTTTTAAAATAAAAGGAATCTTTTGCATGTCCATTAGCCAAATTTTACATATCGTTAGCCTAATTTGAGTGAATTTTCAGAAAGGTAAAAAGCATCTCTGACAGAAAGCAACCCCCTGACAAGTTCCTGCTCCAAGGAAGCGAGGTGCCAGAGTTTTTCAACGAAAAGGTCATAATTGCTTTTTAACTTGGACAAAACAATGAATTTTTTCTTACCCTCATTATTGGAAACGTCTGAGTTTGTGGACATTTTCCAAAAGTTTCAGCCTGAGGCAGATACCTGGCTTGGAAAAATTCATTCCAAATGGTTATATTTTGGCAATGTTATAAGCAGTTGAGAACAGGGTCTTACAATGAAGGAGATCAAACTTTCCAGGTAATGTGAAAGGTCAAGCTACAAGCTGTACCCCAACATCTTGCTTTGTATACCCCAGTTGCAAACAAAGCAACAATGTGCACTTAGGAGAGGGAGTTTTGGGGGAATCCTAATCTGGCCAGAAGCAAATTATTGGGATCAATAGCCAAGAAATGTAGTAAGGTATAATATGGATGGATTTCATCATCCTTTTTGATCTCATTATCTCTGAGTCAGTTTGTGGCATTCAATACTCTGTCATAGACAGCATAGTTTACAGAGTTCTCTTCTAACTTCTACTCGTTTGCATTTATGTGCATTCATCCAATTCAGATAAATCTGAGTCTCAGTTTACTGACAAATTTGTTAGCAAGATCTTATTCTGTATTGTATTTTCCTGGTTTTCAAAAAGCTCAGATTGGTCTGTCATTGCCGTTAACTCATCCATACATTTCCTTCTTGCATCACAGGACCTCCTCCTCCTTGTGTTCTGGAGGGAAGAGTCCATTGACATGGACTCCCTCCAGGTAAAAGTGGAACAGGTGAACAGTGATGCTGGATATTTTTCAAGGATAGTCTATTGACCCTCCCACAGCATCTCTTCTTGTTTCTGGATGTCAAGTGCAGTCCCTGGCTGTTTGGCTGCATTTCATACACCATGGCATGTACATAACATCATTAGCGCTACTCTGCAGGCATATTCTTATTGCTGGAAAAGGCAAAGGAGTTGTGAGTGGCTAAAGAATTCCAACTGAGCTACAGATATTTCATATTTGCTGTGAATAAATTAGAAAGCACAACCTCTCCCCATAACCAGACCGCCGGCAGCTCGGAATACCTCAGGGCAAATGAGCCATGGCAGAACCTAGGACATCCCCTGCTGCTGATGAGACCTGTCTGAGATCATTCCATGCTGGTTTGTTCACCAAGTAGGTGCACTGCCAGCACAGCATTGCTGCATTTGATCCCCAGGGAAAAGATGTGTCCCCTTTGCATGAAGGCCAGCACGGTGGATGTTATGGCAAGGCGCTTTGCCTCTGTAATACTAGCTGTGTTTGCACAGGTGTTGGATGGCTTTAGTGCCAGGTCCTTGGATGATGTGAATATACAGGAGATCTCCTGTGGCTTATGGAGTCGGCTAAGAGATGAACACTTTCAGAATGAAATCCCCTCTATGGCATCTGAAATATCAGCTTTCATTAAAAGATTTACTTAACACCTGAAGTGTTTTACACATTCTTTCTGAATAGTGGCAGAGAAATGTCCAAAGTCATATAGATGTGCTCCTCATTGTCCAATTCTTGGGGCATCAGAGAGGTGACAAAGGCTTAACAGTGCAGCTCAGTGCACAATATCTTCATTGCCTGAGGTCCTGGCTGTCGATTTTCCTGACAGTGCTACAAGCTACCACACAGGAGCACAGTGTCTTTGTGTGTGTGTGTGCGTGTGAAATTAATAATTATATTTATAACTGGGAAGGCCAAAGCTCAGCGGGGAGAATGGGCATGCAGGTAGCAGTTCCAGGGCTGGTGGAAAGAGCAGCGCAAAAGCAGTGAGAGCAGCTTCAGACTTTAGAGCAGTAGGATGCAAACAGGATGAATAAAAGAACAGCATTCAACCGAATAATAAAGCACATCTGATGCGGAAGCACAACGGTTTTTATCTTCTTTTATTTCCAGCCTGAGTGAAACCAAACCTGTTTTCCAGGGAAAGGAACGATAACTAGAAGTTGTTTTGGAAGGGCTGTCACATTGTGACAGCAAGACAAGCAAGAGCAGACCTGGAGGCAGTGTAGCAGCTAGATGGCATCACTGGCTGGGCTATCTCTGCCTTCCAGCTCCAGCAAGGCTCGATGAAAACTTTCAGCTCTGCCTGCCCTGCTACTGCTTTTGCTAAAGCTTTAGCAAGATGATAGATTTTAGAATTTAGAAATTTCTTAGAAAAGAAAGAATCCAAAGATTCTGAAAATCCATTTTTCCAGTCCTATCTGAGTAATATTTGTGCTCTCTGGACCACATTTTTTTCCTAGAAAAGGCAGTTAAAATATTAAAAGAAATATTGCACTTGTAGAGAACAAACTTCCTCCCACAGCACAAAGAGGACTACATTTTGGTTTTTCCCATCTCTCCAAGAGTAGTGTGCTGTGTCCCACCATTCTCTTTGTGTCTCTATTTAGCTGTTACTTTATCAACAGCAGAGCTAGAGTAACAACCAGCCAACCCAACAGGAGACCCTTTCAGCCATACGTGCAGAAATCCTGCTCTGGTCTACTGAGGTAGATCCCATCTCCTTCATCCTACTGTGTAGGGAGTCACTAATGGACATGTTAACACTGCTTTCTGTCCAGGATCTATATTGATGTCTGCACCTTATCTACGAGCTATGTCTCACAAGCCGGTGCCTCCATGCTGTGCTCCACTCCAGCCTTCCTTTCCTCTTGTGTTGACATTACAGGGAAGTCCTGCTTCTTGGTCCCTCCAAGCAGCAGTAATACTGGGTAAATGTCCTCAGAGATTATCTGCTGGAGAGGAAGAGTCCCACATTTGCCCACAGTTGTGGATACACTGTTTTAGGTGGTGGAAGAATTTCAAGGGATATAATATATTGCTGATGAGACCAAACTGTGTGGAGTGGCCGACATTCCAGAGATCTGTGCTGCCATTCAGAGGGACCTGGACAGACTGGAAAGGTGGACAGGAAGGAACCTCATGAGGTTTAATGAGGACAAGTGCAGGGACATGCACCTGCGGGAGGAATAACTCCAGGCACCAGTAAAGATTAGGAATTGACCTGCTGGAAAGCAGCTCCACAGAGAGGGACCTGGGAGTCCTGGTTGACACCAAGTTAATCATGAGCCAGCAGTGCCCTCATGGCCAAGAAGGCCAATGGGATCCTGACTGCATCAGGAAGAGTGTTGCCAGCAGGTCAAGGGAGGGGATTCTGCTCTGGTTAGGCTGCATCTGGAATATTGTGTGCAGTTCTGGGCTCCTCAGGACAAGAGGGATGTGGAGCTTCTAGAAAGGGTCCAGTGGAGAGTGACAAAGATGATTTAGGGAATGGAACATCTTTCATATGAGGAAAGACTAAGTGAGCTGGGTCTGCTTAGCCGGGAGAAGACTTAGAGGGGATCTGATCAATATATATAAATCAATATATATAAATCAATATATATAAATGTAGGGAGGATGGAGCAAAACTCTTCTTGGTGGTGGCCAGTGACAGGACAAGGGGCAATGGTTATAAGCTGCAACACAGGCAGTTCCATCTCCATGTGAGGAGGAACTTCTGCACTGTGAAGTGCCAGAGCCCTGGAACAGGCTGCCCAGGGAGGTTGTGGACTCTCCTTCTCTGGAGGTCTCTAAAACCCACCTGGATGCCACCCTGTGCCCTGTGCTCCAGGTGTCTCTGCTGGAACAGGGAGGGTTGGACTAGATGACCTCTAGAGGTCCCTTCCAACCTCAACCATTCTGTGATATATCTACAACTGTAGAAAGCCAATAATTAAACTGGCTAGTAAGGGGAAGTCAGGCATAGAAAAAGTGAAGAATCTGGAAAAATTCAGACTAAAACCATATTTGTGTTTTCCATGAAAGGAAAGGTGAAGGCAGTGAAGGCTCTGAGGAGGCAAAAGAAGGACCACAAGAATGGGATCAGGCCAGGAACTTCTGCATGGGCAGCGTGGGCTCCCTGTAGGACAGGAGCCAGGAGCTGCCAGGTTACTTCTGCTGACTGCCCTGATCTGAGACAAGGTTTTCTCTCCAACACTTATCCAAAGTCTGAACCCACCCCTCAAAGATAGGGCCAAGATCATTAGGCAAGTGAAAAAAAGTACTGCTGAGCTCCAACCGATGCAATCTGATCTGATATCAAACAAATAATGATTTCTCACTTATCCAAAGATTTTCCTGGCAATGATAAACAGAATGAAAACAACCTTCCTCCCTCGTCCCCCAAATCTCTAGCGATTAAATCCAAATACATCTGTTGCAGCCTATAGAAAAAAAAGTCACTGCTCCATCTGCTGCAACACATGCTACAGGCTTTGAAGAGCATCGCTGTGCTCATGGTGCTCAGGGAACCTGCTTGGTGACTTGCCACCACTTCCCACTACTCTCTTGCTATTTTTCCTGAAGTTTCCAGGCAAAATTTTCACATGCTTCCCTTCTGGCAGAGGAATGTATTTCTCTCAGCCTCTGCAGCTTCCTGCAACGCAACTTCCTTCCTTCTTTTCTGCCATTTGATTCCACAGTTCTTCCCTAGAAAGCCAAGAAACCCTCTTTTACAAGCTGCAGAAGTCATCCAGCCTTGCTTAAAAACCTTGCATGATCCTTCTTGGAAACAAACACAGATCCCTGGTTAAATAAAGTCCAAGTGCTCACATCTCTTGTGCTCCATCCCAAGAGCAACCCCACGGTCTCATGCCTGACACAGCCCCTGGGAGGTGACACCTACCATTTAATGAACCTTACTGACGTCCTCAGCTCAGAATGAGATCCTGTGGTTTGAGCAGGGAAACAAAACACCCGCTTCTTACCAGAAATACTATGTGTCATGCTCTTGGTGCATATTTGAATTATAGGAAACTTTTATCACTTTCAGTTGTTGAAGAAAAAAAAAAGTTCATTTTACTATACCCAAGAGATGTGGTTCAGGCAGATTTACATGAAGATGTGAATAAGCGCTTTTTTGAAAGAAATGAGTAGAGGCTCTTTCCTCAAATTGGACCTTGTATCATTGCTTCAAATTGCTCCCTGAAACTTCTGTTTCTACCAAGGGAGCTCTTGTAGAGCTAAGCTCTTCCACAGAGAGACCTTAATCTTGGATTTCTCATTTCCCTAGCTAGACCAAAGAGCCCCTGTGAATGATTCCCCTTGAAGAGGGAACTCCCTGGTGCTGGCTGGGCCTCAAGCATTTGCTACGAGGGGGACACGTGTCCATTTGCTCTGCGCTGGGGGCAGCGAGGGCCACATTTGAACCCAACTCTGTGTGTCTGACTCTCCAACGTTGCATCTGAACCTCATCGCAGTGCGGCGACACTCTCCAAATGCAGCAAAGGGATGGTGCAAACTCACTGTGGCGACCCCTGGGTGCTCTGAACTCCAAGACATACCGTTATTTTCCAACAGTCCTTGAAATAAGTCCAAATATATTATGAGAAGTGATGTTGTGACAGTTTAAACAAATTGCTTTTAGGGTAAATGTTCATTTTTGCATTCAGGATGGTTGGGAAAGCATGTTTGTGTGTGTCCACATTTTTTTTTATTTAATGTGACTCGGGGTGAAAAATAGAATTTTTTGGTTATTGAATGAAAAAGCTCTTGGTATCAGGGGATAACTGTTTCCAACCCTTGGAGGTCAGGGTTAATGTTGAGTAATTCTTAGCCAGGCTAGTTAATGCCTATGATATGCAAAGAATTTCTGTTTCCAAACCAATACAAGCCAAAGGTTCTCGTGAACAGCATCATAATCATTGTGACGTCTCTCGGAGAAGAAAAGCAATAAGCATGTGGACTCTATCACTTAAATATCCTTGCCTCTCATTATGTCTTATTTCTTTTAAACTGTCAAACAGAATCAGAGGGTCAGAACAGAGATAAAATCCTGTCTTTGTGCTATCAATCTCAGAAGATATTGCCCTGTCGTGAAAACGTGGCAACAAAACCTTGCAAAGTTTTTCTTGGGCATTGACCAAAACCTTTGTTTATTGCTTTCCAAGCCTGAGAGAGAACCCAAAGACACTTAACTTCAAGCTTTGCTTTGTTATGTTATTCCTACAGCTCCAGGAATTGTTATCTCTTCTTTATAGATAAGCCACTAATCTTTGTTATTTGTTCAAATGATGTTTTGCTTCTCAATTCTTCTTTGAGTTGTCACCAGTACTGTTACTATTAAGACAAAACAAAGCAAAGCAAAGCAAAGCTTTCCTTGGTATCTAAACATCTTCACTGTGATGCTCAGCTTTCTTCTCCTTAAACTACGTCATACGGCCAAAGTGCTGCAAAGGGGCTACAAGGATGTATTTGCACAATGTTTTATGCAAGATGAGGGAGAAAACCTTGCTGTGGATAGCAGAGGGAAGAGGAAGGATGGCTGGCCACCTCTGAGAAGCCAGACATGAAGGCATCATACAAATCCATTATCTGAACCCACAGGGATTATGTTTGGGGAAATGACAGCAGTAGATATGGACCTGTGGAAAGGAGAAGGAGAAGGTGCACTGCTTTATTGTGCGTTTCTACTATAAATGCCATGTGGGTAACAAGATTCAGATATATTTATAAACAAATATTTTAAATTCCCTGGGAAAGTATGGGGTATTGTACTTTGCTATGCACCTTTTTACAGCAACTTTTGATCCATAAGTGTT
>JAUBOD010000667.1:816964-830466 GCA_032353885.1 Nothura maculosa
TATAGGATTGTGAATTAGTTTTAGCTTTACTGATTCAGCAGCTGTTGGACTGCAGTGCGCAGTTACTCCTGTTTCCACATCCTTATGAAGAGCTTGTGCGGGTTTTTTTACACTCTTGGGATTATGAGATGAACCCAAAAGATATGAGGCTCATCTTAAAAGAATTAGTACTAGAACTTTTCTAACTGCACATGGGTCTGCCTCTTTCAGGTTTGATCCTCA
This sequence comes from Nothura maculosa, assembly GCA_032353885.1. Classification (NCBI taxonomy): domain Eukaryota; kingdom Metazoa; phylum Chordata; class Aves; order Tinamiformes; family Tinamidae; genus Nothura; species Nothura maculosa. The sequence goes on from JAUBOD010000667.1 coordinate 817,187, forward strand.
AAGCTGATCCAGGTAGGCACTGACCTGGTGACAAATATGTGTTTTACCTGGGAAGGAATGATGGAAAGCTTCTTGGGAAGGAGCAGATTGAAATAGGTATGCAGAGAACTGACTGTCATGCTGAAAAAAAAGAAAATTTTAAAGTTTTAATCTCTTAAGAAATCAGCTGTTTCATTGAGTATTATAATGATATCTTCTTAAACCCAACAATGCAGGTAGTCATCTTCATAGACTTGTCCCTGTCTATGAAGGTGGCAGGGACTTAGTAAGGGTGCAGGTAAGCGGCCCTTGGGGAAGAAGTCAGGATCCTGAGATACAAGGAGAAGGGAAAAGAGGAAGTCTGATGTATTCCTTCCAGCAGCTCCCATGTCAGCTGTGTTCTGCCAGAGGTGATATCCCAACCTGTGAGCTATGCCAAGAAGAGAGGCCATTGCTGGATGGTGCAGCAACCCTGCACAATTGCATTTGCAAGGCAGGTGCCTGCTCTGCACGTTTCTTCTGGTGTTTTGCTGCACATCTCTGAAAACAAATACATTGTGTGTCCTGATCAAGCAATAATTTTGCAAAATCCTTGTAATCTGTTTAGAAAAAAATACACATTTTTGTATCCCATTATTTCTGGTGACGAAGTAAGGGAAACATTTTTGTTGCTGACATGACTTCAGTCAACCTACTATAAATGCTAGGTCAAATCCAGTGGTGCATAGTCTTAAAAGGAGACACATGAAACATTTGGTATACTAGTGTTTTGAATTTATAAAAGTAGCACTTGAAAGAGATTTTTTTTATAAATTCAAAACAGAAACTCACTCTGAGTATACAGCTTCTCTTTTTAGTCTAAGATCTGTTGCAAGTTTTATTTTATAGGATTGTTGGCTTCAAAATCACTGAAAAACATTACATAGAAATATGAAACTAAACAAAGTCTAGTTTGATAGCTGATATTTCATATCTTTAGTATGTTACTGTTCAAATTTAGGTTACAAACCTAGTTTTTTCTGTGAAGCACTTTACTACTTTGTGCATCTGTTAAAAGATTTAGAATGGAAAAATTCAAGGTGTGTCTTGTGTGAAAAAGCCCAATAATAAATTCCTGCTGCTTCAGCACATTATTTTAACAAATATATTGAGTGGAAAGACTGGCTGAAGATTTAACATGCTACTTAAATTCTTACCACCATTATTTTCTGAACTTTCAAATAAAAGCAATGCAATATGTATGGATGGATTTTGAAATATCCGTTGTTGGTTCAGGTGTTCAAATTAAGCTCTCCCTTCAATCATAGCCTGGCACTTAATCCAAACTTCAAAACATGAACTAAAACATTTTTTTTCTCTTCTTTTTCAAAAAGTTTCTATATATTTTCTCACATCACAAAACACTTTACATAATACACATATAACTTGTTTTACTTTGCTCTAGGGCTACTTCCATTCCATAGTAAAAGTTATTTTATTATCACAAAGTCATAAAAAGTATGGTGAAAACTATTATTCAGCTGAAATACTGAAATGATGTGTGTATTCCCAACATTGGGAATTGGTGATTTTCATGGCAAAAAAGAATCCTTTAAGAATTTTTTTTGCATACAGAAGAATTGCAAATAAAATCATGTAAGACCAGCTCCAATGAGGTGACTACAGTGCCTTAGGGGGGAAAGGAGAGTATTCATGGTGAGTCTAGGCTGGGAGAAAGAGTATTTTAAAATAACTCCTTATATGTGCACTCAGATTTCCCACTGACACCAAGTGCTGGTCATTGACCCAGTCAAAAGTCAGGTTCTCAATGTGATACTGATATTGCGACTTCCCAGAGGAAGCTTTGCAGAGCCATGCTTGGACAGGGTAAGTAATTCCAGTTCAAAAGCCCAAAGGCTAGCCAAGTAAATCTGAAATTTAAACAGTGAAGTCAGAATGGCTTGACTCAATGGACTTGAAATTAAAGCTTGGCAGGAAACTGTTTTTCCATCCCACAACCCTTTTCTTTTTAAATATTTCAACATATCCCTTTTCTTCAAGGGGCTGAAACCAAGACCATTTGGAGCTTTTTAAGGAAAAGAGGGAGAGGTAATACTCTTCTCCCCATGCTTGCTATTAATCTGGAGCCTCTTGCTTATGAGACGTCCCTGCCTTGTAAGATGCTTCTTTCCCCTGCACTGGATGTGGTCTTGCCTGGAGAAGGGGACTCTGTAGAAGTGGAGGGCTAGGATTGTAGCGTAGAGCAGGGAAGAGGGAACAGATGTACGGGAACACCTTGAAAATTCCATGAGTAAATCCCTACACTGATTCAGGATTCACATATCATCTGTCAAATACTCCTACTTGCTGACACGTCATCATTCAGGTGCATTTGAACCTCCTCTTCTTTAATTTTTCATCATTATTATGAAGATCTATGTGTTCAAATGGAAAAATAAAAATTGGTTTCAGCACTTCCTACCAGTGAAAATCAATTTCTCATCTTTCATGTCTCTTCACTCTCTGCTGCATAGAAAAATTCAGGCTTCTGGCAGTGTTCTCTGACACTTACCATGTCCTAATTCCTATATGAATCTAGAGCAGAATGTAAGCTTCTCCTCCTTATAGCTTTTGTTTCCAGCAGGCCTTTGGATGTTCAGTCTGTGTGAGGGAAAATACATCATTTTGTTAACATGGATTTCATTTTTTAAATTCAAATCAAAGTCATTCTGTTTCTTTAATACATCAGAGTTCACAAAGGCCTTGTATTTTTTTTTCTTTGCAATATTCTTTATATAATTTGGGTTATATTAGTTTGATTCTTTATAAAATTGAATCAAGGCAGATATGATGTCCTTCTCACACCCTGACATTATAACTGTTTGGAGCTCCTAGGTTTGTGCCTTTTTTTCCCACACTTATTTGATCTTCAGGTATACAGACACCCAAATGGTTTCCAGTGTTAAATTTCATCTTAAAATTATTGAGTGCACTGATGAAGAAAAGCCAATACAAAAGTTCATAAATTCTTGATCAGGTTTTCTAAAATCTTAGAAAGGCCAAAATTCCGAGTGTTATATTGTATTAAAAATCACTAGGTCCTTTGCGATAGCAGATAAGAGTGTTTTGGTGTAGCATTTCTTTCTAGTAGAGGCCTTGTGTTCTTGAAAGGAAACCAAATAATGTTCACTGCTCGTACAACTCGTCTCAACCTCCAGATGAAAACAGTCCAGGTAAAATGTCTACAGGCATTCACCTCAGGTTTTATTTCTTTTTTTATAACTCACAGAAATAATCCATTTCAATTAGAACAGGAGACAATCCAGATCAAGGAGGGAGATGACTGCTCTTCTAGCCAATTGTTTACCCCCAAGCGGTGTTAATTACACACATATGCTCTTCTAGCTTATCTTCATACACACATTCTCACTGGCATCTTTCCTGCTGCAATTTAGGCCTTTTAAGCCATGTCCTAGAGGACACACTCGCCTGGAAAATAGGCCTTGCCCTTCTGTTTTGCAATTACACTTCATATATCTGGAGGCAGTTTTCATGCTTCAGGTATCCTTCCTTTTCTGGAGGATAAGCAGTCTCTTTTTGCTTTCTTTGTGAGTTCAGTTGCTATTTCCTATGGAAATTCCCAAAGGTATGAGCATGTCCCACTGCTCCTCCCAACCAAATGCCAGTGATAATTTGAAAATGATGTTTTATATCCCACTAGCCAACTAGTCCCAACATAGCGCAGATTGGCTGGGAATCCTGCTTGATGCTTCCTTCTAGCAAAAACCTGAGACCTATCCTAAGAATTCCATTTCTATCATTTCTCTACCCATTTCATGCTTGATTTATCCATAAAATGTTTCTTTAGTTAACTTCTCAGAATGACTAGGAAGGGTTTTGACACTGTTGTGTGTGAATCAATATAAATGACATTTGTGACTTCTTTCCACTCACAATGCCTGCTATTGTCATAAAGAAAACAGGAGGCATTTTATATGATTTTTCTTCTCAACAGTTCTGTGTTGTCTGTAATTTATGGATTACTTATCTTAGAAACAGTTGTTTAGTTGTTCTTGTTTTTCAGTAACTGGAAAGAGCTGACTGGGTTCTCTCTTCTTTTTCTACTGTCCGGCCTATTAAATTACTGTTTCTGTGCTTTTGGGGACCTCTTATATTTCCAAGGGAGACATTCTCAGGGATGAACTAGAGCTCTGAAGCTGTTTGAACCATTTCTCTTCTTTAATCAAATTTCATGAAGCCAGCTCATGTGAATAAATGTTTGCATTTGCTCCTCATTCTATCCTAATTTCTCTACTTCCATAATGTATATCACTGATTAACAGATGTATTCACTATCTTCTTGGGAAGGAAACAGTTAAAAGCTTCAGATTTCCTAACATCTGTTCACGGCTTTTCTTTCCCATCAAGTATTGGATTAATTCTCTCCTTGATCTTCTTAATTACACTATAATTACAACTGACTTTCTTGTTATATTTGGTGTTCTTTGCTGATGTTTCTGAATGTGATTTCTAGATCTGGGACCAAATCTTACAGATGATAATTCATTGTTGCTTATTACTTTCATTAATATGCAGAGATCTCAGTCAAAACGGTATGGCCCCATGCACTTTAAAATTACATTGAAAGTGTCACAAAACAAAAGGAAAAGAATGAGCAAAACTGACAACCTGTAGATTTTATGTAACTTGACAGATCAAGCAAATTTGCAAGTTTTTTTCTGGTGAGAAAGAACAATGAACTTGAATAAGGAATATTCTCTAATAGTACCTAACCTGACCAAACAAAAAACAACACAAAATGTTCTAGAATTATTTCTAATGTTCTAGCATGAATATAGGGCATTTAGATCCTAATAGCAGTGAAACTGTGATAGGACAAATATCAGCTCTGACTTGTCCTCCATGTGTTGGGTCAAAGCCTTGGTGAGCTTGTGCAGTCCTGAGTTATTTCTCATAAGTGGTTTTATCCTTTCCAAGTTTTTCATTAAACCCATATCTCTGGTCAAGAGACCAGGCAGACTTCATCTATATTTCCAGTAAAGTATCTTCAATATGCTTTTGATGAGTATTATGATCTACAGAAAGCTCTGTGTTTGTTTTCACCCACTCCAATGAATATTTAAAGAAAACTAAATTAATACAATATTACCCTGTAATGTAATGTACTTCAAAGAATTTTATCATTTGCAATTGGATGAATATAAATAGGGTGAAAATTAGACACAGATTGCTCCTTCAGCAAGGATGTCAGGCCAGCTCCTACTTGAGCTGTATCTTGGTGAAATCTTGAACCTCAGATAGACAGAATCTACTGCATATGATTTATAGTTATTCCGATTAAAATAGACCTATTCAAGACCTTGTTCTCAGAGCACTGTGAAGTTCATCAGAGCCACAAGCTGTGTATAGATTTCTGTATAAATGTTGTTTTTCTAGGTCATTTCTGCAAGGTCTTTGGAGTGTTTTCTGGCCACACTGAGTAAAGGGGAGATGGTGAGAGCATGAAAGATAAGCAAACTTAGCAAGTGTACAGAGAGGAAACTGTACTTCCTCCATGCAATTCTCAGCACTGTCTCTAAGCTGTTTATTTCCTATTTTGATACCTACAGCAACAAGAGACAAGGTTTCCAAGCAGACCTTGGATTGGCCTTGGACTCTGTTTATTTATCCATGCTTCCTATCAGGAAGCAATTGTGATAAGGCCTGGGACTTTGTTCTGGGAGGTTTTCCATCCATAATGTTGGGAACACAGTACTCTATTCTTGTGGTGGTTTATGAATAAGGTCTGAGGCACCTTAGTGATTTTGAGGGGTCTTTGGTCTAAACACGGAGGCCTAAACACTGAGTGTTCAATAAATGCAACAAATTTCTCTCTCACAGTCTCTGTATTTCCTGCTAAGAGCATCATTTTACCAGCAAAAACATAGACACATTCTAGCATTCAAATATACTACCTTAAGGTCTTTAGGTTTGCTTCCTGACTGCTTCTGTCCCTCTGTACAAGCAGCCTTTGCATGTCTTTTCTTAAGCAGTCAGATTCTTCCCCCTCAAGACCTAAAGCTTGGGTGCAGACAAGCAAGAACTGTTGGCAATTCCTCTTTCCAGTGGATGTCTATGCAGTTAGCTCTACAATGGGATCCTAAGGCAACCAGTCCTGGTCCTTTATAGACTGGTAGTAAAATGAAAGCACAGGAACAAATAGTTGGTAGTACCCAAATTGTATCCTTCATAGATTCCTGCTCCAGGGCCTCAGCCAAGATAGGGAATGGCCATATTGAAGGGTAAGATGATATCTTTTATTTTCCATGTTCCATTCTTGACTGTTTTGCCAGCAAGGTTGCCAAACTACATTAATCTCTTTGACTGGAAATGGATATAGTTAACGTATTCACTAATTCTTGTCCTTTTCTCCTTTTCACAGGCTCTAGGACTGTTGAGTAGGAAAAGTGAGAGAGAGAAGAATTTTCGATGAAAGCCAACTCTACGTTACTATATAACTCAAGGGTACTTGGGACAGCAGATGCTGTTGCAATTACTTTCCTTTCTTAATATCCTTGCGTACTGTCCCTGCAGATCGCACACAGTGCACTCATTTCCATGGAAAAGTGCCCAGCCTCTAGAATTTTTTGACTCAGATCACAATGCTGAAGTATTACTAACTTGATAGACTTTTACAGAGTGTTTTTGTTTCTCTGCAAGCATTAGAAATCTTCACACCATCTAAATGTAAGGAAAACATATTTTGGAGGAAATAAGCTAACAGACTCGCTCTGCAGTTGATGGGTTGCCAGCATCTTTTGGCTGCATGTGGAATGTATGAAAAATGGTGTGACTTTTTGTTTGAATGGCTAGAAACTATAATAGTCTCCTGGGGTTTAATAAATGAATAGGAAAATGTCAGGGTAATTTTCATGAATATTATAAATTACATGTGGGAGGTCATCTAAAGAGTATACAAATAACTGAGGGGATTTTGTGTTCTTTTCCTTATCACAATACTCAAAAAAAATAAAGCTATAGGTAGACTGTGAGTTTTGATTTATTTATTCTGAGGAAGAAAATAAGAGAAAGAAGAAAATGACTGCATATTTGTGAGCATTTCATTCGTCATTTCATTACGGCAAACAGGGTGGCAGAATATATTTTCAAAACAAGCCTCATAGTATTTTCTTTACAGAAGCTGTAAGGCAGCAGTTAAAGAAGGACACAGAGATGATTTAAAGCACTGGTCTGTATTAGTCATTTCTACCTGTTCTGCAGCCCTGGTGCTACATGTGCAATGGTAACAGCGAAGAGCAGCCCAGCGTGGGCACCACTTACCCGATGGCCAAGGTGGGACCTGTGCATGGTGATGGGCAAGATTTTGTCAATACAAGGCAGGCCTGTGAGTTGGAGTTGTTTTCCTACCATGTTCTCAAGTAATTTCAGGACACTGCTAATTGCTCCTATAATTTACTAGCTGAGGACAGTGTTGATGCCACTAGCTTCTCATTTCGTGTTCTGATGAGCTGATAATGGCCAAATATAAAGCTCTGTTCAAGCTTGCCTAGGAGGGGGGACAGAACCAGCTTCAAAGAGACAAGCACTCTCTTTGGTGTAATATGCATTTTAATTTGTAACCATGTAATGATCTCTGGATTTCTTTCTCATTCAGAACATTTTATAAAGACCACACTCCAAAAAACCAGACTGCTATTCCCATTGCCTCGTCCTGACAAATGACCATCCAACTATAGAAAAAATCAGAAAAAGAGCATATGGAACAAATACAGTTTGCATTATTTTCTTTCAAATCGGCTCGGCCAGACTCTGATGAAGGAGAAAAACACTGCATTTGAGCCATGATGGGGCAAGGCAGGACTTTTCAGCTCCATAGGTAGTAACCAGCTCCATTAGATCACAGAAACACAACTGGCCTTTCTCTGCAGGAACTTGCACAGAGCCAGTAACTAGGATAACTTCAGTAAAATCTGGCAGATATGATTGCAAGCAGACTGAGACATTTTCCTCTTGTGTGCAAGATATTGGACGCTTTAGTCATGAATGTCAAGACTGTTCATAACATTGTCCTAAAGACTTCTGTTCTGGTCTTTCTTTCCTTTTTTAGTGTGCTTTGACCAATTCAGGATACGCAAGAAATAAGATGATTCAACTATTTTACAGGCTTCATTTAAAACATGTGAAGAGTCAGTTCTTCCTTAATCTTATTCAGACTAAACATTTAATAACAAGCCACATAAAATTCCTACTTGGGAATTTTAGCAAGGGAAGTTGGTTTACAATGTCCTGCTTGCACCTTATAAAGACACATTTAAAATCCTGTAAGGACTGGTGTAAGGTACCTCATTTATTTATTCTGTGTAAAACAAGTGCCGGAATGTTTGTTTGTTTCTAACTTTAAGGAAACCAGCATTTCAACTCCTTTCTCTGTAAAAAGAGTTTACAACTCTTGCATCATTTTATATCTTCATAACTGGCTAAGAGCATCTGAAAATTCAAAGCAGCTGGGAGAGCAGCTTTGCAGCCAGAGAAGCAGGAGAGATGAGACTGTGGTTCTTCTCAGGCATGTTGAATAACCACAATAATTAACTTAGTATTTTGCCTTTTTTTTTTTTTTAACCTACACACTGGTGGGAATAACAGTCACCTGGAATGAACGAGCATTTCACATAAAACCATGAGCGTCAGACCTGGACACGGGTTGCTTTCATCTTTCCTTTCTCTACGCCAGAGGACAGACTGTACATTTTGCCCACGGGTCTCGGGGAGGACCTCCCCTTCCTATGGCTTTGGCTCCACACACTGGAAACCTGCCCCCTAGGCGATAAAATCCCAAGGCAGTGGCAGCTGGTGCCCTGTGAGCCAAGGTTCTCATGCTGAAGCAGCATCCTGCTGACTTTGTATATGAAAATATACAAAAATTTATATGAAAAGAGTCTTAAAATTATACTGGGAATGACATGGTGCTCCATTTTGTCATGGAGTTTGGGACTCCCATCTCTCAGAGCTGTCTCTTCCACAGGAATCTGCTTTTCCTTGTCCCAGCACAACTTCAAGGGCTTCTCCAACATCATGGGGAGTTGGGCATCTTGGAGAGAGGCTGCAGGAGATGCACTGAGGTCCCTCAAGCTTCCCAGGACCAGGAGCTACCTGCTCCCCCAGGACCCCTACCTACATGTCCTCCCACCCCTGAAACTCCAAGGACAGGCTGAGTTAGGGAGGCAGGAGTTGCACTTAAGTGCCCAAAGACGCTTCGCTCTCTTTGGCAGGTGAAAGTCTTCTGTTGGGTGAACTTGGCAAGAGACAGGGTGCATGGAGGGATATTATATAGAGCCTTTAACTGACCAATTCAAATAGCAGTCTATGCCCTGGCTCTTTCAGAGAAGAACTTTTCAGCCATAAATTTTTGCTGCTAGCTTCCATTTTTCTAAGTGGGCAGTAAATTATGAAGACATTAAGGCTATGCTGTTCTCTGTGCTCTTGGTAGGTAATTAAAACTTTCTCTTTTAATGGCCTTTGAACCCTCTTACCAAGCCTTCCCTGTAAGTCACAGAGGAAGTCTAGGCATGGCTAATATTTCAGTCATCAGCAACAAGGTTTTATAGATCTCCAGGTCTGACTGCAGCATCCGAAGGGACTTCCTGGGTTGCTCAATCAAGGATACTACCCCTGGAGACGATTGGGCAGCAGAGAGTTGGGCCCAACAACCCTGGAGAGCCTCTGCCCCAGACATTCTACACACCACACAGCATCAGAACATCTACTTCAACACAGTCAAATCCCAACAGTGAGGGAGCAGAAGATACAATTTCAGTGTACTTTTGGAAGAGGACAGGAGCAATGAGGACCATCAAGAGCAGTTACTTGCAAGAGCTCACTCATTTTTTCCACAGCAGAGCAGACATACATAAGTCTATGGCAGGGAATAAGAGAAATGTTCGATAATAACCAGGACGCAATATAAATAATGAAGGGGTGTAAAGAATGTATATGGCTGGAATGTACAACCCTGGAAGACTGAAAAAAACTAAAATGAAAATAAAATCCTACACAAATTCTGCAGGGAGTACATTCTTGGCACACTCTTCTAGAGAGGAAGTTAGGGAAAAAAACCATTACGTGATGAGGAGGGTAGGTAGGTAAAGGAGGATGTAGATTTCGAAAATAAAAACAGAATTTCTTTTAGGGATATGAGCTAAGAAATGTACACAAGAGCTACAGGAAAAAGGAAACATTCTAAGTCAAATAATTGCGGTTTCTCCTTCGTCTGGAGAATTGTACAGCATTCTTCTGAATCCAAGTGGGCATTGCATCAAAAATGTTATTAGGAGAGACTGTTTTCAGCTTGTGTTTTATAGACATTTTAGGATTTTCTTATTGGGGCAATGGTGGCAAGGACAGGTTCATTGATGATTTGAAACAATCTGGAGCTCACGGTTTTATTTTAGAACAGTTGAGTTAGAATGTGATCTCATGTAGAGGCATGGGGAACATATATATGGCCTTTGCAAAGACAGTAAAGGGCAGCACATTGGGCATTAGGACACCTCCTCCTCCGTACATCTACCTGAGGCTGGGATAGCTGCAGATTATCCTATTTCTTTCCTGTGGCAATTTATCTGAACATAAGCCCAAGAGATGAGTGATTTGTCTGGTGCTGGTCTGCAGCAGAGAGCAGAGGCACTGCCCCAGCAACTGCCTTCATAGGGCTCAGAAAGACCAAATTCCTTTTTCAAGAAAGAATGCTTGCTTCAAGGCATTGAGTCCGTGTGCCTGAGGTGCATCGCACTTCTCTTTAGACAATTGGCTTCTGTGAATTTGGATTTTCCCTGGAATGGGATACCCAGATTTCACCAGGGCAGTGAGAACAGGGGTGAAGTGGTGGTGTGGTTGCCCAGTCTAGCTGCCAGTGCCTGCCCATGTTTGTGGGTAAAATCCTTGCAGCCTTCCCCTCACCTCCTAAGCTAGACAGTGAGAGGTGTTTTGTGCTATCTGAATTCCCATAGCTACTCAGAAGGTAAAAAAACAAGATGTACATGACCTTTATGGAAAGCGGCAGTGTATTTGCAGTGTGCCAGCAAAATATTCTCTTCGGCACAAATAGTGCCAGATTTACAAAGGTGTTTAGGAGCTGTGGGATGTAGATAAACACCTACAGGATTTTCAACAGTGCTGGTGTAGGCCAGCTGCCTAAAACTCAAATGGCTTCAGTTCCTGACTACCTTTGTTGTATGGGCTTTTATAGAGCCACACAAACGGTAGGAAAGACTTGCCTGGACGTATAGGCTGCAATTCAAGTCCTAAGAGCAACTGCTTGTAGAAATTATAGTTTCAAGCTGGTGTGTTTAAAAGAAAGGTTTTGATGTTATGTAGAGCTGCGAGAAGAGTTTGCTGCATGCAGAAGGTATGTGCCACTCTGCGGCCTGCTAATTACTGGGTTTGTTTTCCTACAAGCTCATACAAGAAACACAAAAAGGCAAACAAGAACCTCAAAAGAGGAACAGCTAGAAGATATTGAAATCAATTACAAAACATACCAGGAATAAATGTTTCATTTGGATTGCAGGGAAAAGAACCCATGGAGCAGACTTAAACCAGCAGCCAGATTGCAACCAGCTAAATTCTGAGATGATTTTCAATTTATAGATGAATTTAAGGGTCTAAATTAATTTTAATAAAGCTAGATTCTGGTCCCATTTATTAAAACAAATAGCTCCTAATCCCTGCACACCGTGTCACGGAAGGCCTTTGGGAATCAATTCTGGAGTCAAATGAGTCATGCAGTGTGAATGCAGGCATAAGGCTCTGCACCTTGGAGAGCTTATATCTGCATGTACACAGCCAGTGCTGCCTCTTATTTTTGTTCTTTCCCACTAAATAATGTGCCACCTCATGTCTTAGCAGAGACTTCCTCTGGTTTATTTTCCTTTTGTTTAGAGTTTGTTGTTATCATAGATTACCTCAATGGGTGAAAAAGTGACTTTTTCTTCTCTTGTTGGAAAGTTGTCTGTAGGAAGTACTACAGGCCTTGGTGTCCTGCCAGTTCAGCACTCTGAAGTGCCTGCTTTCTCTTCGATGGGAAATCCTACTTCTTATTCCCAGAGGGTTGCTTTAACACTTAAACATTTTTTTTTCTGGAAGTCTGAATTATATCCTTGTGGTTAGGAAAAAAAAAGACATTTTACTAGGGAAGCAACTTGTAATGACCTTAGGTAAAATGCCAACTGCAATAAAAAGTGCTTTCAAGTGTCATTTACATATTAGGAAGATTTAAAGAGATGCTAAAATATTGGGCTATACTTGCCAAAATCTATACAACACTTTTTTCTCAGAGATAATGAGGTAAAATGCACTCTGTTTCTTTCAGACTAATAGCCTGACTTTTGTGGTTTATCCATACTCAGTGAACTTATTTCAAGTAAGTGCGATAAGCTCGGACTCAAAAATCAGACCCAATTATACCCCAGAGGTTTTTCCTAGTTTCCCTCCACTGCAGAAACTGGATTGTGACCAGCAAGCTGCACAGCTCTCTTCCATATTTTCCAGGGAGTTCATAACATAACTAGGGAATTACTGGTGTTGCACTGCAGGAGCAGAGGCTGAGGACACTCATTTCCCCTTCCAAGTTTACAGAGACCCTTGTTGCCTTAATCCACAGAAGTAACAGTAACAAATCTCCACTTTCATTTAGAACAATTAAACATTTCTGAAATAGCTTTTCTACGGTTTTCTTCATGTAAGTCACTGTAGGGTATCTTCTCACAAAGATTTTCATTGCATAATAATCCTGTCATTGCTTGAATGATAGGGATATTTGAGTAAGTCAGAATCTGCCCTTTCATGCATTATGCTCTGACCCTGAACGTTAAGCAGAAGCAAGACAATTTCAAACCACTGAGTTTCCTTTTCTTTAAAGAAAAATCCTGTTTCTGACATTAAAATGGATACATGAAGAGAAGACTATGAAGTTTACATATTAATAGAGCTTTCTGCTGCATGAACAAAACAAAGGCCAAGCTATAATCAACTCAGAACAAAAACAGTTCTTGTGTCAGTCTGTTACCTGCTGCAGTTTTATGAAAGATGGTGAAGCTTTTGCATGATGCATATCAAGCAGAGATGGGAGGAACATATTTTTATATTTTTTGGATCGCAGTTTTGCTACCTGTTATCTCAGCAACAAAGGCCAAAATAAATAGCAACTCAAGTCCAGGAAGACCAGACATGGGGAAGAGGATAGAAATACAATTGTTTGATTATATGCTTGCCTTTTTTCTCGAAGACTCTTCACCCACAAGCAG
>JAUBOD010000667.1:830566-860227 GCA_032353885.1 Nothura maculosa
ATGGGGAAGAGGATAGAAATACAATTGTTTGATTATATGCTTGCCTTTTTTCTCGAAGACTCTTCACCCACAAGCAGGAAGTTAGTTTTAATTTGGAAGCAAGAAATCCTCAGGCACAGCCCAAGGTCACGACTGCTTAATGAAACATCTCTTTCTCCACATACTCCTCAGCTCTGGAGTTCACCTCTCCCATTGGCCTTTCGAGACACTTACAAGGCTTTTCTCTGATTCCCTCTGACACTTATTCATCTCAAACCCAGGCTGAAGTCAAGGCCTGCTCTGTATTTTGACAATGGCTGTTGTAGGCTGTACTGAACACTCAGTTACATACAGGAGACGTTTTACCCTTCCAGGAACTTTGTAATTAGCTGTCTCTTGAGCTCATGTGACATGCCTGGAAGTAGGTCTGCATCTATTAACTGGCATCCTTTCCTTTTTGCCTTTCACACATAAAGGAAGTTTTGTTCACCTTTTCTCACACTGAGAGAACACTGAAGTGAGAGATCCTTTAGTTGGAGCTCTGGGTTTTAGACTATTGTTCTCCAGCATTTAAGAAAAAAAAAAATCAGGACTTGAGGAGCCTGGCATGCAGACATCATCACAGTGTGCTACAGAGGTTTGAAAGCAGATCAGAATGTTTTCAGATCTGTTGAGAGAACAGGAACATGGTCCTGACTGGAGTTAAACAATTGATTTGGTTTTGCTCTTGAAGAAAACAGAATATGCATTTCCTCTGTTTTTGACTAGAAACTGGGCTTGGTTGCATTTTCAGCTCTCAATCTCAGTCTAAAAGAAATAATTGAACAGATTGGTCATACTGCATTAAACTCTAACTGATGAATGTGTCTATTTCTTTATGAAAAGAAAAAAGTGGAAGGTCATGAGAAGATAGAAACTGCACGAGAATAAAGACACTGCTTGCTCTAACTTAAACACCGCTAGTGAGAGTCATAGCAAACACTACAGATGAGGTAAAGACAGTTTTGAAAGTGCTATGTAAAATTTTATTGACAAAGGAGTAGGAAAGAACAGGACAAATAAGAAAATCCATAAGGCAAAGGATCTGAGCATCCTTTGTAACTCTTGATCCCATGGACGGATGACTTGAGCTACTTTTGTCAGGCTACTTTGTCGTTGTTCTCTGGCCCTAAAATTCATTTCATCCAGAAGCTGTTTCACTCTATCTGTCTCTGGGTCCCATGCAGGGTCATTGAAGCCTTAGACTTATTAATTATTTTGTCTGTGTCCCTGCTGCAGTTCCAAGTGCCCGAGCTAATGTGAGGATCGTGTTAGGGCTCATCTGCAATAACCTCCCTGCATGAAACCACAAATGTGTGTTGCACGAGCTGCAAGATCTACAAAACCTGCCTGGATGCCACCCTGTGCAACATGCTCCAGGTGTCCCTGCTGGAGCAGGGGGGTTGGACTAGATGATCTCTAGAGGTCCCTTCCAACCTCAACCATTCTGTGATTCTGTGTAATTTATTTTTGTAGGCAAAAAAGTTTTGGCAGGTAACGGGAGATGTCCTGTCCTCAGTGTTTCAGCAGGAATCTTCCTCCTGACTCCACTCAGGCTGCAACTAGACTCCCTGCATATTAAATATTTTGCTTTTTCAACATTTGTGTGTTTTGTTAGCCTCACATGAGCAAAAACATTGCAAAAACGTGTATTTGTTAGCTGCAATACAGCTCAATAACCATGAACAAAAACTGTGAGGAGTCTGCAAGGAGCAAGATGTTCTTCTTACACAGTGCAGCTTCAGGTGAGAACTACACTGTGGCTCTTCATGAGGCAGATTTTGTGAGAACTAAATTTGCATGCATGCTTTATCCCTTGCTGTGTAATTAAGAAAGCATCATATTTTTCGGCTGATGAAAACTAGATGATCACTTGGACTAGATGATCTCTAGAGGTCCCTTCCAACCTTGAAGAAAACACAATTTAATTTCTGCTAATGTCATTTAGCAAGGTGTTTCTTTATATGCAATAAGAATAGTTTACTGAACAACATATATACATGTGCAGATGTGTTGACATGTTTCAATGTATGTATTTTCTTTTTGTTTTTGGCATGAAAATGCTTAGATAGGGCGTAGGGAAAGCAAGTGCCTTCCTTCACATGACTACTATTCCGTGGCAGGACCATTCTCTGATAGCAGAGGGGTTTCAGAGATTGTATCAGATCACCACCGTTGGTTGAACTTCTTCATGGTGCCAAAAAAAATGAGATTGAAAAACTGTTAAAACCAACAGGATCTTGCCTTAATATTGCAGACAAACGCTTGTCAGAAGGCCAAGTCTGATAGTGCAGGAAGTAAAATGTTCGCTTTATCCACACAATGAAAGAGGCGCTGGAGGTCAAGCAAATTTCCAGTCTGAGGGGCTCTGTAGGGTGAAGTACGATGGTTCCTTCTGCTGAGAGCACTCAGAGGTGCTAATTGTTTTTCTGTGGCACTTTCCCATTGAGAGTGGACAGTGCTTGTGGAATGAAGGCAAATAAAACTTGGATGAAGTCATTGCCAAGTTGCCAGGCTATAAAATGTGAAAAAAGAACATTCCTCCCTGGCTCCTGGGTGAATGTTGGTGTGGGCAGATACCTCCATACTATCAGATGTGCAGTGGCTTTTCATTAAGCATGAAAATTCATTTTCATTAAGCATGAAAATTCATTTGAAAATCTGAATGCCTTTAGTCTCCCATAAAGAAAAATAATTAACTAGTATAAAATCTAGTGAAATGCAGCTCAGCTTTATAGAAGAAAGCAGAAACGATAGGTCTCAGTGTGCTTTTAAGTGGTTGTGTGTCATTATTAATGGCCTTAGGATTGCTCTGTAGACCTAAAACAGCAAAATTTGTAGACTACAAAGAGTCATATCAATAATTACTGAAATTATACAGATATATCAGCCCTCATACTCCGTAAGGTTTAACCTGATTTAAATTTTTCTTCTTCATCACAGATGCAAAGAAAAAAGGAGTCTAAACTGGAGTTTTGGAAGATGTGAAGTGGTAGATAGAGCTGACTTGAACTTTAAATTGAAGGGTAATTTCTTCAACTTCATAAAGCCATTTTATTCACATAATCTTTCTGTCAGGAACTTGTTAGTCTTAATAAGGTTTGTAAAAGAGAATAATCTTTCCAGGAGCTTGGGAAAAACAAAGACACCAATTAGAGCACTGAGAAAGGACAACTTCTTCCTTCTTAGCAAACAATGAGTTAAACAAAAAGTGCTTTAAGTTACTAGTGCTTTCCTAGTTTCAGACATGGTAGGAGAAAGGAATTGCAATAACAAACCCAACTGGGAAATCCCAATGACTGCTACACACAGTGTGGCATTGGGCAAGTGCCTGTCTAGATGTGGCTGGGCACCATGTTTTGAAGGAGGCAGATATGCTACAATCAAGACCCATGATGTTTGCTCAGGCTACAATTCGATTCTTCAAGGACAAGCAAAAATTATTAATGTTCTAATAGCATCAAAGGGATCTATTCGCAACTGACACACTTTTCAGCATTATACGACCAACCCTTGAGAATGGAGAACACCAAAAGCCTTTTCTAAAATGATGGAAACTATCAGGTATCAGCTGGTTTCTCAGTGACTGGAACAAAAACATCCAATGAAAGCCTGATCTTTCAGGAGGAAAAGTTATGTTTGGAAAAGGATGTATTCAATGAAAGATATCACATTTAACAGGAGAAAGCTCTGTGTTATGGAAGAAAAACTGTCTGCTGAGTGTTAGCAGGACACTGGCATCCAGGAGATTGAACCTTGGCAGGGTCCACAGTGCTCTGAGCACTTCCTTAGAGATACGGAGTGGCATCAGCTGCTGCTTAAGTGGGCAGGACTTGGATGCACTCAGCACCTTTTAGGCTGGAGTCCTTTGTGACCACAAGAACATATCAAGTGTACATGGGAAGAAACATAGGAGATTGAGACTCTATCTTTCCTTCTCCTTTGCTTGTGTTCTTCTGAAAAAGAAGGGTTATTTTATCACAGTTGTTTCTACAGATTGCTGGTCTGTTTGTTGTGGGAGCGTTTCCTTTGTTCTGTATCTTAAGAAACCCAAAATAAAGATATCTTGTGTCCTCTAGGAAATTTGTTCTCTTCTCAATGAAAAGCATTTTGGGGAGTCCAGTTTCCCCAGAGTTCCTAGGTAATTTAGATCAACCCAAACTTCATGATTCTGGATGTGCTTTTTCTTCTACTTTTCAGAAGAAAAGAAGGTGGTATTATTGCAGACTATTTAAAAACATAACAAAATGTGGGCTCCAGTTTATTTTGAGAATAGAAAGCAAATAGTATTGTTAAACCTTCATGTTTATAGGAAAGAATGCTTTTCCTTCTCAGCATTTCTCTTAAGTCTGAAATTTGTAAAAGGAAGTTCAAAGAGGATATACACATTAGTTCCTATTTGGTTATTTTCCATATGTGAGGTTGGTAGATTTCAGCAGATTAGTCTGGGCTCCTGAACAGCTGAAGGATTTAGAAATCACCTTCCAGAAGTTTTGAATTACAGGTATTTTAGTTTGAAAAAGAAAAGAAAAAAAAAAGTAAGTTCTAGCATGCTTCAAGCACTGTTTAGTAGAGAAATGAGAGTGGTCTCTAGTGAAAATCATTTGCAGCATCTTCTAAAGCACATCCAGTAATGGTAACAATTCAAAACTCTTCAGTCTTTTTGATAACTAGTCTACCTTTCAATAAGCTGAAGAAACTACCTTCATCTACACTGATGATTAGATTCATCTACACTGATGATTTCAAATGCTCTTGAACATCAGCATATGAATATTTGCTTTCTGCATAGTATCTTCTATCAAAAGGTAATAAATGTAATTCCCATAGGTAATGTGGCCCCACAAATGATGCTCATCATTTGGTGGAAACTTGCAGTTTTAGTCCAGAAGTTAATCTATATATTCAAGTGAAGGGTTCTGACTTAATATTATAACAATATCTTTTCAGATATAACCTAAATATAATAGGCACCCACACATTTACTGTTTGGAGTTAAAATGCAAATGTATCACAGATGAGAGAAAGGTGAAGGAATGACAGTGAGTCTAATTTCACCAGCAATTTCACACAGAAATGCAATTCATATACATTGATATGATGTGGTGAAATTCTCAAACTTAGCTTAGTACCCAAAGTACTAAGTGGCTGAAATCTTCTGAAAGTTTTCAAAGATGCTGATACTGGTCCACTGAAGGATACGTCCTGTAAACCAGGCTCTTCTGGCTCCAGGAAAATGAGCACAAATATTTTTGAACTGACTTGCAGAAATAAAGGTGAGGTTTCAAAGTTCAATTTGGGTTACAAATAATTTTGCCTGCTGAGCAGTGCCTGGGTTTATTCCAGGAAGAAGACTCCTGGGCAGGCTCAATTAGAAGTACTTGGTCATGAATGCTATGTTTATTTGCTCACTTTTAAGGCCCACAAATCCGAATCTCCTTCTTCTGAAACAGTTTCCTGTTCTCAGATCTCTTCTGATAATCTGTCATATGCAGCCCGCTATGCTCAATTTGTAGAAAGAAATGTGCTTTGTGATTAGCATTGTTCCTCCAGCTGATTCACAGCATCTCTGCTTTGACCCTTGCTCTGTGAAACTCTCCTTAAGCTCTCGCTCGTCACGAAGCAGCAACTAGGGTATAAAGCTCGCTCCACCATCCAGACTTCTAGACTTCTGCAGACTAGCAGAGGACGTATTAGATGATATATTAGATTAATTTGATGACCAAAAGTGTAGGGCATTGGCCATGCTCACTGTAGGATCGGCCAGTTTGATTTGTTAATATATGGATTTGGAAACTTTTAACTTTCCCAGCTTCATCTCTACAAATGTCATATGCAAACATCCAGCAATCTGGCCAGACCAAGTACAAAGCTCTTTTTTTAAAAAAAGTGCATGGCATTCCCACAGTTTCCAGTCTCTCCCTAGATGAAAGCAGGTTTGTGGTGTCTTTGTCATCATTTGAGGAAATGACACTGGGCTGTGAGACTTTATGAATTACTTTTGTTGATTTATCTTGGTCAGTCTAACAGCTGTCTCCCAGCCCTGCTCTCCTAAAGTTAGTGCTCCCAGATTCTTCAAAGAAAGATAAAGATACCTTTTTTTTCTAAATAAGCGTTTAGTTCCAGGAGATGAATGTGTACATAGGATTCTGTCCAATTAAACTCAAGTGTTCACCTGGCATATGAATGGTTCATTTATCTAAACTAAGGTGTCAGTGAAAAAGAATATAAAGCATCCTATAGAGAACATGAGAAAAAGATGGATTTCTTAGCATTAAAGAGATTTTTTCAAAGTATTTTTTATTTTTTCCCCAAACTTCTTTATGAAGGCCACAAAGAGAGGCAAATTCCGCAATAATACTTGTGACATGCATACCTGCATATGTTCTTATTAGCATATTAAAAAGAATAATGCTACTAAACTAATTCAGATGAAAACATTAATGGATGGATTAATTTTAAAAGACCGATAGTTATAATTGTGATGCTTGAATACATATTATTCTAAAATGCTGCTCTATTTTCTTTGGAGGTTGGCTTGCAATGCTGATGATATATGGCCATTAAAAGAAGATCTGACACTTCTCTTTCCACACAGTTCTATTGTATGCCAAATGTTCTGAGCACATTTTGAATCTTTTTCACAAAGACAAATGCTAGATAAATTATGCACATCTTTCTCTTCTAATACAAGTGTTCCAGTCCATTTTCCCCTCTCTTATTAATGCAAGTTATATGTGTTTAAGTCTAAATGAAGGACTGGATGGAATAAACATAGGAGGATGTTGATTTGCATTGTTAGATCCAGCAGTTAAGATTTCTTCCTTATGATGAAAATGTTGAATGTTGATGCACAACCAAGACAAAATTCTCCTAAAACTGAATCCTTGGGCTTTTTCCTGCCATTTGAAATGAAGTCAATGTATCATAGAGTTATACAGCAATTATCTGTTATGTTTCAAACAAAGGCTTAATATAAATCAACTTTTCCTATCGTTTTTGAAGTGAAATTGCTTTGTGTGAAAACAAAATCAAGGACTGTTTAGAGAGAATATTGTTTAGAGAAAGTATACACTTTTGTAAACTTCTGTCTTTGTAAAACTCATTTTAGGAAACAAGCTTTTTTAGTAGTTTGACTGATCTTCAGTATCATTTTCAAAGTGTCTTAAAATATTTCCTATATTTAATAATGTGACATTATTATTTCAAAATATTTTTAACTTGTAATTTTTGGTTATTACTTTATTTTCAAGTATCTAGATAGTTTCTAGGTGTTTTACACAACCACTCTGCTGAAATTCATTAATTTAAGATTGTAAACATATCTGTATCCATCTATGCACTCCATGTATGGACTCCTTTCATCTGAAAATTCCTAAAATTTTCCCACTGGAAATTAAATACTATCTTCCATGTTTTTTTTTTTAAGGTCTGCTTTTTCAAATGTTTAACTACTGCATATGGTAATAATATAAAGCATCAATCATTTATCACAAATATTCATGGAAAATCTGATTCTGTGCTGAGTTGTATTTTGTCAGCGACTTTGGTAAAGGTTAAATTTTGTTTTCTTAGCTGTAGCCAGGAAAATTAATGTCCACTTTAGAAATTCATTTGGAGGATTTGTTCCATGAAATATTATTTTGGCAAATTTCAGACATTGTAATTAGGTACTGGTGAAACACTGCTGTGCTACTCATATAGATACTCGCTATATCAAACAGCTGATAAAAACCACAATAAAATTAATCAATAAAATTATAAAAGCTATCTGAACATCTTCCTGATGCCACTACACCCCAATATATAGATGGCATGGAAATATGGAATTAATAATATGGGGGAAAGTATGTATAAGAACTTGTATGTATATGAGCTGCTGTATGAGATCATACTGTTTAGTAAAAATCTTCAATTAATGGCATTCCAAGCTCTTTACTAGATTTTGGAAAATCTTTCCCATATAAGATACCTTTTTGCATAAAGGCAGATTCTTTAAGTTAGTGGAAGACCTGAATGTATGAAACTCTTTGGTTGCTTGTCTAAGGGAGATTTAATAATCAACTCCAGCCTGACTGATGAGTAGGCATGAGTTTTCATTTAGCTCACATCCTGTCACAGACTTACAGATAAATGTGATTATATTTATTTTCTTTCTTAAAGTTGCTGAATTCTTCACTAAGAAATCTGAAGAACATATCTTGGTTCATTTTTCTATACAAATCAGGGAAGTTTTCTAAGTCCATGTTGGCTTGCAGAGTCCATGGTGCAGCTCCTTGACTGCCTGAAGTCGTTGTCAAGCACAGGTGCCTTGCACCTGAACGAGGACACCTGAGGATGCGCTATCTCAATTCTCTGTCACAAATCACATGGAAAATGATACCTGCTTGACTAACTGCTGTTGCTGGATCTAACTGCAGAAGTACTCCAGCAGACAGCAAGCAAGAGGAGCTTGCTCTAGCTTCGGAGGAGAAGAGTGTGAAAAAGTTATTCTGTCCTTTAGGACTTGAGCATGAGCTCTGGTTGCTGGAGAACTGACTCCTTCCCTGCTCAGAGTTGCTCCTTCCTTCTGCTGCTGAATGAAGCTAAGCCTG
Source organism: Nothura maculosa (assembly GCA_032353885.1). NCBI lineage: Eukaryota > Metazoa > Chordata > Aves > Tinamiformes > Tinamidae > Nothura > Nothura maculosa. The sequence continues at coordinate 839,179 of JAUBOD010000667.1, forward strand.
TCCTGCCTTCTGCTTGTGACAGCTCTAACCTGTTTCATTCAAAATGCCTTTTTGCTTTGTTTTGTTTTTAAAGCAAGAGAGCTACCATCTGAAGTACTTCAATCCCATTCTGCCTTGCCTTTCTGTAATTTCTCTGCTTGAAGATGGTTATCTTCTCTCCAAGTGGAAATTCCATCTGAGTAGTAATGTTTTATCAAGATCCTCTTTATTAAGCTCTGAAAAGATCTGACTTGTATTTTGCTGTTTTTGTTTGATGACAACTGGCAATTCTTCCTGAATGGCTGGAAACTCCTTTTTAAGTTTGTTTGGAAACAGAAAGCTAATGGAATTTGGCAGTTTTATAATGGAAATTTTACAGACAAGGAAGTTAAACAGCTTTTCATGAAAGTAGATATAGAATCTGAAATGTATTTATTTGTTGTTATAGGTCAGATAGACCAGTTTCTTCCTTGAGATTCTGAAATGAATAGAAAAAGCTGTAAAAGAACTGTCATGGTCCTCCCTAGAGATACACATTTCAGGTGATAAATTCCTGGGAACATGGACTTCATCTTCATGACATGCACTTGCTGCCTTGCCAGTAACATTTTATAATATAATCCACCTGCTTTCTGTAGTGCTTTTGGAAAGCCCCTGTGAAATGCCTTATTAGTGTGAGATAACTTATTTTTATATCCTCAGTGTTGTTTATTTGATGTCTAGGGGCTGTGTGACATAATGGATGTCACAGGGTCCCTTTCAGCTTTATGAGTCCTTAATGACTGGTGCTTCCTCAGGATCAATAAGAAGAAATCGGGGAGCACAGTAAAGACCACATTCTGGTAGGAATTTAAATTGATTAATAACGTTAAGTATATGAATGGTTCCCTTGAAGCCCAGGAAAAAATTGTGTGTGTGTTTTTTCTTATAAAGATGCTTAATTACCCCAGTAGGGCAGTTACCATACTAAATCAATTATCTTAGTAATTCTATTTATCCGGAATGTAATGGACAGAGAAAGTGCCATATAAATGAATCACGTAGCACCAATATTTGTAGAAAATAGTAAAAAGGGAAACAGCCAGACTCAAAATCAGTAGCCAAGGACAAAACATTCCTCTGGTGATGTGTGGTAAGCGTTAAGTGAAGGTATTGAAGGTAATCAGCACCAAACAGGATCAGGCCTTGAATGACTGAATTGTTGCACGAAACCATGGTAATAGATCCTTAAATAATAAAGTGAAAGGGGAGAGAGGAAAGTTGGGTAGGAACAAAACTAACTTGGTGTATTAGAAAGATCATTGTTTGAGTTCCAGTATTTAATGGCTGAATTCAGTAGTAGTGTTATTCTGGTGGGAAAGTTGACCTGAGTAACAACACTGCAGTTTGTCAAACACATCTCTGATTTCTGACCACTTTTTAAAAAAATTTCTTGAGTGTTTTTTATTTTCTTCCAAGAAATTATGGTAACATTTGAGTTTATTCGATTTTGTGGTAGGCTTGTGCTGCTTATTCCATCGATTCTTCTTGAACCTGACCCATGAGTTGTCCCTTGGTGTAAATAATTCATCCAGACCTACGTCTTAAACCTTCTGCTTAAGGCTGAGTGAACTGGACTTGAAGGAAAATAATACTTCTTCATGTAGGGGATATCACAGGGTATATGGTCTTTCACATCCAAGCAGCATTTGCCATGCTGGCTCACATTGATCGCACCTGGAGAATTCACACAATTCACTTCCAGTTTCTTCCTTTCCTGGGTCCAAAGAAGAGAAGGAATGTGGTCCTGAGATTTAGAGAGTGGAACCCCACTGAGTTTGAGGGGCTGGTGGGGAATATACGTAGCTGTAGCACAGCTCTCCAGCATCTTCCTGGCTCTGCAACTTCATGCCTCAGGTGTAGGCAGTGAAAGAAGGGGCAGGCCATGTTTTCTGACCTTCAAGAGGAATTCTTGAGGAATTCAGGAACTCTTGAGCTCTATTTTGTTTTAAATAGATTTCTTCTATCTTTCTATTTCTTCTTTCTATTTCTTTTATTTTGATCATTTCTCTAATAGGCCTGGACTTTATCTGTTAATATATCCTTCATGTGGATAGCCATGAGCAAATCAATCCATCAGTGAAAACTGGCAACACAGCATTTGTTAGGAACAAAGTATAGGAAATTTATTTGTTCTCAACCAAAGAAAAAGTCTTTATAGAGGAGATAGATGCAAGGTAATGCAGTTGGTCTCTTCATCAAGAAAGTGGAGACAAAAAAAGAAGAAATATATTAAGATCATTTTGCAGAAAAATTTTATTCCTGTTTTAAACTATGTTTCTCATCAAAGCATAAGTACTGTATTTTAAGGTTAAAACAGTATTATTATCCCTGCTTTTGTCATCCCTGAAGTCATCAGGCATAATTTAAGGCTTCTTGGTCTAGACACAATATGTGCTTGCAATAGTAGCATTATTTCTCTCTCGAATGATTGACTCTCTACCAGCTTAATAGCAAAGGCAGTTACTTTGGAAGAGAGTTGGATTTGTGTGTTAGCTTTGCCTGCATCTACATGTTAGGTGATGTGGGAAATTGCCAGATAGTGACTGACAAATACAATTCAACTACAGAAATTGACGTTTATAGCACTCATGATATTCAGACATTTTAAGATCTGACGGTTTTCTCTCCCACTTTACTGTGAGTCATCTGATGCTTGCATATTTTATTCTAAAGCTAGAACTATTGTTGCAATTCTCTATGAAGAGATGATAAACACACATCTTCAGGTTTTTTAATAATCTTTTTGCAAGCTTACAAGAACTACTTCAAATAACCAAAAGTCTGGATGATTTAATCATAACAAATAAGTATGATGAAATAAGATTTAATCATAAAAAATAAAATGTTCTAAAATCTAGATTCCTAATATAACTGAAGAAGTTACCAATACAAAGTCCCCTTGAACCAGGTAAGGATCATATTTGGGAAGGTTTGTTACAGCACATTTGTGAAGTGATAGAAATCTTTGAACTCATTGAACCACTGGCTTGGTAAAACAAACTGTGTCACTGACTTGGACTAGCAGTGCTTTTCTATGACCAGTCATATAAAACTGAGTCAAGATTGAAAGATTATAGGATAATTAAACTCATTACGGAAGAAAAAATGCTCTGGATATGTGTGACATAGGGCACCAAATAATGCAGGTTAATATATAAACATAAGCCAGAAATACAGAGAGCCTTTTGGAAAATACGGAAGTTTAAATGTTTTAGTTGCTGCTGGGTGACAACCCACCCTGAAGATTTTGAGCATAGGAATATGGAGATTATCAGTGTGAAATGTGCAGTACATCATAAATGAATTATGCAGAATGAATTATGCTTATGCAGATTGTGGTCATACTCTAAGTATAACAGAGCAAACATGCTATGTCAGTCTGTTTCTGTTGGACATAAAAAGATATCACTACTTTATTTTTTTGTGCTCTGAACAGGAATGTAGAATCATGTTTTCACCAAGTGATTTCAGCTGAATTCTTGCACTTTCTAATGATTTGAATCTTAATGATTCGAACCCCTTAGTTCAGTGGTTTACTTTAATGCTATCTATAGGTGCATCAGCTTCTGAATATTATATGTTCCATAAGAAAACTCGTTTCATCTGTCATGCAATAAACATTCTCAGATATCTATAAAGGGCCAGCTTGAATATATTAGTCCGTGTACTTAGAAACAGGTGTCTGCAGAAAAAAAAACACAGGAAGAATTCTTGTGTATTGTATTAGACGCCTTAAAAATGTAAACCAAACTAATGTGGCCATGGTATCTGGAACATCTTTGTTTTTAAGATCACAGAAATCTTCTAATTTTAGTTCTTACAATGACATATGTTTAGGTGCTGAAAAGGTGCATTGGAAGTCATACAGGTAAGGACCTATGTGACTTTTACACATTTTACACAAAGTAAAAAGTTTCCATCTAACCATCAGGTTCCTTATATCTGAAACCTGAGTTTGTTCATGGTATTTGTAGGTGCTGAGTTTTGGCTCTGGTATAAACACATGGAAAGGCTAATCCCTGATATTTACTGCTTCATGCTCCTAAACATTTGAAAAACTCGGTCAGTTGGCAAACAGTGGAGGGGAGAGCAGGACCTTTCACTGCCTTTTGTCCATTCCGTTAAAGTGCATTTTTTGGCGGGGCAGCAGTGTCTTGCTTTGCTGCAGAGGGAAGTTTTGTCACAGCAAGGACGTGCAAACGTCACATTTGCACAGTGCGTGTGAGGTGAACAGTGGAGCTTTGCAGTTAGAATGTGCTGGGCAGCAAATTCTCTCCACATATTCAGCCCATCTTGCAGCCTCAAATATTCCTTGTTTTCTATGCCTTTTTCAAACACTATTCATTGCTGTTGAGGGGTGCTGGCCCCTGGCCTCCTCTCATCCTGCCAGCATCCAAGATCAGGGCTGCTTGCTGCCTGTCTCTCTGGGGCTCGCTGGTACCAGAGATAAAGACACTTGATAAACACTTTTTAAGATTATTTATACTTCCCAAAAGAGTAGAAGTGTGAACTTCGTACTGTTAAGGATTATGGGCCTGCTTGGCCAGCCTGGCTGCCATGGTTGGTCTTCGACTCCTTCCCCAATCTCTGCAGATCCATAAAACCCGACCCAGCCCTAGGCTCCACATGGGCCCCTGGCCCCCTCCGCAATCCCCACAGATGCAGCTTGTTGCTTGGCCCTCACAGTGTTCCCACATGCAGGTTCACCCTCTCTTCCGGCTGAGGGAATTGCCTCAGATCCAAACAGGAAGTGAGTGTGAACTAACCTTTATAAATACGGGCTGTCTGGGAGGCCAGGAGGTTGGTGTGAAACAAGGGGGAAAACTGGCACCATGTCCCTTCACCCTCCTGCCTCCATGAAGCCAAGGGGCCGCCACAACCCTGGTGGAGGAGACTCCCAATGGGAAGGACCATCATTAGTATGGTGGGCTCTATAGGCATTTGCATGCTGCACTTGTCAAAATGAGGCAGTTCAACCTCAAAATTAAAAATCAGCACCAGTCTTCAGATATGAAAAAAAGGACTAAACCTGCTGTTCCTGAATTTCAGAACATTTTCTTTTTCAGATTTCCAATGCATGGGGAAGATACCACATCCTGTTTTTCCTGATGTGCCTTTAAGAAAGTGATGAGAAATGATACATATAGAACGGGAAGAGTCTGGAGCTGTTAAAATGTCCTTGGCCAGCCTCCTGCTCCTTAGGTAAATTTGCTTTTGCCAAACAGAGTGCTGCTGAGCCGAGCATGATGCTGATGCCCAAACAAGTCAGTTCAGTGCAAGCTTGGCTATTTCCACACTGTACTGCAGATAACGCTGGAACAGGCAGCTGGGCAAGGCAGGACAGAGTCACACTATGGCTTATGGCTTAGGCCGCTGCTGTTTTTGGAGTCTGGCTTCATGCATGTAAAATAAGAATGCTACGTGACACCTTGCTAAACTCCTTAGGCTACATTCTCATTAACTAACTTTCAGGTTTTCATTACAGAAAAATACATTTTCCATTTTTATTACTGTGGGCTTGCAATTTGTTTTAAGCTTACACTTGCACAGATGGGTCTTTTAATAAGTTTTCTTTTCCTGTATGACAGTTCTTGGGAGGCAGAGGCTTGTAAGAAAAGACAAACACCTTGTATTTGCAAATTCCAGAAAAAGCAAAAGAAACTGTTCTACTGTTTAATAGACTTGGCAAGTAAGTTGGGTGCAAGTATCTGGAATGTGCTCACACATCTGTACCCCAAACATTGAGCAACAAATCTTGGCTTTCTGAAAAGAAAGGTGCAGTTTAGATACAAGGAATCGAAGGCCATTGGTGGGAAGTGTGCCTTAGGCAAATGAAACAGAATACCTGTGAAGTTTAGTGGCTGCATAAAACCAATTTACTGCAAAATGATTCTTGACAAGTCCAGTACTCTTTATTCCATTTCATCTGAATAGTGTTAAAATTGGAAAAACTAGCATAATGTGGGCGGATTCACTGAAAAAATCCTTATGGGGAAACACCTGAGAGAAATGATCCATCAAAATATTTCAGATATAGGGAATGTGTGTTAGCTGTGGTGTGTTGTTCAAGGTAAGAGTTTGTGCTGCAATAAATGTTAATGCAATATGTAAGTAGTATTTTTCAGGACAAGTGATAAACAGGAAAGATTTTTACCCTAAGATACAATTTCAGGCAGGATGATAGCAGGAATATTTTGACCTTGCAAATTCTTTTGAGAAATTTGGTCAGTTTGAAATTAAGGAAGACATAATATCTTTGGAATCAAGAGGCATTTAAAATAAACTTCTGAAATAATTATTTCCATATATGAACTGGTATAAAATTATTTCTCTTCTTCAGTGGGTAGAAATAAGGGTCTAGGTGTTTTTAAGCCTCTTTTCATTGAAACTGGAGTCAATCAGACAGGGTACATCTTAGGGAACTTCAGCCATACAAGGTTAACAGTCTGGTTTAAGTCATATAGGAAAATGCTGTTGTTAAGGAAGAGATAGGATCATCAAGTTTTTCTTAGCATGAGATATTCGACAATGTGCATTGCAAATGGAAGGTTAGCAATAATACGCATTGGTATCTTTAGCTATATTAAATATTCATTTTTTTAATTAGTCAAATATTATGAAATAGTAAGAGGAGAAAGAACCTTTCAAAAAAAAAATGAAACTTAGGATAAAAACAATATTAGTAATTTGTTGTCACTTCAAGATGCTTGGCTGTTTTTCCTCTATTTCACTAAAAAATAATTTAAGGGAAATTTCTTCAATTTTACTGCTAAGTTTAGAAAGCTTTAAAACTGGCTTACAAAAAGTTTTCTTCTTTTTTTATTTTAGATTTACCTGTTTGTTCTGTCTGGCTGTTTTAAGAGTACTTTGCCCTCTGGACTAGCTTTGTTTTTACTAGTTTCTGTGATTTATTTAGAGACTGATTTTTTGTGTTCCTGACTCCTATAAAATTGAAGAAACAACAAACTAGTTTTAACAGAGGTTAAATTAAAGAAACAACAAACTAGTTTTAATAGAGGTTGTAAGATTTTTGCTAATGTGAAGAACAAGGGCTATTCTGTCAGCTGATTGCGAAACTGATTGGAAGAGTTCTCCTTTCTTTTACTGTTCGTCTGAGAAAATAGCAAACTCCACACTGCAGATGATCAGAAGATTAATCTGCATTTGCCTAATTGGAAAATACAGTTGTTTATCTATACTTCCTGCGTAGAGTAAAAAACGAAGTATCATAATAGTTGTCCTCACTGTTATTAAGCAAGAATATTGCTGAGTTCCCCAGCACTGCATGCTTTTGGAATAGGACCTCCTTGATCCACAAAAGGCCTGAGATGCCCAAAGTGGGATTTAGGCAATCAAACCCAGCATATAGATTTCCCAAATCCCCCTTCAGCTGTTGCCTAATCCAATAGGTGCCTAAAATCTGCAGGTGCCAAAGACATTAACATTAAACCTCCTCAGAACCTGCATTTATGCTTAATTGGAAGTGTTTCAGGTGATGTTTATCTCTTCCTGCAGGGATTCAACTCTCCATCCTTCTATCCTCAGGACAGTGGCTTACTTACCACTCTTTCTATAACCATCCTGGCCATGTGCTTGTCTGCTTACCCACCTGTACCATTTCTGTTTCCAGATACATCGTGGAAGAGAAGCCTAAGCCTGAGTTAACTGTTTGAAAAGAAGGGAAAGGGTCAGGGCACTGAAAACCCTGGCAGAAAGAAGCACCTCCCTGTAGACATGGGTAAGCCACCTAAAAGACTACATCATTGCACACATGAAAACTGCAGTCGCTATGGACCAGGTTTGGTTATGAGGATGTAATTATTGATTTCCTTGTACCTTCATGAAAATATATTTATGACATTTAGTAGGTGACAATCATCTGAATATAGTAGCAAGCAAGCTGGATGGTAAAAAAAATGTGGTAAAAACCCTTGTGGGGTTAATTTCAGGTGTTACTTATAATGAAGACTGAGGGCTGAGGAAAGTGAATGGTGCTAGTCAGCAGAGTTCCTGTCAATGGGACACAAATAAGCAGAGGAGCTGGACTCCCTCTGTTACCAAAACAGCCCAAGGGCTTGGGGAAAAAAAATCATTTGGCAGTCCTGACCAGAGAACTGGTAAACAAATTTCTGTGTTTGTTTTGGTGTTCAAATTGTTTTTAACACTTGGTTTTGATTATTCAAATTTCCTGTTAGATGCTACGAACTCTTGGCCTTAGACAGCTGCAGAGCCAGAGTTCACAGCACTGCAACTTTGTCTATGGTTGTTCAAACTGAAGAGCAAAGTGGTGCTAGGATAGTAACATCCTTTTTTTAATCCTGCTAGTAGTGCCTGAATTTTGTACCTCGCACCGAGTTGGTTTGGCAAAATGTTCTTAATAACTCAGGAAACTTATTATTTTTAGTGTCTTCTTACTGCATGATTTGGAGAGCCTGCAATTTTGACAAAATACTCACATCCAAAGGGGATGAATTCATACCGACAGTAATGTCTTTAGAAACATGTCACCTTTGTAGGAGGGAGGTAGTAAATATGTCTTTACCTCACACTTCAGATTTTAGTTTCTAGCTTGGGCCTATTTTCATGTTAAGACTGAATCTGGTCTCATATCTATAGCTCTGCCTTAATGCAAGAATGCATATTTGTGAATTTGTATTTGTTATTTTAGGTGTTGATATTATTTATGTCTGTTCCACTTCTTTTCTGGTTTTAATCCTTAGCCAGATTTTTTTTTTAAATATTGCTACTTAGTTCCACTCTATTATTTAGCATTTGTCTCTTTTGTATCCCTTTCTGCACAATCAGTTCAATATTATCCCATTAAAAAGTGCTTCTCCAGTGTCAACTGTCAGTCTTCAAATATCTTTTCAATACAACTTGGTCTCATTCCTCCTTTCTGCTGCCGGCCTTTTCCTGAGTCCGGCCTTGCAGAAATTATAAAATCCAGTGTGTAAAACTCTAAGCCCACCACCAAAATGCCCCAAACTCACTTTATAGAGGACAATCTAACTGACTAACATCCTCTAACTACTGATTTGGTTAGGGTGTGCTCTATTTCTTCTGTGAAACAAAAACAGTGGTGCTCTGAAAAATAAAGTCTTGGAGATGGTGTGTAGGTGTAGGAAAGTGCTGTGTCTTTTTCCTGTCAAAGGACATTAGCTCCTGAAGGATTATAATTACTCAGCCACTGAGCTGAAAAAAAGGAAAAAGAAAATTGATTTTATGCTTCTTTAGGGTGTTGCATTCATAGACCTTTTTCTCTTAGATTTACCGGCAATATTAAATCTGTTCTCTCCTGCTTTCCCTAAAAGGCTCATTGGCGTTCCCACATGGGTATTATAAAGTTTCTTGGTCCCTCCTGAAATGCAGAACGGATTAGATACTTCTCCCAAGTCCCTCAAGTATTTGTGTTAAGTAGGTGCTAACAAAAATAGCTCAAAGTATTAAACAAAATAAACCACTTCACCTCTCCATTAATTAAGCTTTACTTCTAACCTTCTGTGGCCATAATCCCACCTGTTCTCTATCCATCTATGGTCTTCCAGGGAAAATAAGGTAGATTTTTCTCATGTACATAACAGGCAGAATGCCTTTTCTTATTTTTTCTTCTTTTTAATACCATTTATTTTTATGATTCTGTTTTGCAGGCCATCTTTAAAACTGCCCTTTAGTTGTGATTCCAGATGTAACTTTATCAGTAACTGTCACTTTTTGTTTCTAGCAGGGGCAACTTAACCTTCATTACTTTGCCAGTAAAAATGCCTTTTTCACACAGTCACAGGCTAAATAATAGCTAGGACTACTTCATTCTCAAGGAATCTCCAAGCCTTCCTTGATGCATCTTTAACTCTTCCCTATTTTGCAAGTTCCACACCCAATAAGAGCAGAAAGCACTTTGTACTTTCCAAGATTCCAAGAAGCTAGAGAGAGGGATCTTTTCCTAAACATCTTTTCCTCTGCAACTTTTTTCCTCAAGAATTATATTAAAACCTTGATTTTCCCTATTTGTAATGTTTTACAGAGTATCTTTGTCCCATCATTCCATTAACTTCAAATTACAAATCGAATCCTTTGGCTATCTCTATAACTGCTCCTTGTCCTTTGAAGCCACAATTACCACAATACTGACCTACATAATGTTAAGGTTTCTCAAGTGCCTACAGTGCTCTCAGGTATTTAGTTCTTACAACTCCTAAAATTATCATATGGACACTAAGGCAAAGCATAACACACAATAATGAAAAGCATCTTTCTAATACAGAAATAACAACACCAAACAATCCTGCAATTAGTTAAAATAAACCTCCAATTTTTTCTTTTCTTTTTTTTCCCCTTTGCATCTACTGAAAGTACCAGTAGGTTAGTTTTTATGCTATAGCATCTTTTAAATTTGAAAGATATAAAGACTTGTCCTTCTGGCTGGGTGCAGCACATGGTGTGGCATGCACACATGCCATGCCACGCTGTTTTGACCTTGTCTGCTGGGCCTGTGGATGCGACCTGTGTGTGGGTGCCAGCCCACCCTTGGTTCCCTCCTGCTGCTCAGCATAATAAAACAGAGCCCTACTACTTTCCACCACTGAAAGTCCATACATAAAGTGGCTAATGGTGTCCTCAGGTGATTTCACTGGGTCCAACTGCGCATTAATTTTACTAGAGGAACAGCCCTGGCTGGAGCAGCAGCAAATTAGGTGTCAGGTAATTTGTGGCGCCTTTGTTGGAGCTGCCTATCCTGCATATATCCCCCATGGTTAGTAATCTGCAGAAAAAGCTTTTGAATTGCTTTGAAATCATAAATGCTGGTGTGAGAGCTGAGGTTGGAGGGAATGGTGTTGATGAGGCGTGCTGGTGTGGCTGTGCATTTCCAGCATGCTTTTCTTGGATCTCGGGGGAAGAGGCTGGAGAGGAACATATTTTTCTCCTCCTCAAAGCTGAGAGCTGGTGGTGGGTTTGCTGGTAGCAGAGTTAATTTTTCTTATGTGCAAAGGCATCAGGTTGCAAATGTTCCCACAGGGAACTCTTCTCTGTTCTGGACTAATGCCCACTTTTAAATCCCACTTCTGCAAATGAATTCAACTTGGCTTGTCACCCCAGACATAAGTGCCCTCAGTTTGTTAAAATAAAACCTACATTTTATGCTGTAGGGAATTAACAGATTCCACAGGGGTCATAGTTTTCCTTTCTCCCTGTTACAAAAATTATTCGATCTTCAAAATTACCTCGGAGAGGATTTCAAGGAAGGAGAGTAAAATCTTTAAGATCTTTTTTTTTTTCATGAGGAATCTGCTATTGCCACTGCAAAAGAGCAGATAGCTCCGTAGCTCTAGCAGATTTCAGCCTCCTGTTACAGTGGTTTGCTACATGGTTCTCTTTTTCACTCTTTTGCATATGCCAGGAGGTGTGAATAGATATGAAACATACTGAAAAGTGTCAGTGTCCACATGCCTCACGTCCTAAGAGTGATGTTTTTGCTTGATTTCATAAGTTCTCCAGTGAACATTTCTGCAGGTGCTTTGCTAGCTCTGTCCCCTTTTTTTCCTCCTAGACATCAGACTTTCATGTATCAAACAAAATATGTTCTCGTAAGTACATGTGTTTTCCTCTCAGTGGCTCTGCATGCTCAATGTTATAAAAACATCACATGATGGGACTATATTTTGAGATACAGGTGTGAAAAAGTGTTTGGGTATCCTTGCCAGTAGGTGTAAGCCTAAGCCTGCTCCACCAAACTGCTTATCCACATCATACCATGCAGGAACCTTGTTGTTGTCCCATTTCCTCTCCTCCTATTTCCAAATTTCTGGAAAATGTGTAAGGCTCTGAGATGTTATAATACAGACAGGGTCTCACCAAGACAGTGGGTAGGGAAGTTACATTCAGTTTTAGACCTAAATACAGAGATAAAATAAATTTTATGTAGGTAATGAAACAGAATCCTCATGTCTAACTCTTCCCAAATGAATTTAACTCTCTGAATTATTTTCTTTAAATTTACCTTTCTTATCATCCTTACTAATGACATGGAAAACTCTGCATGGCGCTTTGTGAAAGAAATGAAACTACTTCTCTGTAACTTGTGTAGATGACACAACTCACAAAGGAATAAAAGAGAATTCCAGAAACAAAATAAACATTACTGGGAATATGATAAGATCCTGTGGCTGGTCAATATTTTCACTGTGAGGGCAATTTATTTTGAAGTTCTGGGTACATGATCTCTTAAAACTTCCTTGGGATTTCTTGGAAAAAAAATCTCTAGTTCTATCAGAAACTAAGGTGTTATGTCAGGAATCACTATGAAGAATGTTAAGACTCGTGCTACACAAAATTGAGAAGACATGATAGTAGTTTGGTCTATTTCTTCTAGTACATAATAACAGTTCCTTCTGAGGTTTCTGCAGCTAGATGGACCTTCTGAGCAATCAAGAGATGTGCTTTGAAAAAGAAAATTGCTATAGCTAAACTCATTTTCATGATCTCAATCAACCACTGTTTCCACTGGTGCAATTCAGGTCCCAGTGGCAGAGGACACAAGCTGTCAGTAGCACAGCTGGGTGATTTACATGAGACCTGTGTCTGTTGGCTGCAAGTGGAACAATCATGGTCAAAATATTCCCTCTGGAGACATCTTTGTAATGAAAATACTTTAGTACTGGGAACTGACAACTTTGTGAGAATAAACCAGAGAGACAGTGACAAGATTCTGCTAGAATTTGTATTTTCATTTGTCGGCTAGATGTGAAATATTCTGTTTAAGAACTAAGTTAGAAGATTTTAATTCATCATTTGATTTAGAAGCTGTATGAAGAAACTGGTGTGGACCAGGGATTCAGTCTAGGCTGAGATAGTTTTCATAATCTTATGGGATTGGGGAATCTGTTCTGCAAGGTTAAAATGGTATTTAGAGAAGAGTTGTCACGTTGCTGGGCTAGTCTCATAGGCTGCCAACCTCTGTCTGTACTTTTTATTTGGCTTCATTTTGTTTTTTAACTTTTATTTGGCTGATACTTAAAGTGGCAAAGAGAAACCATGAATTAAAATATGGAAAGAAAAACCTTCCCATATCCCAGCTTGTAATACTGAAGAAATATTTGAATCCATCTGAAAATGTGAAATCTATTGCAAGGTTTTAAATGGGGGGATTGCAAATAAGTTAAAGTAGAAATTCTGATAGAAGGGATCATGAAATCTAGTTCCTAGCCACATCACACAGTGGCAGACAATAGCACGTTATCAAGGTTCGTCTGGAAACATTTTTTTTTCTAAATTCTTTCTTCTGCAAGGCTACTCTAAAACCTGTGCCCTCTTTTAGAGTTGAAAGTTATAATTTTTCAGTCTAAATTTATTCATTAATTGCAGGGCTTTACCAGCTGTTATTTTTTGTTTGTTTGTTTTGTCATAGTACAAATACTGCAAAAATGTCTTTTAATTTAACTAACTATTCAGCCTAACTAGTGTTCATTCATTTGTGTTTTTAAAGAGTGTAATCTTAGACCCTTAAACCCGTTAGCAAGACACAACTAGACAAGACAAGCTCAGTTTCTTTTGTTTCCCTTTAGAGTCTACTGCTACCTCTCCATCGAAGCTCTTTTGACTTGAATTCATGAGTACAAGCCATGAGGGATGAGAAGAGCACAGAATATTTCAGTAGAGGTTTGGCCTTTGGGTCTTGGCATTTAACACTCAATATAAGGCTTTCATGTGGAATACTTGGGGATAGTCTCCTATATTAAGGTGAAAAAATGTCTTTACAATCCTTGATACTTTCTGTGTGATAGTTAAAAAAATCCCTGACTGTATGTAAGTTGTTACCAAGACATATAGCTAGATATTCCAAGATACTTAAAATGTAGATTGGCACTGAAAGCCAAGGTGAATATGGAATTCAGTTCCCAGTTCTGAATAGGCTTTATCAGTTGTAATAAGCAGATTTTGTTAGGATCACAGCAAGCTTCTTTTTGTCATATTCAAACCAAATTGAATCAGATTAGAGGTTATGGTGCAGGACAGAACATAGCTACCATCAACAAAAAAAGGAAGGAAATGAGAGTGAATAAAATCTGAAAAGAGGAAAGTAGTTATCTGGAAGGCATTTTATACAGCTTTCATATGTGGAAGAAAGCACAAAAAGAGCTCAGTGGGTAAATTTTTGTAAAATTATTAAGTGGCACTTACACAAACTTATGAAAAAATACACTGGGATTCCTGCAGTATTTTTTTTTGAGAATTTAAAATATTTTATTTGTCTTTAAGTAAAACATGATCCAATGATAAAATACAATAGTGAATTGCTATGTTTTTCAGCCTGCTTTGGATATTTTCTTTACCTTTGCCCATAATTGGCTACTGAGAGTTAAAACCACATATTACCACCCACCTTCTAGACTGGTATCAACTAACTAATAAGAATGTCCCTCACAGGGATCTTCTGTTGGGAGAACAAAGTATTTATTTTAATTACTCATCCCCGGTAAGGCATCTGCAAAATATTCCAACTAATTTTTACTATCAAAATAGCATTCTAGGCACCCAATCCATGTTCTGATTTGGATGTGATAATCTCCATTTCATAAAGATCACATGAATGCACATTACTGTGTAAAAAGAACATTTTTTGTGGTCATTGAGAATGCCACTGCATATCACAAACGCCATCTCTCAGGCTCCTGAATAAAGTTCAATGTCTTTGCATATTTCAAGCTCCAATGAAAAAATGGACATTTTGTCTTAGTCTTCTACCCTGCTCCTGAAATAATAATCAGCTTAGTCCTGGATCCTGCCATCCTACTGAGGCCAAAGCTCAGTAACTTCAGTAACTTCTGCCCTATATGAGTCTCTGGTGAAAGAGGAAAAGCTTTTCAGATGACTTAAAGGTAAAACTTGCCTATTTCCTATAATATTAATTTTATTTTTTGAAGAGCTGTACTTTTAGCTAGCTCCTGTGAAAAACTCTCCCTGCACATATTTCTGTGTTGGATGAGTGACCACATCCAACACATTCTGTGTTGGATGAGTGACCACCTTAAATTGAACAAACCTGAAAGAAACTTTGCAATGTGTGACATGGAATCCACTGCTGCTTTGTTTCACTGTTGTATGAGGCAATAGGGAAAATGCTGCTCCTCTCATCTTATTGCTCCTCTCATCTTCTCCCTGCCAATAATCTCCAGTGCTGTCATCTTTGCTTAGTCAAACAGAGTGCAATATGGCAGAGCAAGACAGGAAAGACAAAATCCTGGAAGCCTCCCAAATCCTCTAACAATGCATTCCTTCCATGAATTCTAGGAAATTTTTTCTTCTTAAGGAGACCTAGATAAATGAATTCTCTGCATCCTTACAGGTACAGGGAAAAGCTTTGTTGAAAGATTGGACTATTCCTTTTCCTCAGGAGTTTTATAATTCTGGGCTCTGATGGATGTTATTAAAAAAACTATTAGAAAGCTGAAGTTACATATGAAATACAGTGAGAGGAAACACTTTTTGCAATTTTTATCTACAACTAGGACAGTCAGTTTTGCCTTTTGTCACCTCAAAAGTTTCAATATCTCTCCTAGGCAGTTCTCTCTGACCTAAGTGATGCCAGGCTCTTTCCATTTGGAAACCAAAGGATTACCTACAGCTTTGATTAAAGAAGGTCATTGGATACAGTACCCTGTGGAGAAGGGCAAGAGTTTCAGGAACAAAGTCAGCCCAAATTGTAGTCTCAGAACTGATGGAAAAGCCCATGAAATGAATGAAATGATCACTAATCCCTTTCATTATGACCCACCTCAGCGAGTCTGGAAAAAGAAGAGCAGGAGCCCTGCCTGAAAAAGCTAAATAAATTCATAAAGGAGTCTTCTCTTCAAAGCATTCCCATTTGTGCAAATTTCAAGAAGTTCTTCAAGGCAGCTGGATGGCAGCTGCACTTTATTTTGTTTGTTTGCTTTTCCCCCCAGTTAAAAAAATTACCATTTGATGCTGCATGTGCTCCTAGCTTGTTCCTCTTCGCAGTTGCTGTAGCAATAATATTGGCTTTACAAAAGGAGGAAATTTACTCCTCCCTTCCTGGATCTTTTGAATTTTTATAGCATTCCTTCTTTTATTCTCTCTTCTCTCTCTTCTCTCCTCTCTCTTCTCTCTCTTCGTGGCCTGCACAGAAAAAAAGATTCTGGAAAAGCCACAAGGAGATATGATCCTTTTAATGTTTGGAGTTTGGGACACACAGTGTGTCCCAAACTCCAAACATGGTGTATGGTGTTGGATGTATCAATCTGAGAATGAGACTTTATTATCCTAAATTGAAAATTGTGCAATAGAAAAGTAATGGTGCCACAGTAAAACCACTTCCTTAGGGAATCACTTGGGAAGTCTGGTCTCCTACCTAGTCATGTCCAGCAGTTTGGTGAGCAGTTCTTGCAAAGTTTAATCATATTACCTCTATTTGGCTTCTTATGCTTCCTGTTTCTCCCACAGTGCTGCAGAAAAAGAGAGTATTGGCAGGGATAACTTTTATACCTGAGTTATTCACTTGGTACTAGAATTTTGTTTTTGCAACTCAAAGGGTTAGGCAAAATGGTGTCTTGGCAAAGGCAGCCCAGGAATTTGCTCACAACTTTCCATTGAGCCTTCCCCTACACTGATCTGTTACAAAAATACCACTGAGACTAATGGAGAGAAACTCATGTACAGATGGTTTGTTTACAATCTTCCTTTGACGTGTTTCTTTGTGTGTTCTGCTATTACAGACCTGGAGAGAGTGACAGAAACCTGTCAGGAGAGAGATTGCCTTAGTGATAGGATGGATAATACACCTTTGCCCTAAACTAGAAAAATCAAAATAATCTCAACATGTCTACTCCTGTTTTAGTGTTCTGACTTTCATGGCTTTAATGGATTAGTGTGCTCAGTGTGACTATTGCTTCTAGAAATGAGCCGGGAGATTTGCAGAAACAAAATTCTTCAGAAGATACTTTCAGCCCATGACTCAAGATGTTTGCATGATGTGAGTAAACTTCAGTTCTGAATGTGCTGTGCAATTCATAATATCTTCCTCAGTTATCACATTGTTGGGAAGCACCAGCGCTGCCTCGCAGTCTTCCTATGTTTGCTCCTTCCTGGCAAATTTATCATGCAGTGCAGAGGTAACCTGGCCCCCTAGCTAAATACCCAGTCACATGCAAACGTGCAAGGACTTGGAGTATTAAAAATCTTTCATTAAACAAAACACAGTGCTCTTTCCTTCATTTTTGTGCTTGATTTACACCCACTTTGGATCATCTCCTGGATAACTGCTCCAAATCTATAATTTCAGCTACTGCATCTGGCACAGTCTAATTTAATTGGGTTAATAACTGTAATCCTAGAAGTATAAATCTTTGCACATTCCCATCATTCTAAAAATATGCATAATTTTATAATTTAATTTTAGTAAGATCAGGTCCTGAGTGCCCTCCTTGCCTATGGACTTGGAAGAGAGTTGAAAGCATTTAACATATTAACTGAACAGAGAGCTGAAGGAATTCACAATGACCCTGGAGAACTCTTGCAACTTAATTCATTAATTTGCATACTCTGGTGATTATAGCATTTTTTCTTCGATTAGAGTTGTCCCTAGTACAATCCATTCCATAATGATTTCAAACTAGGATATTGCCTCTTAAGGCAATCTCTTAAGTCTGTTTTCTTTATTTCTATATAGCAATTGGGTTTGCAGCTATTGACTTTAACTATTTTACCAGGTATTTCTTGTATTTACCAGCTTGCTGGTATTTACCAGCAAGATCAATGTGTTCCCAAGTCTCCATTCAGATTTGCCAAAATCTTAGCAACCAAATCAAATCTCAGTAGAATATCAGAACTGTCAATTTTGCTGCACTTTTTAGTTCTTCGTCTAAGTTAAAGATCAAACAGCTGTATGTAATAATTTACATACAGATCACTGAGGATGAGTTACTTGGAAAGTTGGCAAAGATGTTTCAGAGGACTGAAGTTATGGCCTCTGAAGTACCAGCACTTTATTGACACTATGGCCTGGCAGATATTTTGTTGGAACTGTACATTTTGCATACACCTTTCTCACTTTCATTCAGATAAAACTGCCTATGTGGCTTTTTGCAATCTCCTTTGTTCCTGCTATCCTGCTTGTGCTGCGAGATTTTTGTTGTCTATAGTGGTTTTGATGCTACTGTATAAGCCTAGAGCATTTCTGGTGGTGGTTTGTGAGGTTACTCCTAGTCCAGATTTTACCTGACGTGCCACCAGGAGACTAACAAGGAGCCAAACATCCCCAACGTGATAAAGCTCTCATAAAAACAACAAAGTAGAAAGCTCTCATAAAAACAACAACAAACAAATCCTCTCTCAGGTGAATTGGATCCTGTCTTCTCTGCACGTGGTTCCTGACAGCTCCTTGGCCCTTCTGAAAAGTCATTATCTTGTCCTTGTCTTCTGCTAGGGAGTCTGATTCTCTCCCAATGGAAGAGAACAAGAGTACTGGTGCTCTCCCAGTTCATCATTTAAGCTTTTCTAGTTCTTTGTTTCTTAGCTAAGACTGATGAATGTGAGTTACTGTCAGTCCTGAAGGTGGCTGGATTACATTCCTGACACATTTAAAAGACATTGCTTTCCAAAAGACAAAAAAAAAGCATTTTTATATATGAATTCAACATTTTGTATGAAAATTCAGGCACTCTCTCTGATTTAACCACAAAATAAATCAGCACAGAAAACAATGTAGGTTTTGGCATCCATGTCATGTTAGTTTTGAGTGATGAATACATACCAGTTTGGGGAATTACAAAAGCTGCTTGTGTGGTAAGTTACAGTTTTTCCAGTGTATCTCCAAGTATTTGAACTGTCCACACCCTAAATTCTCTGTTGTGCTCCTTGGCAAAGCCCATTGGGATTTCCCAGTTAGTCTCGGGATTCGTCTGCCCAAGAGAACATGACAAAATGATAAAAGTGAAGAGCTACAGGGGAGAATGAGAGATCGTTTTGTCTAAAACTGAACAAATAAAAGGAAAAACAATCAATTATCCCTGCACCTACTGGACAGATATTTTTCTGAACAGTTCTCTGAGATCTTCAAAAGATATAACAACGTACTGAAGTAGCCTATTGTGGTGTCTGACACCCTTTGATTAAAAGATTTTCCATAATATCCAAACAAGAAGTTCTCCATAGCAAGGATTCTTCTTGCCCTTTTTTATGAGTGTGTGAAACTTGTTGTTCATTATTATATCTACAATCTTTCAAATATGTGATATATATATTTACATATGCATCTGATATATGTGTATCTTAGAGAACTACTAATACATTCTTCTGGGTCTTTTTTCTTCTAAACAAATCCAAGTCCTCAAACTTTGCCATAACTTTTTTTTTTCTGTGTCCTGCTTAGAATCGGATGGAGGAAATCATCAAGCCTCTTCATCCCTAAAAGAAAGCAGTAAGGCCTTTGTTGGTTTGGCTGTATTGCTTCCTATCTTTAAGTAATTTCATTTAATGTCTTCTTGGGTGTTTATCTCCCTGACTTCAGCTTAGACCTATTCTCTTTGAATACTGAGTATGGTTATAAAGCAGTCTCTGGTCTTAATGAATAGCTAAATTTAAGTGTTTCTCTTACCTATAAATACGTGTGTATTTAAATCAAGTATATTTCACTGATATTGTAATCTAATTCAATAATTTCTAATACCAGTGAAACACTACATATAAAAGCGAGTGAAAACATATTTTAACTAAAACCAAAGTTCCTTGTTCATTCTCTAGTACTTCTCACATAGGTACTGCCATTTACTTGAGTAGATTTTTTTTTTCTGGATCAAATTCAGGTATCTTTGGAAGACATCCATAGCATTTTTAGCAGTCATTACAAACATGTTAAGTAGGGTTCATAAAGGGAAACAAAATGAAAAACTTATTAAAGGATTTTAGTAAGAATCCTATTAGAGTGCTCAAGAACCCATTTAATCCACGATCTTGCCTCCAATACTGGCCAATAGCAAAATCTTCAGAAAAATATACAAGGAAACCATGAAATAGAAAATTATGGTATAATATGCCCAAAGGGAAATTGCTTCCTAACACTATTAGTTGGTGGTTTGGTTATTCGCTGAGGAATGAGGTCCCAAGATTCAATCATACTTCATACAAGAGAGGGTATTTGTACATTCATGTAACATCTAACCTTGCTGTGTGCTACAAAACACTTCTCCTTCAGTGAATTCTGTACTAACTAGCTGGCAATATTTAAATGATTATTATTTAAAAAAAAATGTGTTTAGGTATTTCTTGCTTTCAACAGTTTTAAGGGAATTGTCTTTAGTTTTGTCATATATTTCCTTAATCCTCTATTATGGGAGAGAGTAAATAAAACCAATCCAATTAGTCTTCCCTACACTGTTCAAATATATTTCCCTCTTTGCATAGAAATTGCACCCAGTTGTGACCTGCTGCCAATTCTTTTGCCCCTTTCTATTTCTACAGCTTCTAGTTTCATCTGGAGGTATATCAAGTTACTCAAGAGAAGCTGCCAGTGTGTGAAGGGTAAAATGGGCACCGAGAGAAGTCAAGGACAGAATAGCTTCCCAGTCCCAGCTGATGAGAACCGGGTGCTCAGGTACTTGCAGTCTTTGTGAACATATTTTTTTATGGATTATCAATCTAAAGGAAAAAGTGAAACGTCCCATAAGCCCCAGTAGCTCAGTCACTGCAACATCCTATAAACTGCTCCTAAAAAATAACCCAAACAATTATTTAACATGGCTATTGCAATGTGACAGCTTGATCCAGACAGTTACCTTTAAAGTATTTATTTGCTCCTATTTCCTCATCTGTTCTCTGTGATGTTACCTCTCTCCTTCACAGGATGTAAAGCTAAAACCCAGATGCTCTGAGTCCAAAGATACTAAAATGCTGGTTTGGCTCATGTGGTGGTGACCACATTAAAGCTATAAGTTTTCCCTGTTTCATGTGGCTTTTTGCTAGGCTGGACAATAAATGTTATTGGATGAGGCTTAGTAGTGCAGCCAAATTTACTGTAGTT
>JAUBOD010000667.1:890328-903784 GCA_032353885.1 Nothura maculosa
GTTCATAAAGGTTGGGTTGAGTCTAGGGATGAGATATATGAGCACAGAGGCAACTAAATGTACTTTGGAGTCCCTAAGCTAGCACACCACTGATTCCAGCTTTTGTGATCCTGAAAATGAGTGACTGAAATCACTTTCATGGTGGTTCTTGCAAAATGCTGGACTTAAAGTGAACCTCACTTTCAACAGCCTAGTGAAACCTAATTTATATTAGGTTTCACTAGACTTTGCAGGATGTTGTGATATTTAACTTCTTCTGATGTGCATGTTAAAGTAAGGCCTTGAGTACTAAGATCAGTACTCAGTGTCAAAGTTTGCCACTGTGTAGGAATTTAAGGAAAGATCTCTCTATATGCTTAGAAAATTTTTCTTTTATTATCTCTGAGTTTTCTTTGAGAATGTCTCTGCAAGATCTTCTTTCAAACCAGGATTCAATGACACCATGGAGCAAGAGTTTCATTTACTCAGAAATTAAGTTGGCAACTGCCAAATAAAAAGACTCTTACCTGTCAGAAGCAATTCCAGTTTTTGACACACGGCAGCAGCTGCTGCTTGATTTGGAATCATCACAATTTTATGTTTTGTACCTGACACCCTAACTACTGTCTGCTGATTAGGATTTGGCGTAATTGCCATCTCTTGGCTTGCTTTGGTTATTAATGATTTGCATGAACATTTCATAACTTAGGATCATAAAATAAAAAGCTAAATTAATTCACAGACATGAATGGACCTGAAAACTTCAAACCTGACCACATTTTTCCAGCTGGTTATCCACTCCCAGTTGCAGCACATGTACATATTTTCAGAAAGGAAAGTTATATCACCAATGCCCTGAAAATATAAATGCCTGTGCACATAGTGCATGACAGGTTTTATGGAGGAAGAAGCCTCCTCCTCCTCCTCCACTCCATTGGCCTTAAAAATGCCTTTTTGTTTCAAATTGTATAACTCTTTCAGCAGTTAGGGATGTGCCAAGAGTCCATGGCTTTGGCCGGGACAGGTTTTCTTTGTATCGGTTACAGAGGTCCGTGCCAATGTCTCAGCTCCGCTGGCTGCGGAGGGCTGTTGTTCTCCGAGGGCAGCAGCACCTCTCTTGGCTGCTCGTTGCCCCCCATTGCTTGGGCCTTCCTGATGTTCTCCAGCTCCTAAGCCTGCTGCCTCTAGCTGCTCTGGCATCACCGAGCTGCTCTACACGTAGGTGCAGTAGATGCTGTAGAGGAGGAGAGCCAGCAAGGGTAGCACAGTCAAGTAGTGGCTGCCTAGAAAGAGGACGAGCAGATGGTTGCATGTGTTGATGACTGGGTGCTGGAGGAGGCTATGAAAGGTGCGTAGCCAAGGCATACCCAGACAAGAGAAGAGGGATGTAAATCCCTTGGAATTGCCAAGGTCGTAGAAGCATCCTGTGATGTTTTTTACCTGAGATCACTGGCTTTGCCACCAGGAGCAATGATTTGCCATCTGCACTTTAGTATAGTGGGAATCTGGGGAAGTCCAATGTTAGATGGAATCACTTTGCAGACAGCAGTTCAATCCCAATATTCAAACAAATAATATTTTACTTCTGGGTTTTCTCCTCAAATTCAGTATTTTGTTCAGGACATCTTCTTATAAACTCTAGATCAAAAATCAGGAGGAACATCATCCTCAGTTCAGGTCTGCTCATGAAGAATAACACTATATAACTACATCCAGGCTGTTTGAGAGCACAGAAGAGAAGGCAAGGAGTTTTCCTTGATTTCCATAAATTTTTCTACCTAACCTCAATCTACCCTCATGAACACTAGTTTTCAGAGGTTACTACACTAACTACATGCTGCTGGATAAATCCCTTAAAATACAAGAGTAATTCCAATAGACTAAAGCATAATAAAAGGCCCAGGGGATATTATTAAATATATAATTAATATCTGTGTTAATAAGGCTGGATACTCTTATTTCATAGATCCAAAGAGCAATTTGCAGCTGTGTAATCATGATCTACATCAACTATGTATATTTGGCAGTAAGTGTTTGCCTGATGAGCACAGCTGACCCTACCTGGTCAACAGCAAGAGGCCCAGGGTTGGGTCATCTGTTTTTCAAGAAGCTCTCTGTGTGTGTATATGTGCAAACTCAAGTCTTTTTC
The DNA here is from genome assembly GCA_032353885.1 of Nothura maculosa. NCBI lineage: Eukaryota > Metazoa > Chordata > Aves > Tinamiformes > Tinamidae > Nothura > Nothura maculosa. Next base: position 892,457 of record JAUBOD010000667.1, read on the forward strand.
AAATTGTCTTTTTTGGAGTTTCAAAAAAACCTGTCAACTTCTAATGGCAGAAGCCATCTCTCCATGATTTTCTGCAATAAGAACCCAAGTTTGGGGAAGTGGTACTGCCTTCTGAAAAACAATGAGGGAAATGTTTTGCCTCGATGCTGCAGGAATTGGCCTTTTTTCACATAGCTCTAAGGTCATGCAGGCCTAAGCATTCCCAGCAGACAAAAGGAGAGGAATGGAAAGGTAGAGAGATGTTTCCTTTCTGCTGTGTTTTCTTCTTTTCAAATGTTGTATAATAGATGCCTCAGCAACTGAATGTTAGGAACTGAACCTTTAGCCTAGTTTTCTTAGGCTGAACCATTCTGACACCAGTCCCTAGGGAGTGTTTATGTGTGGTGTAAAAATGATCTAGGCTGGCAATGCATGCAAAAGCAAACAGAAGAATAAAGGTTGGGTTATTTTTGTATGTTTTGTTCAGCATGTTCCACAGAGAGAGAGCTAGCTGCACAACAAAGTGATATATAAACTTGTGAGGTGAATCCCTACAAAAATACAAAATGCAAGCTCGGTTTTCAATATGACTGGTAAGGAATTGCAGCTTTAGTACATCATGATTATTTGGACAACTTTCCAGTGTTCCTGAGAATGCTAACAAATGTTAAAAGGGTATTGGATTTTAGCACAAATGATTAGTGAGGGCAGGAAGTTTTTTGCATCAGAAGTTTTAGGCAACCAGCCAGTCAACTAAAAGGAAGAATCTAAGGACAGTGGCTCAAGAAGATACCCCAAACATTGTTTAGCATAGCACTTGGCAATCAACTGAAAAATAAAGGATGTAATCAAAACAATTTAGGATCTTCTCATGATGGATCACATAGACTGTTATATTCATAATTTTTGCTGACAAGCAACAGTACTACTAGGACTCATATGGATCACTGTTAGGCCTCACTCCATTAGAGCTTATTTCCCTCACTTTCCATACTAATGAATAGTTCAGCATCGATATCAGTGTTTTTATAGCAAGAATCATAACCCAGTCGTCATTCTCTTTTAGTCATGACTCGACTAAGCATCACTCCAATCTGTTCTTTTCACATATCATATTTTGTTTCCCACACAGTTTTCCTTTTGAAGTGGTACAAGAAAGAGCTTAACATCTACCTTAAGGTAAAGAAAATATAATCATTTTTGAAAGAGTTCATTCCACGTAGATGTTTTCGGATTAGTAACTGCATGCCCACACATTTCAGTATTTGCCACCGCACAGCTAGGTGAGGGGCCAGCTAGAGGAGCTGAAACTTTCCAAAGATGAGTTGCTTTTTTGACCTCCATTATTTCGAGCTGCAAAGACTAACAGCAGAAGAAAGTAGATGTGTGAAATCTCACTTGAATACATTCCTGGGACACAGAGACTACATAAAGATGGGTCAGTGGTTTTTCAAGTAAACTGACCAATGCAGATATTAAATAAATCTTGCTCAGTATCAATGCGGTCCTAAGGGAGGCTGCTTAGTCAAAGTACTTCAGAGCTGCTGGAAACCTGCCAGTACCTCTTTCCTAAAGGGGATGGCTATTTCTCTTCTCTTCTGTGTGTCTAGATACCATGATGATCACATGCTGGCTAGAGGTATTGGGTAGATGCAGTCATTAAACACAGTCCTCCGGACCGGACTTCATGGGTTAGTGATTGGAAGAGAAGGGCTCTACATCTCAGGCTGCTCGTACAGCTTGTATTGGCAGAAGAGCTGTGTAAAGCCACTCAGCGATTCGTGCAAAATGAATCAGTCTCTGTCTTGTTCCTAGAGGACAAAAATGTGCTGCGCTGTAAAATGCTAGACTGCTAATAGCATTAATTGCCAGTTTTGTTGGCAACTTCTGTGAAAACATGAAGAATTAAAGAAACAACCTCAGAAACAGGGCTAGTTTCTGAGCTCAATAACACAAGTGTAAATTGCAGTAAAGCATAACTCTGTGGTTACAGAAAATCTTAAAACTAGTTCACTTGGTCAGTGTAACCATCATATATATTGGTCTCTTATCATCATAGCCTTTAATCACCAAAGTGTCTGGGCCACTGTGATTTGAGGAAACTTGCACTCTTGCTGTAGTTGTTATGTTGGTAAATATTGTGGTTTAAGTGCTAAAATGCACATAGTTGAAAAATAATTATCCATAATGTTAGCCAAGAAAAACTTGGCAAGCACTCTAATGCCATAGAGCTGGAAAGTTATAAAGCACCTTTATTTTTTTTCAATAAGTGGGATTAGATAAAATATGTCAGTCAAAGACATAATTTCAAATAGAATGAAGGAAAATTATCTTTTTTTAATAAAAAAGGAACATCTGTGACAATTTTTGAGCAGAAGCAAATAGTACTGCTTTTATTCCTTTGGTTTTCTTTCTGTGAATTTGCTAAAAGGAAGAATGCTTTCAGGAACAGTGGCTAAGACAGCACACTTAAAGCAAATATTGCAAAATATTTAGAAAAATACAGTTCTGAATGTATGATAAATCAGGAATTGGAGCTTAAATTAGACTAAAGTTCATTTAAATGGAAGCAAGCACAATGATTTAATGTGTGCTTAAATAAAAATTTCTGAGAGATATTTATAGATAGATATATGGGCTAGATACTTGAACATTCAAATGTTATTGCTGAATACTTCCCATACTGCCTTCACTGAACAAAATTCACTCACATTGAAAAATTTCTCACATTAGAATAGATTGATAGTTTTGGCATGTTTTTGAGTGTTCTGTTTCCTGAAAATGGCAGCTGGTTTACTAAGTATAAAAAATAAAATGCACAATTTAGTTCATGAGTTGTTCACTGCAATCCTGTCTCTTTTGTTTTAGTAACTGTAAAATTCAAACATTTTTCTAAAAATATTAAACTACCACTTGTTTTAAAATGCAACAGTATTTTCTTAAGACACAAATCATTAAATTATAATTTTTTCTACATGGAAAGCATTCAATATTTACCATTCCATCTTGATACCATCTCAAATGATTCAGCGTTCATAATATCACAAGTAAAACTTTTTATACGATCTTTTTCTCTTGTAGTTCAATGAAGTTTATTTTTCATTGTACTGTAGGATAAATAGTCTTAATCTTCTTGGCGACCTTAGCTAAAATAAATATGTTTTGTACTTTGTGGAAGAAAGGGGTTACTTTATCACTATCAAACGCAAAATGTCTTGAGTTTGTTATCGGAGTACGGTGGATGTTTGACTTGAGGTGAACTTGGTATCAGTAACCTTATAAATGAGCAAATAGAAAACATGCCCTGATAAAAATGTGCTGAAAGCTTTCCTTCTGTCAAAAGCAGTTAAAGTACACCATTCTCAGTGCTCTGCTGTACTCTGGGGTTAGTCAGGCTCACACTCCATTTGCAGTCCACGCTGTGTCTACTTATTAAGATTTTCTTGACCGAGATGAAGCTGATGATAGACTGGCAAATAGAATAAAACTCATACTTTATATTTACCAGAAAAAAATGAGAAGCATTCAGCTAAGATAATTTGCATCCAGGAAAGCATTAGGGAACTGAAATGTTTTAAATAATGTCAGCTGGCTTCTTGGTGCATGAGAGAAAATCCTCCAGCGGAGATGCAGTATTAAGCAGTGGAAGCCTGGGAAGACTCAGGAGGTCTCGTGACAGACACTGCAGATCTGTTTTGCTTAAATGAAGTGTCTGTGGGCCATTCTAACCTGGATCTGTGTATTCGGGTGTCTTGGCTAAGTGTAGAGAAGAGCCAGCTGTTGTTCTGGCAGCCCAAAGCTCCTCATCTTGCCTCCTCCACGTGCTCCAACTCTGGCTTAAATACTGCACCTGTAGGATTGAGAGGGAATTTCCCTCACCCCGACACACTCATTTGCTTTCAAGCTTGAGCTGTCTTGTTCTGCTGGGATTGCCAACAAAGACATAAGTCATGGTAGGAGCATGTTTTATCTTTATGCAACTGAGAATCAAACCAAAGTTACTAATTCATTCTATATGCAGCCTGGAACAACCACTAAATCTTGACATTCTGTGCCCCCTTCCAGTGCAAATCAGTGATCTAAAGCCAAACAGTTCTGTTTCTCAATTCTTATTCCACCATTCCAGAATAATCAGTTTTCTCCAGCTGTCTTGCTGGGAAATGATAAAAGAACCCAGTGGAAAAGCAAGCAAATGTATTTTTTATCCAATTAAACTGAGCCAGTGCTTTGAAAGAGTTAAATCAGAATGTGTCACAAGAATTTGTTTAGTAGACTCCTCAGCTCTATAGGGCCAGTCTGGAAATTTCATGGATTTCTTCAGCTCAGCCTGCTGTAGAGGCTGATTGAATAATAAATGCGTGTTTGGAGCTTGGTTCCTTCCTTTGGTGCCTTCTGTAAACTATAAAGACATGCTATCCCCTCCATGCATCCAAATATTGACCACTTTCCCCTATTTTCACAGAAGTGAAACTTCATTACCAGGAATCTCCTTCCAAGAGAAGTCCAAAAATGGAAGACAGTTTAAGTTCTTAACAATTGTTTTCAGATTTAGGCAGAATTTGGGGTTGTTCACAAGAGAAAACTTCAAAACAAAATTTTAAGTTTCATTAAAATAAAAATCCCCAAGAACAGACTTTCTCATGAAAAGCAGTATTGCATGATCCTAGTTCAGATCACATATAAATCAATATCATAAAAAAGGGTAAAACTGGAACAAAATTGTTTAAATAACACCTGTGACAGCATGTGTGTTATTACCCGCAAGTGCTTTCACCCTCATATTGTTGTCTGGTTACTGTTCTTGTCTCTTCTTAAAGCTATTCCAGTATTTGGGAATATATGTTCATGGAACAAGAAGAAGGCTGATCTTCCATGCTTCTCGCAAGTGCCCTCACACTGAGCTGTTTGCTGCACTGCTTTTGCTGTATTCTGTAAATTCTTCTCAAAAGACTGCAAGACCTTGATGGTTTTTCCTCTGAATAATGGTTTTGGAAAAAATTTAAAAAATTCTTGAAGGCAAGGACACTGCAGACAGCAGTGTGCCAAACAGAGTCACCAGGCTGGTAGGGCACCAGCAGAGGAACCTAGAGCACTGCAGTCTTCAGTGGAGATAAATTCACTGGGGCTCTCCACAAGGCTTTGATGTCTTCTCCACAGGATATCTTAAATCCCCAGGAGCCTTTTTAGCCATAAGATCCATCAAAATCCTAATAGATACAGACGATGTAATTAACATCTATGTATCCTATTTCATGATGGGGAAATGCCACCCGTGTGCTGCAGTGCCTCTCAGATGAGGTGACCCTACACCTATAACGGTTATTTGATGCAGTCAGGGGGTATGGGGTCATCCAGCAGATCGCTTCCCTGTGGCTGAGTTTCCAGCTTTCAAAATAAACATTGCAGCTTTTCCTTCACATTTCATTTTGATAGTGACTTGAATGCACTCCGGCATTTGTCTGGCAACAGGCGAGTAATTGCACCAGGGTGAGATCGTCTCAGGGAGCCCTTCTGTCAAACTGAAGGAATTCCTGTTGGGTTTGCTCACTACCTCGCAATCTTCTTGGAGTTCAAATGGCTCCGAATGATCTATCATTCTGTAAAATATCATCCAGCACCACAGACACAAGCAATTCACCTTCTTTGAAGATTTTGTTTTGGATAATCTCTTCTTTTTGCCTTTTGTTCTATCTATAAATCTTTTCCATGGAAGTTTAAAAAAAAAGTAAAACTAAATGTGACACTTTTATCACTTCTTTATACCCAAACTACTCATTATTCCCAAACTACGCATCCTACTGCTGCAATTTGGAAATTAAACTTTAAAAGCATAGCAGACTATACTTAATGCATGCACTTGAAGCCTTCTTGTACCCTCAAATGTTGCTTAGAGGTTCTGACCAAAATGCTGCCATTCCTGTCCAACGTACCAGCAGCCAGAATGGCAATCTTACCATATTTCTATTTCTTTAGGGGCTAGATTGCTGCCCTGTCACTCAGCTCCTATCCTGTAGTCAGTTTTTTGTCTGGATTTTGCTCTTTAATCTATCCAGCTATGTGGCTTTCCAGGAATTTAAACCCTCACCAGTCTAAGTCTCAATGGGTTTTATAACTTTCCTGCTATTCTAGCACAGTAAGAAAGAGTCTCTGGGGAAAATACTATGTTTATGCAGCACTATATTTCCTCTCAAAGAGCTCAGCATGTTCCCTATGCAGGGGGAACACTATGACTTTATAGTAATGACCTTCATTGCTCCTGTTTGGACAGCCTTTGCATGTGTGAATGGCAGGAAACAAGAGGTCTGAATCCACCTCAAATTGTGGCCAGTCCTGTGGCAGGCTACAGGTGACAGATCTGCCAGGTTTTGTTCTTTTACTTTCCTTTCTGCATGGTTCCAGCTGCTAACCTCAGCACTGATTTTTACTGCAAGTAAAAAAAACAGCACAAGATATTTAGGGCTAAAGTACAAGGCACAGATCCTTGCTTTTGCTGATATACTCTGAAAATAAAAGGGGAACAAAACTATAATATACATTCTTAGTAGGAGTCCATAATACTCTACCGAAAATGTGATATTTCTAAATAGTTTGCTATCTGGTTTAATGTAACAAGTGTGCAATGTGAGGCAGACGTGTTCACAGCATTGCTAGGTGGGTTGGCACTGCTTTTTTGGAGCCCGCAGGAGGTAATGAGGTGCAAAACTCAAGAGGTTTTATATTTAGGTTGGGTTTCCATATGGATTGAAAATGAATTCAAACATCTTGAATAAATCGGGTCGGGGGGGGGAACAGCCTTCCTTATGACATTTGGCACTTCAAGATGCAATCAAAACCCCAAAGTAGAAAAGACTTATTGAAATGGTTATAAACCTCAAAAAAAAGTGCAATTTGGGGGTAGTTATAAAAATGGGGAAGGTTCAAGGAGCATTGGAAAGACAGGAACCAGTCCACAAGTGACTATCCAAGTCAAACCCCTCTATCACCAGATCCATTCAGTACTTGGTCATCTTGGTTAGCTTTGCTTGTGCAGAACATTCAGAGCAGTTAGAACACCAACATTATTCACTTCATCTGCCTTTAATGTCAACATTAGGTTTTGGTATAAAGATGAATCAAGTGACTTTTACCTGCCAAGAATTCAGTCCAGAGTCCTGGTTTTCTTCTATAGCAGCAGATAACTTTGCTCACACCTAAAGCACAGCATAAAGAATGAAATTCCTTACTCTGCGTTATGTTTCTGATGCAGTAGAGATTCAGAGACATGCAATAACATCCTGGCAATAAAAACAGACATGCTAATTTGCAGTCATTGCATTTTAAAATAAATTTATTGGAAATGTGTTGATATCTCAGGATCCTGAATGCAGCTGGTTCCTATTTTTCTCCTTTTCGAGCCTAAGGTTGCTGATTTGAACACCTTATGTTTTGGAAAGCGCTGATGTGCATTTGAATTTTGTGTTTCCAGACCATTCCTGGAGTTAAATTGAAGGTAATGTCCATCCATATTGGACTGAATCTGATATCACATTGACGCAAGTCAGAGGTAATTGTGCTGAAGTCAATGGAACTGAGTCTAACCTTATAACTTTTGTATCAATTGAATTTCACATGCTTCAGTGCAGTTGATTTTGATTTATACTGATTGAATGAGAACAGAGTTAGACTTCATGTTAAAGACATTATTTTGTTGTTAATTTTAGTAAAAAAAAGACATTAACACAGAATAGCATGAGATCTTTCTGCTAAAAGTGCTAGCTATTTTCCTTCAAAGTAAACACATGAAAACTTCTGTGTTCTGTCTATATAGAAATGACTGATGTCAGCTGAGAGAGAAGAGAGATTTTCCTCAGCATTAAATTGTATTTTACAGTTTAATCATCTGGAAGATTTCCATATGTCATATTTACATTTGCTTCCTATTTAATGCAATACAGATTTTTACATGAATTGGCCTTAAAAGAAAATAACATATGGAGGAGCCTAGGTAGTTATTTTGTTTAATGAAATGGTATGCTTTTGTTTTACAGAAGAATTTTAATGGGGAGAGTGCAAGACCCCAAAACAAGGCAGTGTTTCTTGAAATCAACTTTTTTTTTTCCATTTTCATTGCCCAGCTCAAGCTGTGAAATAGTCCCAGAAAATATTAAGGTTTCATGTATTCCATCCAAGTCAATGATTTATCAAATCCAGCAATCACAATGAATGAACATAAAATCGTACTTGAATACTTGATAGTGATCATCCTGAAGTACCCTTTTATAGTCCCTGTGCTGGTCTTAAAATTTTAAGCCATTTAAATTTCGTTCAGAAACACTGCTCGATAACCAGCTGTCACAGCTGCTATTGTAACTTAGGGTAATATATAAAGACTGGGGTTTGGAGCATATTCCAGTCTCCTTCATGGACAGTTAAAATGTTCAGTAGCACTTTTTTTTTCTACTAGAAAAAAGGAGGATTACTTTAAAGAATGCAGGAGGTGACAAGAAAAGAACAAATACTTGAGCTCCTCCTTAAAAAAAATGTGGGAGACATAGTTTGCCCCCAGTAACAAGTAGAAAACTTTATTAGATTTTATAAAGCAGGAGTTAGCTCAGAGAGTATTGTTGTGCAGGCAGAAAACAAGCAAATCCTGGCACTTTTCCTGCTTTCTCAGGGAAAACTTGCATGTCTTGACCCACAATAGCTCGATTCTCTGCACTTTCATGGAGCAGCTTTGGAGGAAGACCAGCACTCTCTCAAGATGGAACTGTTCCTTTCCAGTTACTTATTTTATTAAGAAGAAATCTGAAGCAAGAGCAGTCAAATTTCTGTTTAGGAGTATGTGTTCAAGATGCCCATCTCTCAATCATATTAATCACTACACCTTCCAGGACTGCCCCATTAATTTACTGCCAAATACTTGGGCAAAAGGACTGCAAGATTATAAATGAGCATGTTTCACAGAAACTCTACCCACGCCCATGCCCAGTTTTACAGAGGAACAAGATGACTCTGCAGTCAAAATATGCTGAAGTGTTTGAAGGTAAGAATGGGTAAAAATGCAGGAAGACCATCCTACCATCAGATTTGGGGGAGTCGCTTACTGTTAGATTTGCCATCATACATGAAGGGAGGACTACTGGAGACAGAAGTAAACTTCACACACACTAGTGTACTTTGTGCAACAAAGTAAAGCAAAGACACTTGAATTCCACTTGGATGCCTGGTTAGTAGCTAAAACTGCTCAGACTCTGAGCCATTTCTGCATTAGCAGTACTGTGAGCACATGTATCTTCTGGTTCAGAGATGTGCTGTGTGGTTGTGTCCCCATGAACATCAAGACTTGGCCAAGATAGAGATGTCCATGCTGGCTTTGGGAAGGCCAACTGTGGTCTGAAAGTGCCAAATGGTTTATCCCTGGTACCACACATGCTGCTAGGATTGGAAGGGGTAGCAGGTTGTGCATCATTACATGAATGTGGTTAGACCCTAGCTGATCTGTATGTCCCAGGTGTTCACCTGGGTTTGCACAGTGTTAAGAAGCACTGCGCACCTGAGATACATAATCTCAGGTTTCTCATGTGCTGTAGTTCCCTGAAATTCCCTTTAATGCATGATGCAAATAGGGCCTAGGCATAGGCCGAGTCTTTTCCCACCTTCATGGCATACATGCTGAAGTATTTCTTTTCCATTTTGAAAAGGCTTCATTTTGAAGGTCTGTTTCAGACGAAAATCCTCAAAATCTTTGGTTTTATTGTGGTCTTGCATCAAAATGTGGTTTTGAGCTAAGTCATCAAGGAAGGGACTGTAAATCAGTCTAAGCTGACTGGAAAGTTTTAGAAGAACAGTTCATGACCTGAATAAATCTGGCTTCAGTTTAAAACTTGCAACAAACTCCAAGGTAATTTGCTACTGAATGCTTTGTGTGACGCTTTCCATAGTCATCTCCTTAACAACCAAGTTATCAATATTTATTGTTTGTATTGTTGTACCAGCAAAGAGTCACATTGCAACCCAGGCACAAACTTTAAAAGTTCAGCTTTATCTAGACAGTGCTATCTGCTACCTTTACCAATATCACTATAGATTATAAGCATTCACTTAGCACTGCCTGCTACTTTTGATATGATGTGGTCTTTACTCCCTTCCCTAAACTCTGCAGACAAGCAGCTAATCAGTCTGACCATTTGCTGAGTGAGTTGACAACTGCAAGAACCAGATGTCAAGTTCTAGAATTTATTTTTCCAATGGGGTCATGTAGGTCTCTGATTTGTTTCCTAGCTAGCCTCTTCTAAAGTCTTTTATCTGCCTTCTTGGCTGATTTCCATCAAAACAATAAAGCATTTATAAGTCTTAGCTTCCCCCTAATCATCATCTCCAACTGCAGTTCCAAGAAGTCCCCTGTGTGAGGATGTGAGAGTTTTATTTTCCTTGTGAAAGCTGCGAGCGAGGTACGGATGTTGTTATGTCAGATACAATATTCCTATCTTGTTTACAACTGCTCAAAAGAACATACTGTGAAGTCTCATTCACAGAATCAATGCTTCAAAATTTATCAGAACAGGATTTACACTATGAAGTGTGTACATTTACCAAAGTTATCTCTGATGGGTGGAGGAACAAGTTTATTTTGGGTGGAGTGAATCCATCCAAATCTCAATGGGGAACAAAGAAAGGACATGAAAAAGTGGGATAGCCTTTGCAATCATAAGGATAAAAAAGAGTCACCCTGAAAATCAGAAAAAAAAAGAAATTTAATCTTATGCATATTCCTAGTAACAGTTGTTGTTCTTTGCTTAGTTTTATACAGAAATTAATTTTAAATGAAACAAACTCATAAGAAAGCCTTTTCAGGAATGCATTTTCAAGCTATGCATACAGGATTTTGGATGAAGCAAAGCAGGAAACAAGAAAACACTAGCATTTTTGGTCACACATATATATCAATATCTGTCTAACTGGATGAATCACAGTTCAACCAGGAAGATGCATAAAGGAGACTGAATATATAATATGATCGGTATATCTTTGCATATATCAATATAAATATACCAAAAATATATGAATAGTTATAAATGACAGAGATTAGACAAACTCAATATTTGAGAAAATCCATAGAATCTCAATTGCCAGCAGAGACAAAGTGAAGAATTGTTTTAGTACTTAACTTTTTTATTATGCTCTCCCATTAGCTGTGTATGCTGCTTGCTGTCAGAGATAACATGTTGGGTAGAGGACTTTTTGGTCTGAATTAGTCCAGTCATACTTTATGTTAAACCTCTCTGCTTGTGACTGTAACTGTTGTCATTATTGACCCTATTTGTACTGCCAAACTCTGAGTTGGGAACAGCTGGTATGACTGTATGAAAA
>JAUBOD010000667.1:910325-924427 GCA_032353885.1 Nothura maculosa
GGAGCGGGAAGGTTGGACCAGATGATCTCTAGAGGTCCCTTCCAACCTTATAGATTCTGTGATTCTGTGATTCTGTGGAGACACTAAGGGGTGAAGGTGAGAGTGTGTTTGAGCCAAAAGGGAGAAGAAAGGAATCGTCTGCGGGTTCCTTGTGTTGAGACAGCTCAGTGTTGAAGGAGCATGTACTTTCTCATATGTTTTTCTTGCTCTGTTGACCTATACAGTGACTGCTCCTATAAGTACGCTTTGTACTCTGTATGTGTTGTCCTTTTCACATGACAAATGCTCATGTTCTCCTCAGAAGACCCAATCCCAGTCAAGTAATCACAGATTCTTCCATAACATTAAACTCTTGATTAATAGGTGCACTATGAGATTTCCATGAATGCTGAGTTTGACAATTCAATCATCCTCTGGCATAATCCTTCCTACTTATCTAACTTCTTTTTTTAGAGCCTCCCAGTAGTGTGTTGCTATGATTATTTACCCATTAGCATTTCTGTGAGGAAGAGCTATAATAACATCTCTTTGTAAAAAGAAAAAGTGGAAATGAGGCAGTAATTATTGATTATAGATTTCCCTGCTCTGAAACTTTGGCCATACGTAAATGCATCTTTCTCCTTGAGAAAAGGGCAAAGAGCTTGTTATTTCTCCTCTGAAACATGATGATTTTGCTTGAAAGAGCAATTTGACGTGTACTCAATACACCTCGTTCTGCTTTCATGTTGCTTTGCCTCATATTAGCTAGAGGAATGGGTACAGTGAGAGCCCTGGGAAAACAGGCCTGTTATAGTCCATTGCAGGGCACCTATGGTGCAATCAGCCAGGAGAGCTAATAACAACAGCTTAGTCTCTATCTATGGGCACAGAGCAGCAGCATGAAAACCTCTGCTCTCATCTGTCCCTTTTTTTTTCCATCATTGGCACTATTAGCCATGGAAGCACAAAAGGTGGCATGTCTGGGCCTTCCTTCAATATTGCTATTGCAGTTTTTCTCAGTAAGAATTCAATTTTCCCTGTTTTCTTCAAACTGGCAAAAAAAGCACCTCACCTCCAACCTGTACATGTGCTGCCTGTCTTAAAATAGGGAATACATTACACAGACAAGTTTCCCAGTCTTCCTGCAGAAACCTCAGCTCATGCCAGCCATTTCAGCTGTTGCTTTGTACAAAAGAAAAAAAGAACAGGAAAATGCAAAGCATTTTGAGATTAGCCACCATTGATTGGATAGACAGATAAATTGCTGAATACAAATATTTGAGCTGCAAAACTAGTATTAGTACAGCATCAAGGTGGAATATAACCATACTCAAATTCTAATGCCACTATTTACCAAAAATAAAAAAAATACAGACTATACAAGCACCTATTAAAGTGCAAAAGGCAAGAACAAGCAGTAACTGTGGAAACCACACTCTTCTTTATCTGCCTTTTGTATTTCTTTGAATCCTTCTAGCCCAACCAATGAACCTATGTTTGACTCTCTTGCAAGTGGCCCAGTGATTTCTCCAATCTTGCCCTGATTCATGGCACTCCTGCACAAATTGATGGGCAAGACATTTTCGTACATCCCTCCACTATCATAATAGCTACAGAAATCAAAGGGATACTAAAAACTGAATAAACACTAACAGTGCAAGCTGTTAATGCTTCAAATGAATATGCTGAGGTTCAGAAATACCTCTCTGAACAATTCATTGGTTCATGGAGGGGAAAGAAGGAGGAAATTCTCAATGCTGTTCTGCCATTTTCTAGTTGGTTACAGCCTTGTTTCAACTCTTCTTCTAGGGATGACGATCACCATCTTCCTCTGGGCTACTAATGGTACATTAGTACTGAGTCCTATCTTCTTTCTCCCTTTCTCCTGGGGACTAAAGGAGAAAAGATATTATGCAGTGCTATGCCAGTGCTACCTTGACTTGAATGTGTTTTTTTTTTATTAGCAAACATTGACCAAAACTGAAGGTTAACATCAAACAAGCGAACTGTCTGGATTCCACTGACACAAGTACACACCTCAGTTCTGGAAAACAGAAGTGTGGTGGAACTGCACTTTAGTGGAGTTGGTTTAGTGGAAGAAAGGTATGGTATATGATTTGCTGGATACATTATTTCTGCCAAGCAGTGTTCCTTGTAGCTACAGTGCTCCTCCTGTCTCTATACTACATCGCAAACAAGTACAGACATCTAATCACACCAAAAGCAGAGGCCATTGAATGATATTATGTTTTAGATCATAAGGTTGGATGGGACCTTGGGAGATTATGTGGTCCAACTCCCTGCTTGAAGCAGGGCCAATTTAGATTAGGTTGCTCTGGGCCTCACAAATTAATTTTCATTTGAAACAGGCCCAATTTTGACTTTTATAAGTACAGAAATGGAGACTCCATTATGATTCTTATTAAACTCTTTTTGTAACTCATTTTAACCTTCAATAAAAAAAATGCTCTTCTTAAGTCTCTCTTCTTTTCATATTCGGATTTCTTGTTGAGAAATCGATTGGTAGTTGCTGTCACCAAATAACATTTTCTGATAAAATCAAATCAAACTGAGCTCCATGAATCTGTCACTGTATTATGTTTCCATATTTTTTGTAACTGTATTCTGAGTTCTCTCTAATTTATCAACACATAGATAACAGCAAGAACAACTATCCAATTCTGGACAGAAGAGCTAGATGGAATATTCCTAGCTGCAGTGCCAAATATAGAGATAATATATGTCTTTGCTATCTGCAGTCAAGATTCCCCCTTTTTTCCAAGGATTATATTAGCACTTTTGGAAATGGCTACTTAATAGGAGCTCATGTCAAAATTATCTATCTTCTATGAACTTTAGTATGTTACTTCCCAGGAAAATCACCCGTGTCCTGCAAGAGAAGTCCCAGGTACATGACTGCACATCTTACCAAACTGATTCTGCGACTATGTGATTGTACTTTGAAGAATCTGCCTTCCTTATCAAATGATCTGATTACCCTAGACAGCCTTCTTCACTACTTAAATTACTCATAATACAGTCTTTATGTCATCTGCAAACTTGACCAGCAGGCATATGTTCAATGACAATTATCTGTGAGTCAAAAATAATGTTTTCAGGCTCCTACTGAAACACCAGACCATTGATTATTCTCTTCTTAAATTTTGAGACTTATGTCTATGTGCTAGGTATTATTCTGTTAAGTATGTTCAATATTTATATTTTATATTTTCTGCTTCCTTAATCAAATTGACAGAGGGCACCTAAGTACCTAATCAACTGCATTACAAAAGTCTAACCACATTAGGTTAATATAACATTTTTTGGTAACCAGATGTAAATGTAGGAGCTGATGCAACATATGTGGGAGAATTGGCTCTCAGCACACTACCAGCATGTGCAGTTTGGATTGCGATTTGAAAATCTCCAATTACAGTAGGTTTCTATCCCTGGGAGCTTTCTGTTGTTCAGGGTCAGAGCCTCTATAATGACATGTCAGATTATTCTCCAATTATGAAATTCCAGATGGATTGCTGTATTACACAGATATAAAAAGCTGCCCAAAGTTGAACTGCACTGTAGCATTTCACTGCTTATAAAGGAGAGAAGATTAATTTCTTTTTCTGTTTGTTTGATGTTTTCCTTAAACGTTTATCTTAAATGAAGGAAGAGAAATATTTACAACCAGAAGGGAACAATGGCCTGGAACTAAGGAAGGGAAAGTTTAGGTTAGGCTGTAGTAAAAGTTCGTAAATCAAGTAGCCTTGGGCTCCTAAAGAACTGACTTGAGATGCCATCACTGGAGATTTTCATAACCCGCAGGTGAGACATTCCTGAGAACTATCTTGCAGAGAATATAATTTTGAAAATATTTAATAACAGGCAACTTTCACTTTTTTATTAAGTTTTCTTTCTCTAGTACTTCACTAGTAAGACAAAGAGGAATTTAAAATACAAAAAAATGGAGCACACTACATATACAGAAAGAGATTTCCATTATAGTATATCTCCTATTGAGACTGATACTCCAGCCAAGAAAATACAGGTCTGTTTTGGTATGTTCAAGCAGAAACACTTGGGTGTTGAACTCCTGAAATTCTAGCTCACACAAAACAGCCTTTTGAGATTGTTCTGGGAAAATGCTACCTTTTGAATTGGCAGCATAACAAGGATTATACACCAAGAAAGGGAGAACTAAGCTGAGATATTCGGTGATTTCTCAAAAGACACAGGCGAGGCAGAATCATAGGCAGCATTAGGAGTTCCTGGCTTTATTCTTATCTGCTGAATATAAAATATTTAAATAAAAAATATTTAATTATCACTGGTATTGAATTCTCTAAATCAATAAGCACTTAATAAACTTGCTAACTTTTCTAGTTAGGACAAAATTTAAGCACAATTTGTGGCATAAAACTTAGTTTTTCTAATTACACCATGCAAAATGAGACATTCTGAGACAGGTCCATTGCACAGAGGGAAAATTCTGCAGATTTACTCTGGCAGAAATAGACTTAGTCTGGTCTACTTCATGATACCTGGAGTTATCAGTTTCCATATTATAAATAATTCATTTTTCTTTCCTGCCATATTCATATTTAATAAATACATTTTTCTATCAGGCAAATGTATTTATGAAGAGAAGGAAAAAAATTTGAAAAGTTAGACCACTTGTATTTGTGAGTTATTTCACTGGTTTTAGAGGAGTTATGGTCATGACGCTTGGCCTGCCCTGTGCAGGGTCTGCTATTAGCAGTGCCAAAACTGCTAATTCCTTGAAGCTCCACTTTTGTGGCTGTGACATATGTCCAGGAATGAAGAAAGAGTAAAACTAGTCCCCCTAGTGTACTAATGCTGCAAGAGGTTTAAGTCTCTCATCTGCTAAAGTTAGTCTCTGAGTTAATTGGCTGTTCTTTTCTATCTTTGCATATTTTTACTATATTCAGTGTATTTGGTATAGGATACTTGTTCTTCCTCATTACTGTTAGGAGTATATGTTTGTGGGGCTGAAAAAAATCTATCTGATATTACAACAGTATTTACAGAATGAAAGATGAAAACTAGGTAATATTTTGTTCCTATACACCAAAGCTTTTGAGACCTGTAGTTTTATATTCCAAAACATGTAAAAATATATCTGTGTGTATCCAGATATTTTCTGATAGCATTTCCATTGCTCTAGAAAAAAGAGTTTTTAAAAGAATTTAAAAGAGTTTAAAAATATCAGATCAGATAGGCAATATACAATGGAAACTATCATTAACCAGAAGTTTCTACTGGAAGGTGCCTTGAAAATAATGTATATTCAATACCACTTTGGTATTTTACAGTGTTTAAAAACCATTGCCAAATTACATTTATAATAAATTACTGTGCTGTACTCAGGGTGTCAAACACAATGGAGATGTTCCTGTCGCAGCATTGAATACAATGCCATAAAATATGGATGGCTCTTCACAAGAGCCACTCTATGTCTAAGAAAAAGACTGTGAACAGTGGAAATGTACAGGTGATGTTTGGTTGCATGCAGAGGACCAAAGTGATTCCTACACAATCATAAAGTATATTTGGGGGAAAATTTGCAACAATTTCTGCTGTTACAGTGAAGAAGAGCCGCCAGGGATGATCATATAGTTATTAGTGGTTTAAATCCTCCTTTGCATGAGGAGCAGGTAGTGGAATTAAAGAAGTGTCAGTTTAAAAGAGAGAACATAATGGAACAGGAGAGTCATGCTTCTTGTCTGGCAGAGAATCTGCAGAGACAGTTTGATATTAGGTGTTTTGTCCTCACTTGTTATCTGCAAAATGCCACTCACTACTTGGATATGGAGACTGTTTCATTCAAGTATTTAACAAGACAAGTGCTTAAATACTTATGTAAACCAGCCACTTTCAGGATGTTTCCAGTGCATTTAGCACACTGGCAGGTGCAAAGTTCTACATAAACAGCATTTGAAAATTGTGGCATATGGAAAGGGTTATTTTTCTCTGGGAAGTAGTTGTAGAAAGATAAAAATAAGCAGAGAGAAACACCCTAATTCTATTTATATTTGTCCTCTTAAGATTCATTTGTGAAGGTTAAAGGGCAATTTATTCCCACATGTTCTAGGAATTAATTTCTAGAAATACTATGTCATCTGTGGAAGATAAGATTTAGATTTATATCTTAGAGCATCTCTTCCTCCTTGACCATCTGTCTTATATTATAAATAGGAATTCTGACCACCATAAATTGCTGTTAGAATGATATTTGCCTTTAAATTCTGTCAAATATGCTTTTGGCATGTGCAATTTCTTTAAGACATATCTGAAACCCAAAACCACAACAAAGTGGTACAGAAGTTTTTGGCATAGCTACTCGCAAGATGGAAGCTGTCTACTAATTTCTCCCTCTAAATTCACCTGAGCATAGTTCAATATACAATGTGTATATTCAGACTCTGGGCTCTGCTATGGATGTACTTCAGGTGAACTCCCATGGAAGCCCAAGAAATCTTTTTGGCAGAATATTTTCCAGTGAAAACTAAAATTGATCATATTAAGGAAGAGCACCTCAAAAATGAAGGCTACCTTTCAACGTACAAGGTGATTGCCCTCAAGTTTCAACCCTGTTTTTTTTTCAGCCCAGCTACAGGTTATTTAATTTAGAAGAAACACTGTCTGACAATGTCTTGGAGACCAAGAACTGAAGTTTCCTAGTTGACATGTTACATAACAGCTTTTTGCATCAGATTGTGCTGCGCTCTCTGTTTTGATCTCCTGGGCCAGATCCATGACTCTTATAAATCACTGCAGTTTTAATCAGTTTTTGCTATCTGAGGTTGTGACCTGCTGACTTCTGCTCTCCTCTTACTTAAGGTTAAGAAAATAATTCTCCAAGTTGTACGGCCAAAACTCTCAGTTTGTACGGCTCAAAACTCAGCTTTGTTTGAAAACAAAGCTGATAAACTTCTCCTGTTAAAGGAACAAGTTAGTAAAAGGAAAAAAAATGCATACTATTTACAGAATTATTAAATTATTAAAAACAACCTAGGATACCCAATTTACAACCTGTCTTCTCAAATCAGTGGTCAGATTTCATGAGTAGATGGATTATAATTTATTTATACTTCTCAGAAACAAAAAAGTAAAACTAAACAAATATTCAACAGGTTGCACATAAACCTGTTAAAGGGGGAAAGATTTAATGCAATTCTTATCCTCTCCCTACTTAAATGTAGTATCAGCCCAATCATAAAAATACCAATTCATCCTTAGTCAGCACAGCTGAAGGGGTCAACTTAGGGAAAAAAAAAGAGAGAACTAGGAACATGTTTTGGAACAAGAGGTATCTTTGGTCCCCATTTTGCAGCAGCTGAGTGCCATTCTAGGTGATAGCAGATGCCCTCCCACATCACACATTTCCCTTCTGTGCCCTGGCAATCACAGATCTTACCCATAACAAAGGAAACAATGGAAGATTTGAAAGGAGAAGCCCTATCTTTTATGACACCGACTGACACAGTTAAAAGAAGCAGGGAAAAAAAGCCTTTCTTTAAGTTTGAAATAGAAGCTGCTCTTCTCTTCCTCATCTGAAAAAGGCATTGTATGTACCAAACATTATCTGTTTTATCTAGTTGTATTAGTTTGGTCCATTAAAGGACAGTGTCCTTCCCTGAAACTATTCTTGGTGAATGCAGTATTTAATTGAAGCAAAAATCAGTCATTTTCTATAGCCATACAAACTGTGAAACTTCCATGCATGAGAATTAAAATCCAGCCAATCCAGTCTCCTGTCCCAGCAAGAACCCAAGGGGAAAAAACTCCACAAATAGAAAACTCCATATGGGGAATTTTCTTATGAACTGTTATCATTTAGGGGTTGTATTCCAGAGATTATTCTTGCCTGAGTGTTTTATTATTGCTCTTCATTGGCACTGGTAGTGGGAATACAAATTGAACTGTGGTTTTGAAAGGAACTGCAACATGTTCCCTACTGTGTCAAATATTAGCAGCAATTTCAGATTGACTAAACTCAACTGGAGTTTAGCAGAATTATGCTCTTTCATTCCCTTTTATACTATTTTATAAACTTTTTTTTTTTTTTACAACAATTGCTGGTGTAAGCCTACACAGTAATAAAACTACCCTCCAGTTTATGTTCACAGATAAGATTTAATGAAGCTCAGGAAAAAGTCTGTGTTTATAAAACATATTGTGTCACAGATGTTGGGCTAAGTCAGTAAATTTGGCATCAGCCTCTGATGCAAGGAGTGTAACAGGGTTTCCTTATGGCAGACACAGTCCCATCGCACTGCCTTTGTTGTACACCAGTTCAATGGTGCAGACAGCACCCAGAGCAGCATGCAAAAAATGTATAATTTCATTTATACATGTGTTGTCTTCTGTTGTTTTTTTTGTTGCATAGTGAATAATTTGAGTTTTATTCTTTTTCTTTATAATTGCTAAACTCTATGACCTGAAAAAATAAAATCTTGCCTTTTCTCCATGAAAGAATCATTCCTAGAAAAAAACAAAATCTCTGCTCTTCCATTCATAGTTGATATCTGAAATTTTCCTTTCTAATGAGGCTGAGTTCCATTTCTTTCTCTAACGAGTCTTTCTCATTTCTTTTCCATAATTCTTGGTTTTGACTGCAATTCTCCACATCTGTTTTAAATCCTCCCAAGTTTAGTAGAATAGGAGTGGAAGTAGGAAGGTACGATGCAGGTGTTGCTTTCTGAATAAAAAGTAGTGACTATCCTTTACATGAAAAAATAATACTTTTCCAATAAAAGGTTGCCCTTTGAAATAATCACTAAGATTTCTATGGCCCATTTGTTAGGTCCAGTCCAGCCAAACTGAGAGATGAAAACTCTCCTCTTAAAGTACATTGGAGACTATTTACTGCACAAGTCTCAACAATCTCAGGTTGACTTTAATAATTTTATTAATAATCTTTTAAGCATTTTTTTTTACATCTGGAATCCCTAGATTTGTTGTTTTCCATCTTACTCTAAAGCAGTAATTTTAATAAAATCAGCAATTGATTGCTGGCCTTAATTTATGGCAATATTTGTAGGCACAAAGTGAGTAGTCAGTGTGAAATTGCACAATGCCACTTTCACTCGAGAGATTCACCAGTTTTTCTTGTGTGTCTCTCTGTCCTGAAGTTCACCCTGGGGACAGAAATGACAGTGCCTGCACGCACAAGCTGACTAAGTGTTTCAAGTGGAGATGAAGCCTGTTCAACCTGGGTTCGGATTTCTTTTTCCCCGTTTTTTAGTAGAAGCCCAGTAATTCCCTTAGTCCTCAGTTTGGAAGGAATTGCTAATTCTTTGGAAGAAACAGATGAAATATGTTATACGTAAGTTTTAATTCAATCCAGTGGAAATAAATCAATTTCAAAATGTCAGGGTTGGATTTCTTTCCACATTTTTGCTCGTAAAATAGAGTAGTTCCAAAATGGTGATTCCTTGAAGGATGGTGTTGTTTTCCTAGGGAAAAACAATTGAAAATTCAGGAAGTATCCAAGTCTTAACAGAACTTGAAATATATTTTATGGGTAGTGTAGAATTTTGCTTGTGGCTTTTTTTTTTCTCTCTCTCTTTCTCTTTTTTTTTTTCATCGAACAGTATTTGACCAGGAATCAAATGCAGAATGTGATACCACATCCACTTGTATCTCCACAAATCCTAATGGAAAATTTCACATCTCTCTTCAATTCCTTCAGAAATAACAGAAGACAGTGACTTAGAAAGAAAACTCACGAAATTACTGGAAGAGGATAATCCACTTCTTTGGTGTTTTCTGCTACTTTTTTTCTTCTCCAACTTTTGTCATCATAAAGCAGCTTGAGGAAAAAGTCTTTTAGCAGGCAGCTCAGTTAAGGATTCAAAGTCTAAAAGTTAATATACAAATCTATTATATCACTTAATCTATTCCTAACTAACACTCTTTTTTGTATGAACTTCTGTTGGAAAATAAAATCAGAAAAATTATTGGTTTTAGATAGAACCAATTTTACCAACTAAATTTTACTATATATTCATCCAAACATACCTTTTTTTTCTTCAGAGTCCTGTCAGGCAGTGGCATTTAAACTGAATGTTGAAAGTTGTTTCAACAACTGTTGAAAGTTGCCATTTTCAACAAAATGTCCAAAATTTGCACACATTATAATCAAAATGTTCAAACTATATATGTAAATAATATTTCCTTATACAACTATGCATATTAGAATTTAGATCTGTCCAAGGTACATATGCAAATTTGACTTGCCTTTATAAACAGCATTAATTGTACACACAGATGTTTACAAAAATGATGCAAAAGTAAATTCAAAATGGATTACTTCCACTTTTATACTTCCTAATATAAAATATCTAATATATTAAATATTATAATTAAAATATTTATATTAAATACTTTTATATTCCTAACTGACATAACAGGGTTCAATAATTCTTCTGATTTGCTGTATAAATTACTAATGTATGGAACTTAGAAATAAATCAGGATTATTCCATTCTGCTCCCACTTCTATCACAAATCTGTGTGTAATCTGACGCAAATCATTTCAAAAGGTGTTCTACTCCTAAAAGTGCACTCTGTAAGTACAGCTTTTATGACTTTCATAAAAAGGGGTCAAATATGGCACACAGGTCTGCACGTTCCCTCCTGCACTTAACTATACTCCTCCTTACAAATCACCCCTTGATCTCCATTTTGATTGTTCTATCTTAGTTCCCCCTCTGTTCTCTCTACACCTAGTCCTACAACTCTTAGTATTTTAATTGATTTCAGATTAAAATTTGAAATTTCCTTTCCTTAGGCTTAGCCCTTTGCACTATTTACTGCTCTGTAGATGTAATCTGCAATTCTTGGAATCACTGAGCAGAGGCAGGTAGTAACCAAACGGCACTCGAAGCAGAACAGGAATGTTCATTAGCCAAAACATGATTTCAAGTGAAAGTCTATTTTCCATAGTATCTTTCCAACCCTTGCAGGAGAATGAGACATGCCTGGTTTATTCATATATTTCCAGCAGCCCTCGTTATTTAAGATAATGTATACCTTGTGTGTTAATCTTGGGCTTGAGCCCTCAGCTTTTGGCCTACTGACTAACTTGCCTCTCCCAGCTGTGACCACAGTCAGGTATGGACCTCATGTGGGAGGTGGTAGTTGACAGTGCCTGAAGACTAAGTGAGCAGTAGTAAAGGAAGAAGTATGCAGGCCGGTGCACTCACATGGGTAAAACCCATCCTTGGTGATCACTCGGCTGGATATGTGAAAGGCTCCGTGAATTCTTCAGCTGGATTTTCCTCATAGCAGTAGGTCATGCTTTGAAATCCACTGCGAGCTAAAGAATCTGTCATCGACTGGAACATGATTTTCTTAGTGCGAGTAAGCAAAATAGAAGACTTCTTTGCTACAGAGGGGCTCTGTTGAGAAAAGAAAACAAATCAGAGTCAAGGATGCAGTCTAAATGTTCCCATCCTTTTGCTCCCCATCTGTGTAGTCAAAGACAGTAAAGGCCTCCTTGCTTTTGAATAATGAAAACTTGGGGACTTCCTTGACGTCACTGTACAGGGTGGGTGGTCTTTGTGAGAAAACTGGCCGTATGCCCATTGTCAAACACACTGGATGAACTTCAACAGTAAAGGAGAAAAGGCTCTTCGCAAACAAACCACACAAATCTTTGAGCAAAGGTGTACTGCCCTTACCAAGTTGGTTTTTTTTAATTTTACAGAGATTTGCTACTTTTCTAAAAAATGGAAAGATTCTTAGAAGCCAAACTTACAATCTGTTGTGATACACAAAAGAATCTTTAAAAGCCCCCAAAGTGTTCACAGAATTAGAGCTAAAATTCCGTTCTGATAGCTGTAAAAAGAGCAGTTCAGATTTCAGAGGTTTAAGTATTCACATTTTTAAACTGACAAGGACAGAAAAGCTGGAATATCTCTAACTCTCTTGTTTGAATTCCAGGAAAAAAATCTGTAAGGATTCTGTGAGGAATTTTCTATACTATAACCTGCCCCATTTTCAGAAAAATTGTAAATATTTAGGAGCTTAAAAGCTGGGAGACTCCTACAGCTCAAAATAAACTCGGAGAATGAGTCTAGAAAACTACCTTAAATATTCTAAGTAGGTTAGCAGGATGATATTAAATGTAAGAACTGCAAATAGTACCTAAGTCAGTGATCCTTGTTTATTATCTGATCCAGCATTTCCAGACATCAGAGGGAAGACTCTTGATAACCTGAGGGTCAGATGAGATTTTCCCATTCAGTTCATCTCCTGACAAATTCTCACAGTCTATGTTAGAGAGGGCCATTTTCAAAGTAGCACTCAGATCAGAAAAGATAAAAGGCCCCTTAAGGCATTCCCATGGACATTTTGTGATTTGTGACTGCTCATTTGAGACTTACTAATACTCTTCACCTTCCCTGGTCTTTAGAGGATTTGCAGCTTGAAGGTTGGGTCTTGAGCAGTTGGTATTACACTCCCATACACTGAGTTTTCTGAAATTATAGCATCCCTGGAAAACATCATGTGATGAAAAAAGTCAGAGACAAACTCGATTTTAGAAGTAAGATGTGAAGATGAGTGAAGAAGTAGAAAGAAGACAAACAATTTTCCTTAAATAGTAAATTTTGTTTGAAATGAATGACTAGACACCAGCACCTTTACAGGAATGTGACATAATGCAATCCAGGTATCATTTCAAATAGTTTATGGAGTAATGTGTTTTAAAAATAGCTTAAAAGCATATAGTTAAGGGATGTAGAATGATATGTAAACCTCAGGTGCTGACGTTTTTTATTCAGTCTCATCTTACAGCCTTCTATTTCACAGCTAAATACCCTACTCTCCAGCTTCAAGTGACAGTGACTGTCATTGAAGAAGCTAGCATTCACCATGCCCTGAATTTGCCTTGTCACACTTGCTGTGTTCACTACACTTAATGGAAGACAAGAGAGAGAAAAAAGCCTTTATGCTTTACCAGAAAACAAACGGACGTTCCAGGGACTGTTATCAGACATAAATCTCCACTGAGCTCACCCCTCTATTTATTATAAAAATAAAAAAATAAAAATAATCATAAAACAATATTTTACATAACTGCGGCGCTGTTGAGGCATTGAGAGTGTGAACACTTTGCAACTAGACAGTATTTGTAGTACAAGAAGCTTTGAAGAAGGACCACTATAGGTTTAATTTTCTCTGAGAGCCTTTCATTCTAAACTGGCAATGTAAAGGGGTTGTATGTTGGATTAAATAGACATCTATTCACACTTTCATACATCTGGAACATCAGAACACCTAGTTTCACCAGAATTTATCAGATGCTTGACTGACTCACTTCTGAAGACAAGATGTAATACTGGACAGAAATGCAGACTATCCTAAAAAAAGCAAATTACCAAGGGGAGACAGATTTTGCAGTGTAAGAACAGCTCCGAGACAGCTGTGCTATGCTGGTTATGAAGCTGAACATCTGAATTTCTGAACTGAACCTGAACTCTGTCCAATATATGTCCAATACGTGCTGAGCTTAGGTATGGGATTTGCACAGAGCAATATTTTATCTATGGTTTCAGCACAGACTGCTGATTTTAATGTGAAATCTGTATTTTAACCTTGCTGTCAGCAATGACAAGAGCAAGTAGGTTGTGACAGTGTTTTTTCAATCTCACAAATTTACCTGCTCAGGCCCTTTAGCTGCATACTGCAGTGTATTTTTCCTTTTATGAGGCCAAGATGCACCATTTTAAGAAGCTAACCAGATGTATTACACAAATATCTTATTTTCATGAAATAATATATATTTGAAGCCATACCTGAAAAATGAACCGCATTCCTCCAGGCATGAAACCTGGCATTAATTTAAAAGATTGTTCAGAGATGATTGTATTAATACTAGAAACTGTGTATGTATCTTTCAAGGCACTTTTGTTTCTAGCTCATTGCTTTGCACAGGATATAAAGCTGCCAGGGATGATAGCTAGATAAATGTTGATGAAACAACAGATGTAGTAAATGTTCTGATTTCTTTTTGTGCTTTCTGAAGAACCATAGGCAAATATGATTTTGCTCAAAAGGACTAAGAATGGGTCTGACTAGAATTTGTGTAAAATAAC
>JAUBOD010000667.1:960386-972504 GCA_032353885.1 Nothura maculosa
TGGGAAGATATAAAAAAATGAAAGAGTTTATAATGACATACAACATATATGCACTTATTTTTTTAAGTCAGCAATTTTGTCTTCTCCTAGGCAAATTTTTATATATTTGGATCTTACATAAGCACTAAACATACGCATAAAATCCTTTTTCCCTAGCCATAGTTTTAACAACATGGACAGCAAAGGTCCTCTCATAATGCTGCATTAATAGACCATGCATCTAGCACCAGTCATCCTATGGAATTTCAATTATAAGTATTTGATGAATAACCTTGGACTCAGACATTTTGAAACCGTGGATGGGGGCTGGTGAACTACAGCAGGTTTTGCTTGTTTCATTTTGTTTATGTGTTTTACAGGTAATTCTTTTCACTGAAAAAAAACTGAGTGCTATATGCAAAGGTGAATTCCATTCTCCTACTTATCTTTTCTGTTCCATCCAAGAGGATAAGTCCATATACAGGATGCTACAATAATTTGGTCCATCGGTGTGGGATCAACTCTTAACACTTTAAATTTGCTGACCAACAGTGTAAGCATTATTTTTCACAGAGGCATGAAACATCAGTCACCCAGCACTGATGCTGATTTATTAAGTTAAATGTACAGTTTTGAAATCCAAGTGTTCTCCTAATCCGAACCAGGAATGTCCTTGTAGTTTCCAGAAGAACTGCTCTCAGTGATCAAAACTAAGCATGATACCAGGCAAGTGATATAAATCTCTTGTCTGATCACAGACTGCACAATTAAGCTGGCAAGGAATACCAAACAAAGGCAGCTTTCAAGGCCAAGGCTTTTTATCAAGGGAGTTGTGAATGAACGGAACACACGGGAATTATTTCCTCGAGTAAAGTTACTCTGAGATGCAAGTGTTTACAGGACAAGGTTCCAAATCCATAAAATGATTTGGATATGCACAAAAGATAAGACAGAGTGTGTTCACAGTCTTTGGTGGGAATTTTACCACAGATGATTATGGTGCCTCTCTGTCTCACATCCTCCTCACATCAAGGATGTGCTGCCAAGAGCTGAGAGGTTCAGATAAAGAGTAGTTTAAGACGCTTTCAATTAATTAGACTGACCTGAAAAAGTAAAAAGCCATTAGCAATCCTGCTCCGAGCAAAGCGCCCACAACTATTCCTGTGACCGCTGATTCTCCGAGACCACCTGCTTGAAAGAGGGAAAAATAAACGGTCAGGGTTCCCATTGAGAACTATTTGCATTCACGTATTCGAAAATACACAGGGCTAGGAAATGAATGACCAGCATCAGACAATAACAAAAGCCATTCAGAGTTCAGGACTCCGTGGGAACCTTTTTTTTCCAGTTCCAGTTCCTGCATGTTTATTTTTTGTCCCTGCTTTCCTTGAGGTTTTAACAAGCCCCCAAGGTCAGTGCCAAATGAAGTCAGAATCGTGAAGATGTGATATGCAGGAATGTTGTTCAGAAACTGTTCTGGACAGTTTGGTCTGAATCACAACACCTGGACTGCAATTATAGCAAAATATGTAATAGGAATCAGCACTGAGTATCACCCAAAAAGTCTTGTTTCACCCAGTTTAGCATCATAACCAACTATCACTCAGGCATGCTAAAATTACCATAGGATTATTCAATGGTTTCACAGTTTTTTCTGAACCTATGGGGTTTACATTTTTTTTACTATTAAATTTTTTTTTTTAATTTATTTTTTTTAAATTTAAAGCCACAGGAGTTTTGCCTTGCCCCTATTCTGAAGAGGGGCAGAGCCTCCCTCGCAGTGGCAAAGGGGGAGCCCCAGCAGGGACTGTTGTTCTCAGGGGTGCAGGGCTGCTCCATAGCGGGGGCATTTTCAGATGGCTGCAGCCTGCTCCTTCTCCTTGCCTGTTCAACCACTTCTGCTCCTTGGCTGGACTCTTTGCAGTTCCTCCTCTCAGCAGGGAGCATTCATTCTGCACTGGGAGAGCAAACAATGGGACTGGGCTCCCCCAAATGTTAATTATCAACACGATCATTCCCTATTACACTATATCCTTTGTTTCCTTCTTTCTGACTAATGCCTTCTGATTTTACCTTTGAGCACCTGGAAGGTCACGGAGCCTCCAGGGCCCTGGGCCAGTGCCTCATGCAGGCATCCTGATCCTGATTGCCATCGTTTTCAGCTCTGCGGAGTGACCCACACCACGTACTGCCCAGGACTCTGACTTCCCAAACAGTCAGCAGAGACACAGTCATGACAGCTCCATTGGGCAACTGCACTAAGCAAAATCATACGGCCCCATATGCCGCACCCCCACACGGATTCCTCACGTGGATGCGAGCATTACATCACTGAACTTACATGATTTGCACGGTGTATTGTTCGTGTGCTCTGAGACACGGCTCTCCTCTAGTCTCAGCCTGCCGTGACTCCAAGGATACTTCACATTTGATCGAATTTCAAAACGCCCCTGCTTGCCATAGTAGTCCCCGATCACCTATGCCAGAAAAGAAAGCAATGCATGAAAAGATTTTCCTATGAACTCGGGAAAACAGGCAGGAGGTGCACGGCATTGCTGGAGCTCTTGTGGCTGGATGCTGAAGGACGGAGAACAGGGCTGAAGGGGTCCCTGGGAGGTCACTCCATGCTCTGCCCGAGGCAGGAGCAGATGAAGGAGAGCATTGCTGGCAGATGCTTATCTAACCTGCTCCTACAAGTCTCCAAAGACGGAGTCTTGACAGCTCCTGTAGGCAATTATTCTGGAGCTCAGCTATCTTTACTGTTAGTGGTTTCCCCTAACATGTAACCTACATCTCCCTTGTGGTAATCATCTCTCACTACTTATTCTCTTGCCAGTGGTCGCAGAGGCTTTTCCTTTTTGTAAAATCTGTTTACATATTTATAGGCTGCTATAATGTCTACCCTCAGGCTTCCCTTCTGTATAAATCTGCTTAATGTGAGTGTTTGAGTCCTAACTCCTGCTGCTCTCCCTGAACTTTCTTCATCTGCTACACTAAAGGCTGAGAGCTCAGGACAGGCTCTAGTGCAGTGGACAACTGAAAGTCCTGATGTCCTTCAGTGCACAAGCAAACCTTGGGTGCTCCTTTTCTCTTCTCTTCTCTTTATCCCAAGACCTGGAGGTACCTGGACTTCATCTAAAATCTTTGTGTCTTCTGCAAAATTATCAGAGAGTCAGTCATTCCCTACCTTGCAGTTCTGCAGTTCCTTATATTTACATTGAAAGGCATGTGGGGTTTACCCTTCTGGTAGCATGTACTATTATTTCAGAGCAATTCTTCAAAATGCTTTAAAACTTCTCCTGCCCTCAAGAATAAATCCAGCCTATAACATTCCATACAAGATAAGATGAACCAGATCTACTGCAAAATTGCACGACTAAATTGTGGCAAAAGTAGTAGGTCACTCCTCTGAAAGTAGCTCCCATAAATCTATGTACTCTAATGAAGGCAAAAGGCCACATAATGATGCACAGGCACTGATACAGGGATGGCAGAAGCACATCAAAAGGTCTGTGTTTTCAATTATGGATAAAATATATCTACAGATACATTGAGTTTAGATACTAGTATGACACTTCTTTAATTCCAACTCTTGATAGCCAGGTCAGATCTTACTCCTGAACTCCATTCTGAACAGGAAGATTTAGAAAGCACCTAACATTTGCCCTGATTAGGCACACAAAAGTAAAATTCACATTAAATATGGAAGCAGATTTCTCTCCCAGTACTTAACTGTAAGTTAAGACTTTAAAAGAAAGACTTCTATATTTGCCAAATTTGCCAAAAATACAGGTAAATTCAGAAAAGTTGAAAAAGTTCAAGAAAAAAAAAAAGTGAGACCATTTTCAGTCAGTACACAATTCACTGAGACTATTTCATTATCAGAGGAGTGGGAGAGGTGTCCTTACTAGAGCTCTCCTCTACCAAGAGGACTTATTAAATATGACAGGATTCAGAAACCAGCTTAACAAGAGCACATAGGAGGCAGCAATCAAACTGTTACAGAGCAGAAACAGGATGCATTTTTTTAAAGAGCAGGAGTGACTAAACACTGAGGGAGCTAGTTAGACAGTCCCTGTTTTTTTCAGTGTCCTCTAATAAAGAACAAATGACTTTTTGGGAGCTTCGGTCGCATGGAAAGTGTCAGGCTCCATACAAGGGAAGGAGCCTGTGCCTGCCTGTGATGCAGCCGAGGTCAGACTGGGTGATGTGATGTTTTCTTCTAGCTTTAAGCTCTGTGAATGGATTTAGGAAGACAGCTCTGACCAAACACGGACTCATTTGGCTCAGTTCCACTGAGAAACAAAAGTTTTCATGCTGACATGGAAGGAATTGGCAGAATGAATAAAACAAAGACATCAAAGAAACCATGTTATTAGTCAAGAGTGAAGCATGAGGGCAGAAATGAATGTAGCGGAAGCAGGTAATAAATAATTGCATACTGAGACACTTGTTACGTATATTTAGACATATCATCATTAAGCAGAAAGAAATTAGGATGAAAAGTAAGCTAAAGGGGAAGAGGAATGCATCAGCAAAGAAATAAAAGACAGTCTAAATTGGAAGCAAAGGAGGAAAGGCTGGAAGAATTAGACTGAATTGATAAACACGATATAAAGTAACACATTGAACAAAAAAAGGAGATATATCCCATTCCTATCAAACTTATCTCAACCAATTTATCCCACTAAGTTTAAGTAAAAATGTTCACTGTCAATGATTCCTTACCTCTTGGGTGCCTGTCTCTGGGTCCGTCATTGCAATCACAGAGAAATCCCCGTATCTGTCTCCATTGGCATCTATGGACACCTGCCCTGCAATGCCTAAAGAATGGCATGTAAGGAATTAGAAAATTAATTAGTTAAAATATTGAGCCTTTCCAAGGAAAACAAGAAAACAGTGGACAGGTTTTACAGACTGATATGACAGGAAATCTCATCAGTCTCCCAGCATTTTTGTTGACATTCCAAAAGAAATTGTAATTTCAGCTCGGTGTCTGCATTCCTGAATTCTTAACATTTCTCCTTTTTAAATATCAAATGTGTGAGACTAGGGAATATGTGAGAAAAATCTTATCCAGAAAGCCAGTGGGCCAGAGTAAAGCACAAAATACTTCCAATGCAAATTATTTACAGAGAGCTCAGCCCCAAATTAGCTAAAAATGCCTCAGCAAAGAGCCCAGTTCAGGTGCTGCAGAGATCGGCAGGGCACAGGCAGAAGCCCCAGACCCTGACAGAGCTTGGGGCTCCCATGCAGCTATTCCAGCACCGTATCCTGTCTGATGGAATCCTGGAGGGGGGCAGAGGGGAGAAAAGAGGAACTAGGTACACGAAAGGTACATGAAATCCTGCATTCTTTTACATATGATGAACTGCATGGTATGTTATTGTTCATTTTATATTTCTGATCCCAGTTCACTTCCTTCCTTTACAAGTTTGAGTAGCATCCAAGCCAGCTGCCTGTCCCGTTTCAACTGCTTTAGTAAATTTAGACTGTTAAAGACCATTCTAACTGACAGATCGTAGCATCACCTTAGCAGCCCTTCACACGATGGAAGTCACAGGAAAATTCCTCATTTCAGAAGTCGTTTTTTAATAATGAGGAATAAATTAAACACATGCTATGTACTGCGTGTGTCTTAGACCATCTCTATCTACATAGCTACTGTAACTATAGCTACTAACAATATTCTAGGAAGCTTTGGAAAAACTTATCACCACAGCATAATTCAAGCAGGCAGGGAACAGCAGGAGGTCTCCCATTCAACCTCCTGCTCAAGCAGGGTCATCCAGGAGGGCAGAATGGGCTGCCCAGGGATCCGTATGTTCCCGGAAAGCTCAAAGCTGGGGCACTCTGCAACCTCTCCTTCCATGTTCAGCTGCCCTCACGCTGAGAGGCTGCTGAAATGTCATCTGCTGCTGTCAAATGGCACCAAAAGCAGCAATTTACACCCCTGCAAAGCCAGCGCAGGTCAAACAAGCATCACTTTATATCCACTTTAAACAGATTATGTGATTATACCAGGCACAAAGTAGCAGAGAGTCAGGCTGCCAGTGACTGTAAATCAGAAAAGAGAGGTTGGCTTGTCAGACAGAGGGCCAATTCCCATCAACATTGTCGAGCAACTGCGAACCCTCAATGGATGAATTGAGGATTCATCTCTCTACATTCATCTCTTCTCCGTTCCCACTTTAACACAGCGCTTTCAGGAATGCTGAAACCTCCTGTGACTTTCACTATCTGCACTGTTAATCCGAAAATCTACTGCCAAACATCTTCTTTTAAGTATAACAGTACCATAAGGAAATGACTGCAGATTTGATTACTGCAGGAGGGCAGTAAATAACCAGTTGGCTACAAAAGCACTGGAAGAGGCCACTAGAAAGAGCTGCAATGGCCTTGCTTACATTGCAATCAGGTTGTTGCATCTGGCAAGAGCCCAAACTGAATTATTGGAAGTAGGTAGCAGAACTTGCTAAAACTTTCCTATACAATTTCTTTAATGATAAACACATTTTTTGACTTGAGATATGAATCAAAACAAAGAACTGAAATTCAAATGTTTCCTAATATATTCC
This sequence comes from Nothura maculosa, assembly GCA_032353885.1. Classification (NCBI taxonomy): domain Eukaryota; kingdom Metazoa; phylum Chordata; class Aves; order Tinamiformes; family Tinamidae; genus Nothura; species Nothura maculosa. The sequence goes on from JAUBOD010000667.1 coordinate 966,944, forward strand.
CCTTTAAGAAATAGGATACTCTATATTCTAAGGATACTTAGGAAATTTTACAAAAACCTCTTAGAAATACAATATTTGGATGAATCTAGAAGAATTTTATCTGGACTGGCTTTTTGTTATATTATCTTAGAATTCACACACCAAAAATGTTGCTACTATTTCAGAGGAAATCTTAATGAAATAAAAATATCACCCACAAAGTATTCACTTTTGTCATATCAAGGTGTCTCTAGCAACTCAGAAATATTGCTGTTTCCCGTGTTTGGTGTATCACTTGTGATTTGGTATCATGCCAGCCTGCTTTTATGAAATACATGTTTTTTGTGCAGTTGTGGATGGCAGTTTGGACTGTCTGTGAACGTTGCATGAAATGGTTGTCACATCCAGATGTGTCACCATCAGAGCCAGCTGTGCATGGGCAATTACAGATACATATGTCAGTAATTGCAAATTAATGGCAATTTTATTTCTGACGATTGAGGCCTGCAAAAGTTTGAGTTCTAAAGCCTCAGTCCTGCAACGCACCTGGTAGCTCTATGGATGCTGTGACACTGTATTTACCTTAGAGTCTTACAAACAGGATAAAAGGAAATGATTTTTCCTTAAAGGACTGGATTGTAAGAAGCCTGTTTGAAGGCTTCTGTTTAAACCAGGCCTACCCTTGCAAAATTCAATTCACAGAGTACTGCCTCAGGGAGGACATGGCACATAACTTACAAGGCATTTTGATACTGCAAGCTGTGCCCTCATGGCTCAAGTCACCCAGCAACAACAAACTGGTTTTCACAAGTGGGGAAAGGGAACATTTTTTTCCTCCTGGCAGGTTTTACAAACAAGGTGTGAGAACCCATTGTGTAACCTGTGGTCCCCTTTAGAAAGTAAGAGGTTTCCTCCTTGACCTCCTCCACTACGTCCAGTGTTTGTTCTCAGACCAGAGAATCTGGCCACTGAGTTTTCCTTCATTTTTAAATTAATTATTGGCTTCTTATCAAGCCAAAATATTTCTTTCTCTTAGGCATTTCTATTGGAAGTCTGCTGAACTGTGCTCCAAAAGACTGGAATATTATCAGAGATGATAGATAAACCGACAATGTCAGAATCCAGTTTCTGTATCAATATCCCTTCCTGGCAAAAGCGCTCACATAGCTTTACATCAGCAAGGTGGCAAACATGTGCCAGTTGCACGCGGAATCCCAGCCCTCGGGATTTGGCACAGAAAGGCACAGATCTATTCAGCTGCTGCCTCTGAGACAACACGCAGAAGTCCCACAAGAGGCTGGGAGGAAATCCTTGCAGGGCCCAAAAGAGCCTGTCAAGAAACAAACAAAAAAAATTGGCACCTGCTTGCTTCGATCCATTCCCAGCCTTTTAAGATAAAAAAGTCAAATGGAAAGAATGAGGCAGTCTGAGAGCTAATGGATGACTCTCTGCTTTTTACTCTTGAGGAAAGTGAGCAGCTGTAAGCTTTTCAGAAACAAAGGAGTCTGAGAAAATTGCTGGTGTTTCTTTATATCATCAGTGAGGGCCATTAAACTGTTGGTTCTTTGAACTAAACAGCACCTCAGGAGATGGTGGAAAAGTTCTGTCTGGTATGTGAGGAAGCCTTAAAGACGTCTATGATCTCATGTGGATATTTGCTTCTCATATAAGAACTGGTCCTTATTCTGGACACAGAAAAGACCTGGTATCTTTTCTGACTCTGAAAGCTGGAATTCCACATTAGCTCTTACCTTCGTATGTTCTGTTCCGTGTTTGTTGAACAATTTTTTCCCCATCTTTCTTACTGAAACCATACTTCAGGACTTCCTGCAAAGCTAGAGCATAAAGAAGAATAGCATCATGGAATCCTTCCACAAACATGTTCACCTAAAGAGAAAGAAAGAAAAATAAAAGCAATGGCAATTGACACATGAAAAACATCTGCCTTCCCTATGGAACTGCTTAACGGAAGAGAATCTCCAGATTCATCAAAATAACCAGTTTGGAAGGTTATTTTCACAAGTAAGACACAAAAGAATGTGTTTTCAAAAAAAAAAAAAAAAAAAGGAAGAGGAAAAGGGTAACTTTTGACCCACTTTTAAAACAGTTAACTACTATCTGCTATTCTGCATTCAAATCGCACTTTCATGTTGTGTCTGAATAGTTCTGCAGATAGGGCAGAAATTTGCTGATCACAGTTTCCATGCCAAGCTGCACAAGTTCTGCTGCTGATGGCGTGAGGCTCTGTAAGGTGCTGAGCACCCTCATCCCGCAGCACTGAGAACATCCTCCTACCTCTGCACCAAGGACTCAGCTGCCAGCAGGATGGGGGAATCTGTCTTGCCATGATTTTGTTCTGGAAAGCACAAGTCTGAATTTCAGACTGGTGGATTTTCTTGTGTAATGATTACGACTTGCATCTCTGGCCCTTGCCCAGCTGAGCATCTCTCCACTCGTGAATGAGCAATGGAGTAAGCGGTTACCCTGAACAGTGATGTGTTCTCTGGGATCACCAGGGAAACAGTTTCCTATCTTTTATAGCTTGGGTTTTTTTTTCATTAACTGACATAAACTAAAAAAAAATCCTGCTTTCTAGCACTAACATAAGGAGACTGCTGCAAATAAGCGTTGTCCTCCAGGAGCAAACACAGACCTGCAGCTTTGGTCCTGCATCACTCTGAATATCAGCAACAGTGAAAAGGAGAAGGCAGCACAAACATTAGGGCTTGTTTGCCCAGTACACCCCAGTGATGAAGGAAAGAGCATTAGGAACTGAGTTTAGGTCTGGGCCCATCCCCAGGAAGCAGATACACAAGTGCCTTGAAGAGCACAGATATTCCTTTTCTCTAAGCAATAGCTGCCATCCGGCTTGATGCACATGTGGGCTTAATGCACAATCATTCAGAGTTAGTTATCTTCCCAGCCAAAATAAGAATTTTCCCATTCGCTCACAGTTTAGCTACGCTGGAAAAGTGCCTGCTGTGCTGGAGCTAGCAAAGGTGTAAGCAAAGGCTTCTGTAAATTATGGGGCCTCTTGTTGCCATTTCCAGTGAACAACACTCTTCTATAAATACTCTCCTGATTAGAAACAATATTTAACTTACCTTCAATTTCAGTGTATCTAAACAACTAAAAAATGTTGGTAAACAAAGCACTGCTCAAACTCCCACAGTTTTAGCTGGACATTAAAAGAGCTAAAAGATGTAGCCAGTTAAGTAAATAACTGCTCCATAGATAAAGAGCATTACATAGTTGATTGGCCAAGCTGAACTAACCGAGCTCCCAGTTATGTAATTACATACAAGACATTCTTTCACTCTTAGACTGGTTGCCAACAGTAAGGAGAATTAAACCTGCTTACTGATAATATGAATGTTTGCATTTCTCTGACGTTTCAAATTGGACGCTTAGATAACCGAGGTCTAAGTTTCGTTAAGAAAATGCACCACAAATTTAGGGAAAGAGAAGCCAGTGTAGGTGCAATTCAGTACGACAAGCAAAAGCCAGCAGGAGCTGACATTATTTTGACCTAAAGAGAAGCACAAAAGAGAGGGTGAAATTCAACCTTTTGGTGGAACAGTAAGAGCTGTCGGAGAGGGTGCACGCTAGGACAGGCTTTGCCAGTGGGGGATTTCATTTTTCAAGCCAAAAAACAAACAAACAGGGAAAGAAGCAATTCACAAAGCTGGACCTCTGCTTTATGTGCCAGCCTTGAGCCCCAGTGGGGTGAGGTTGCTCCAACAGGGGCTTTCACGACGTGACACTCATTATCGCAGGAAGAGAAGGATGGAGCCCTCTCGTTGCCTGCTGACTGATTTACAGTGTGTGCTTGGCAGGAGTTTCAAGGAGAGCTGTTTGTTGCCTCCTTTGTCCAGGGCAAAGACCTCTCTGTGCAACACAGCAACCACCAAAATCTGTTTTGTCAGCTAACTTGCTCAACCTGAAACCGGCCCAAGCAGCCGGCCTGAAAGCGCTGCGGGGGATTTGCCAGGCTGCCTTGGCAAAACTCACCTGGCAGCTGGGGAGGCCGCTGCTGCCGCTGCCTCCTGCCTTGCGCCTGGCCAGAGTCCTGGCGCTGCCCAGGCAAATCCCCTGAAACCATCGTGCCACCTCGCTGCTCCTGCAGCACAGAACCAACCGGGCCAGGTGGAACCACCGGGACTTGGGACCATTTCAAGTCTTTTCCTAAAAGAGTAGGATTTGCTCATCACAGTGGAAAGCACTCTCATCCAAGCAAATGTTGGGAACACTGGCTGCTTTTCAGATTTCTCCAGGAGTTTTTGAAGGGGGATACAGGATACCATGAAAGGCATAAAGTTTTCCTGTCTATCACCTTGCTGGGTCATTCAGATGTTGCAAGGTCCTACTTAGAGGATGGGTTGCAGGACATGTAATCAACAGAGCTCAGGATGCTCTCAGCTGGGAAGGAGACAACCTCTGAGACAGGAGGAATATTAAATATTAAAAAGCTATTTAACAACTTCAGATAATTTTGTTTCTGTGTTTCATTTTCTACTTGCCTAGAGCTTATCAGGTTCATTGTGCAGGCCTGTTGCTGTGACTAAGATCGTCTACAACAAACCTGCTGAATGAAGAAAAATCTGTGTCAGTGCATCTGATTCCACCCTGTCTTACCAGGGCAGTGTCCCAGGAATTCTCTTTTGGACAAGAGTAGCTCTGAATATTACTGTACCTCATATATCTTAAGAGTAAGAAGACTTTTCATTATTTTTCTCCACCCTCTTTTTCTTTAAACATTTCTGCTGTTTTACAGTCAATTCAGAGTATTTTTGTGATAGTTTCAGCTTTCATATACTTGAGAACTTTCATATATTTTTTGTCTACAATAAGGTATCTAAACATAAAATCTGTTAGTATGTGTATGTGTGCACGTGTATGAAATAGAAAATAGCCAGCATTTTCAAAAGAAACTTGAGATTTTGAGTGTGCTGCAGGAAATAAAGAGTTGACTGAATTGCAGATAGTGGCATCAATCTATCAGGACACTGAAGCTTTTCAAAATGTATCCTAAAACTGAAGTACCCAAATGATCAATATCTTTAGGAAATCTCAACAACCTATCAGAAAATGACCAAACTGATTGATGCCAAACTTTGCTCCACATTTTTGTATTTTTTTGGCCTATGTTTATTTGGGCTTTAGACCATCTGTTAGCAAAAGCAGATCACACCTGTAAAAATAATAATATATTCTTCACTTACTTCAGGAATTATACTACTGTGGGAATGACAGGCTTAAATGGCTGCAAGAAGTGGATGTTCCATCTGTGGGGACCAGGAAAACTGTGAAGATGTCTTTACAGATTGTGTCTTTACAGATTGCTCAAAGGTCTCCACGGTAGCCTGTAATGCATAGCTCAACCTCAGGTAGTCCTCAGAAAGGAATTACACACCCTCAGATTTTAAAGATTCCTAATCTTGTAGGTAATTAATAATCATTTTTGTGGCGCTCTAAGAAAAGCAGACATTTTCAATGATAGCATTTCCCTTTTTTCTTTTATAAATTACAAGTGAGAAGCTAATTCTAAATGCCATGACTACGATCAGCAAGTCGGGTCTGTT
>JAUBOD010000667.1:984592-995415 GCA_032353885.1 Nothura maculosa
GGAGATGCTGCTGGAGACAGAGCCCAGGAGCCAACGCTTCAGTGCTCCTTGTCCTGTGCTCCAGGCTGCACCTGAGCATCTGTGGGAGCAGACTCCCCAAGCCCTCCTCAAGAAGGTCAATATAGACCATGTGTTTCACCCCTCTGGCACCCACACACTGCTGATAGGACTTCTCTTTTTTAGCACTGAAGGCAAATAGGGAATTGTTCTCCTTCCTTAGAAAGCAGAGAGGAAATACAGAAGGAACTGTGCTCTTTCTGGAAAAAAAACTCTTTTCTCATGCTGCTTTTGCCTCTATAGCAACTCTGTCACTCTCAACACAGGGAACAAGTTCCAGTTAAGCTCTGAGAGATTCACATTAAATGGAAAGTCCCTTCAGTTTTCTTCACCCTAAAAAACTTTTTTTACCATAGGTCCTCACTGGAAAGGACTCAAATCTTTACAAAATTCATACATGATCTTAGTAAGAATGTTTTTACACTTTTTTTTGGAGCTCTTTTGCTCTCTGATGATCAAATTCTACATACCTTCACCTTGACCTAGGGATTTATTTCCCAATTCAAAGATAAACTGGTCAAGAACATTTATGCTGGGACTTCATTCATCAGGCCTGACACTGGACAACAACCAACATCCCACAGAGTAACCTGTTATTAATACAACCACAGGCAGTGGGAGCACTTTTCCTTTTGATACACAGTCTGTCCTTGTTCCTGCCTTCCAAAGGAAGGTCATGCACGTCCAGCAACAATATCCTAGCTCAAGGGTTGAAGCTAAACCTGAGGAGCTCAGACTGTGCATGGAAACAGAAGGAAGGTCATGGAGCCAGCAGTGGAACTACAGGTGGTTTCCTTTCAATAGCACACAAGCCTTTCCAGAAGCTTGGAAGCTCAGAATGTGAATAAATTTCTATGCTGTGCTTATACTTTTTTTAAACCAACTCATTTTTTGAACAGGGAAGACAAATTTGCATAACAGAGTTCTTAAAATAATTTACACATTTAAATTCCTCCATGGATAATTTTATGAGATGTAGCCCTGCTCCAGTGCTTAATTGCAATTGTTGCAGCCTTGACTTTTTGCAAGTTTGCCTTTCTGAAGAATTAAAAACATTCAGAACAGAGGGCAATAACAAAATAGTCATGTGAATTTGGCTTGGGGAAATGGTGATTTGCCAACTGCACCCAGTCTTGGATTCTGTAGCTTTTGTAATTTCAGTATCTCAAGGCACTTTCAAGAGGAAATTTTGGAGGAAATTTCTCTGTGTTTCTTTGTAGGTTCGCTGGGATGACCATCTGCACTGAAGTCAGTTTCTGACAAAAAGGCATTTTTCTCTTCATGAAAAACATCAAGAAAGAAACAGAAAGACTGTTTCTGAAGAATTTGGTATTAGGAAATGCCACAATTAACATGAGAGGGTAGACACTTTTAACTATTTACTTTGAGAAAATATAAATAGATTGGACTTCCTATGACCCAGGGAGGAAAATGCTGAGATGTCTGCAGAACCACAGGCCAAGTGGGTACCAGCACCCAGCACAGGACCATGTGGAGGTCCCCATTAGGGCAGGACAGCACAGTGCTGCTTACTAAATGTTTGTGTGCAATCTGCAAGTGCAGTCTACCATCCCAATGGGCATCTCCTGCAGTGTGAACCAACTGAAAAATGTTGTGTCCCATCTGCTGATCTCAATGAGCACCTCCATGCTCAAGGACAGCTTTGGGAAACATCTATCCCAGCCACTTTTGGCACTTCCCTGGTAGATCTCCAGGGCTGAGCTAGTCACCCTGGGCTCTGCTTGCAGCCAAGGCAAGGAAACAGCAAACTCTAGGGAATGATTTATCTGAGCCACTTCAGACATACAAGGTGGAGGTGAAACACTAACTCTAAAGGCAGCCCAGCTTCTAGGCAGATTTGTATGTAAGGTCAGATTAATCACATTTGACATTTTCATGAAATGCAGCAGTAGCTCAGCAGTAATGAGACACTACCAGAAACTGGAGCAGTTATTTATCAGTGGTTTCCAGACAAATGGTTAAAAGCCAAGTCTGACAAATGCACATAGTCTACAGAAAGGCTGAAACTTCACAATTCTGCGACTGGTAAGGGTAAAACTTCCAGTTTTTACCCTCGTCATGATTAAGGTGGCAATGACAATTGGTTTCACTTTATTTCAACATTACTGTAAATTTAAACCAGTAAACACAAAATCTTGATCTGAATTAAAAAAAAATATGTATATCATAGAACTTTTCAACAAAGAGAGCTTTTAGGAAGTGATTTCAGAGGTCCTAATCGGATCATCAGAAGCTTATTTAAAAGATTTTTACTTAAAAATAACATTTATTAGATAAAACACATCATCCTTTTGTGAATTCAACTGTTTCTGTTCTCCAGAGTTTTTTTTTTTTAAGGCACACAAGAAGAAAACAAGTTTTCCTTCTTTTTCACGTCCCACTTGGTCTTCATTTTTAAATTAAATTGTTTTTTTGTACTGGATTAGTTAAGGCAGCCTGCAGGGGGGAAATTATTTTTCCGGCACCTGCAAAAGAAACTGCTCTTCCAAAAGCCATTTTGGCACTTCAGTAAAATTTAGTTCTTGGGCAGGCACTTCCCTCCATTTCAGCAGTCTGATGTTGTTTAAAACTGACAGCAAACACATTGCTCAAGCATTAATTTTAATTTAACCGAGGCAGCTGGTAACAGCTGACAGGAGGTTGGTCTCTATCACACACTGCCATACTATCAAATGTAGATATAGTCAAATAGCAAATGAATTTCATTTATATTTTTAAGTCCTGCTTTAACTTCACAAATCGGATCCAAACTAACGTCTGTTTTCTTTCCTGCATGATCATGACCCAAGTGGAAGGTAATCAGAATAACAAGGAGAGATTATAGTGTATTCTGGGATTCTTGGGGGGCATATTGAGGCCAATAGACCTAAAAATATTACCAGATTTATAGGAGAACTTGCAACATACTTGAGGAGGAAAAAACATTACCAAATGATGAGCTGTTGAAGAGTTCAATGTTGAAGAAAGCGTAGTCCCCATTGGTCATTCCTTGTCGATGAGCAGCTAACATGATGTTCCTGATTGTGTCACCGCTGGCACACATGATTACAACTGGTGGAGAAAAACGGAACACAGATAAGAAGCAGTTCAAGAACTTTTGAGAACAGTTTGTTAAGTGTGAACGTTGCCAGAGACAGTAACCCAAACTGTCCTCCTCGTGTTGCAACAAACACGACAGCTAGCAAATAAAGCTGATTTCCCAAAATGTCCACAGAAGACAGGTACCAAGTATAGGACAACTTGATACTCCTTTACCTCCTCCCCAAAGGATTTTTCTTTAAAAAAAAAAAAAAAACAAAAACGGGGGGAGGGAGTGAGAGAGAGGTAGACATATTTTACTAGTGCAAAACACAGTGAAGTTCTGACTTTGCATTTGCTCAACTGAATATACTCACTAAGTTAACTGTAATAAAAAGCTTCATAATGGTGGCTTCATAATGAAGATAAGACAATCTGAAGATGAAGTATGAGTATGATACAATGATATTACCAATGGAATTTTCAGAGCACTGAAAAGTTGGATGTTGACTCGTCTCACCAAAACCTTTGCTGCCAAAGGTATAGACATTTTGTGTTAAATTTCTTAAATTTCTTGACCAGTTCCCCACAGTTAGTGGAGAGCAGTATCTCTGCTCCAGTTGACTCCATTGTAAGGCAACTGTCTAGAGCCAATGACATGAATGTCTCTAGCAGATGACTGTGTTCAATGCAATGAGCTTAGGCAACTGCCTCTGACTGGAAGCTTAATTGTCAAGTAGACACAATTAGGCAAAAAAAATGGCTGTCCCATTTTGTGCATGAAGACAAAAAGCGGTCACAAGACAAACGCCACAAGGCCTTGTTTGCCATGGGCCAAACGGCTTTGGTCTTGCAATGGGATCTACAAGCCTGCAGATGTGATCCCCACAGTGCCAACTCCAAGCTCGGGTGACAGAGCTTCCAAGTCCCCCCCAGTAGCCTCCACATCGCTGCAGATGCACAGCCGCCCACCTCACTGCATGGCAGGGCAGAGAGGAGCACACGGGTCTAGCGCTACATATTGTTATCAGGTGTCCAGTCACCAGTGATTCCCAAGGGTGCAAAGAGCTTCAGGCACCCCAACTGAAAGCTGCTTGTTCCCCCTTCCTCCTGCTAGGTAAAAGGGTAGTCTGAAAGTGGACCTTCAGCAGTGGGTAGATACCTCCCACACTGAACACTCTGTATCATAAATTTTTATGTGCATCCACAGGGCTATAGGTGAAGCTACGAACACTGCAGAGCACTGTGAAGAATTGTATCAGTGCATGAGGCTACATCCTATAGCGGAGTCATAAGAGACCCCGTGAGAAATACGATTCAAAACCAACTGCGCACACATTTCCAGGGATGCTGTCATGCATGGCAGGACTTAAAAACTACAATAATGGACGCAAATACTTTCACCCAAACAATAAAACTGAATCAAAACCACATTCAGCTTCTCTGGTGTTTATTATGGAAAGAAAGAAAAAAGAAGGAAAAGCCCAAACAGGCCAAATCTTTTCTCACACAATGAATCTTCTCCCATCACTTTTCTGGGCTTATGCCACCATAGGCATAAAGTTCCAGATGCAGCCGTGGTGTAAATCACATTCTGTGAAATCCACACACTTTAGGCAAGTTATACTGTGCATACCTCTGTCCAACACATTACTACAGAGTAATAATAATAATTTCCAGAGCAACAGAGCAAGACATATTCCATGACTATTGTGAGGTATCAACATGAAGGAAAAGGAAAAAAAAAAAAATCTTACAATAAAATTTGGATCAAATTTTTTCCAGACTTACATAAGGAATGGATTTGTCTCCTTGTTCCTAATTTCAGTATAGGTGAGAGATTTCCTTTGGAAGTGTTGCCTTGCTATCCTCCCAATTCTCCCTTGACTTTGCCTTTAAAATTCATACCTATCATAAAATTATAATATGTAGATGGCAATCAAAGCAATTCCCATAACACCAGTAACATATCTTGAGAAAAGATGGAAAAAGTGGAGGAAAAACAATCTACTTCAAAATACATTAAGTCATATCTTGCAAGTATCTAAAAGACTGTAAGGCAACTATATTAGCTGCTGGATGTGCTTTTTTGTTTTGCCTTTTTTTTTTTTTAATCCAGAAGAGCACAGACTACATATTTCAAGATTCTGAGGCAAAATAGCTATGGGCAGATCTCTTGCAAGCTTCCAAAAATGCAAATTATGCTTACCTGACATGTAAACATTACTGCTGTATACACACAAGTGTACACATTTGCACACACGCAAAATGTTTTCCCTCTGGTACAATACACACATAAAGGAAGTCTTAACACTAGTATTTTGAATGTATTGACAGAGATTATTAACTCATGCTGCAAATACTCAGTAAGAAAGGAGCAAGTGTTCCCTTTGCTCCATGACCAACGCAGCTAGTCTGATCCTTCAAGAGTGACCTGCGGCTACCAGGGACAGGTGTTTTAACTTTCTTCACCATATTTTCCATTGTAATTCTGTTGTGGCAAGGCTAAAGGCCTTTGAAATGGCTCTAGGACCTGAGCAGGCATCTCTTGGCAAACACTCCATGCAGCCAAGCGCATCCCTGACTCCCAATCCCAAGCTCCTGCCCCAACAGCTCAGTGCAAAGCCCCATTCGGGTGGATTTGGCCTCCTGGGGCAGCCCAGGCCACTCAGAGGCTTGCAGCTCCAGCCAGGGGTGATGAGAGGTCACACAGAGCACATAACACCTCAGTACTCCTCTGGTCAGAGTCACTAGAAGGTGCCCAGCAAAGCTCATGACTCCTGCTTGATGAGGCAACTTCTTTCTTACACCAGATCTCTTTCAAAGCCTTCTCCTACTTCTTGCTGTTGAAGAAAGGTCTGTGTGGGATCTCCACCAGCAGGGATCCAAGGTGACATCCTGCCTGAACATTTGTAAAAATTGTGAGCTGATTTGGGCAGCACCACCCAAATACCTTTCCCAGCAGCCACATCATCCCATCAGGTGACCTCTGGGGAGTCACAAGGAGAAATGAAGACCTAAACTGGTAAGGTAAAGTGTGTGGTGAATCCTTGTCATGATGCATGACCTGCCAGGTATTTTGACAGTCTTATTTTGACAGAGGGAGGCCGGTCAAAAGGCACGTGCAAGGCAAGCCATGCAGTCAGTCCATAAAGTCAGTAAGGGCACAATTGGAGGTAGAAGGGTCTCGCTGCATTTAGCAGTAGCAGCATGAACTAAAGCACAAATAAGCACAGGTGAAATGGAGGGAGACGATCCCTCATGCACAAGGGGAGAAAGAAGTAACAGGAGGCTACTTTAATCCAGTAATAGCAAGTCAAAAGACTAATACTGAAATGCAAGACTGAGCTCAACAAGGTTCCAGCTCAATAAAGCATTTAACTTTAGTAAGAAACAAGCGTCTCTGTCCTGGTCTTTAGCCATCACTCATGATCCAGCAGCACAGCCTTTGCCTACAGGTTAACACTTTCCTTGCCATAATCTTATTTTTATGCTCTTAGCACAAGGAAACGCAAACATGCACAAAATGCAGGTTGATTTAATACAAAATAATAATTCTTTCCACACTTAGCTTAGCATTTTCCTCTAGCACTGAAGTTTCCTTCTCCTCATTCACTACATTGTCCCAAGCTGTATCTACATGAAAGCTCCATTTCAAGCACCTGCTTAGGTATTTTTAAAGAGAGGGCTAAATATTAATCCATTATTAGACAAATATGGTCCTGTGTGTATTAAGGAATCTTACATTGGCATAACTACATCACTAATTGAAGCAGTCCAGTTTGCAGCAAGGAGACATGGGCTGGGTCAGCCACAAACAGCATGATTTGTCTGCTCAGTTCTCATCAGAGTGTAAAATTCTACAACTGAGGATGTGGAAAGACACTAAAACACTTCTAGCATTTAAGTCTCTGCTGAAGCACAGAACTGTCTCTTACTTGATCTCTAAAAGCCCACTGCTGAAACATACCTTTTGTTTTGCAACAGCTTCCTGAAGAAACCCAGGGCTGATTAAAGCCTCTGACTGAAAATACCTTTTTGACAAGCTCCTGCGCCTGTGCATCACTTGGCAAGATCGCATTTCAAATTTCTAATTAAATGTACTCGAAGTGTTCCAAAGCCCTTCAAGCATTTTACTACTTTATTCACGCAGCCCAGGGATGTTTTTCCGAGGTGCTTCACAAGCCATTTATCTTCATGGTGTGCTGCTCACAGTTGGTGGCAATAGCACAGCACGCACGCGAGGAGTGTGGGGTCCACACACCCCCTGGCACAACCCCTTCCACCGAGCTCATTTGCTATTTATGAAGCCCTCAATGGGGCTCCTCATGGCAGGAGAGGGGGAGAAGATCGCTGTGTAAGACACAGCGGGATTGCCATGTAAGATTCAGTGGGCTGAGGGGAATATATCTCTGCTCAGCCTTTGGACTTCCATAGAGTCACTTAAGAAAAATCTCCCCGGGTGAGCAGCAGATTTGCTGCCTGGCACCTGAGAGTGGCCGCGTGCGGTTTCAGCCTTGATGCTGCCACAGGGAAAAGCCGATTTCTTGCCACACTGTAAATCCACCCTAGTAAAGCCCACTTCCCAATTCCACACGGGCAAGGTCTCACCAGGGCACGGCTGGTGCTGCTCTGGTGGCCACCTTCTCCAACAGGTGGAGATAGGACATCCCTTTGGGAGAGCCCTCTGAGTCCCGTCAGTGATCCCGAACAGCGGGACTGATGACGGGACGGCCCCAGGAGACCCACGGCTGCGAGAAGAGCGGGCGCGCGGCCAACCCCACACCACCACGACCCACGAAGGGACACGGCGAGACCCCACCGCCTGCCCGGCCGTGCCCCTCGCCGCACTCACCCCGCTCGCCGCCCTGCAAGGCGCGCACCACGTCGTCGAGGTCGAGGTGACGGCTGCCCTCGTCGAAGCTGTGCACGGCCATGTGGAAGGCCTCCTCCTGGAACACCACGTGCACGCCCTCCATGGCGAAGAAGCAGCTGCGCTCGGGGTTGCTGTCGCTGTAGAGCAGCGTGGCGCGGCTCCACTGGTGGTGGCGGAAGAGGGCGAGCAGCATCTCGCCCATCTTGGCGTAGGCGGGCGCCACGCGGGTCAGGTGCGAGTACTCGCCGCCCTTGGCGCCGAAGCCGGCGGCCAGGGCGCCCGCCGACAGCATGGGCACGTCCCAGTGCGCGGCGAGGCGCGCCACGGGCGCCGCCGCGTACTCGCACACGGGGCCCAGCAGCAGGTCGGGCCGCCGGCGCCGCAGGGCCACCATGTCGACGAGGCTGAAGAGCGCCCGGTTGCCGCACGCCGAGTCCTCGTAGGTGAGCTCGAAGGCGTAGCCGGGCGGCAGCCCCGCGCCGCTCTGCCGCAGGCTCCGCACCGCGTACTCGATGGCCGGGCGCACGCGGGCCAGCGAGAAGAGGTAGGCGTCGTCCCGCGGCAGCAGCACCAGCACCCGGATCAGCTTCTCCTCCTCCTCCTCGGCCGCCGCCGGCTCCGCGCCCGCCGGGCCGCCCAGCGCCGCCAACACGCACCAGAGGCCACCGAGCAGCCAGGGCGGCATCGCGGCGCCCCCCGCCCGCCCGCCCGCCTGCTCCAGCGGGGCCTTCGTGCGCTGCTTGGCTTGTTTTTTTTTTTATTTTATTGATCGGGTGCTTTGCAAAAAGAAAATAGAAAAATATGAAAAAGAATAAAGGGACAACCTGCTGCCGCTAGGGACGGAGCATCGCCGGCCCCCCACCCCCCGACCCCCTCCCCGCGCCGACCCCCGCGGGGTGCCCCGTGTCGCTGCGCGGCTGCCGCCCGCCCGTTTAAATAGCGCGGCGAGGCCCGGCCTGCGCGCAGGGCGGAGCCGCCGCCCCCGGCCCGGCCCGACTCGGCCCGGCTCGGGTCACCCCCCCACACCCCCCTCCGTGCCGCAGGGGATGTGTCTGCGTGCGCGTGGATGTGTGTCCGTACCGCGCGTGCCTGTGTGTGGATACGTATCCGTACCGCGCGTGTCCCTGTGTGTGGATGTGTGTCCGTACCGCGTGTCCCTGTGTGTGGATGCGTGTCCGTCCAGCGCGTGTCCCTGTGCATGGATGTATGTCCGTCCAGCGCGTGTCTCTGTGCGTGGATGTGTGTCCGTCCCGCGCGTGTCCCTGTATGTGGATTTGTGTCCGTACCGCGTGTCCCTGTGCGTGGATGCGTGTCCGTCCCTGCGTGTCCCTGTGTGCAGCGCGTGCATCCGTGCGCGACAGGCGGACACGCGGTGGCAGGTACGTGTGCAGGGCTAGTCCCTGCCGGGCTGCTCTCTTCCCGCGCGGGAAGGCGCCCGCGGCGCTTTGTTTTATTATGTCAAATCTTCCTTAAGGAGCGGCGCGGAGCGCCCCCCCCGGCGCGGGTAAGGGGCCGGGGGCTCCGCGGGGCTGGGGGGCATCGCCGGGGCCGCGGGGTCCCCCCGCTGCCTCCCGGGGCTCCAGGCGCCGCTTTCCGCCCCTTCCCCTCCCTGCCCAAAGGAGCAACTACCTCTCTGGTGAGGGGAGGGCGACCGGAGATGCTCAGGGTGCTGCTTTGGGGGGGGGGGGAATAAGGGTAAAATAATAAAATATCCCTTAAATTATCATGACAGCAGTGTGCTAAGCGCATCACTGAGCTGCCTGTTCACCGTTTGTAAAGCTCCTTCAAGTTACATTTTGGAATCATCCGCTTGAAACAGACACTCGCCAGCGTGGAGCACGTGAAACCTTTCGTGAGGCTGCAGTAGGAGCTCCCCGTGCTCCGCCGGGGAAATCCTGAGGGCTCCCACTCCGCGGGTGCCTCCGTGTCCCGGGATGCATCCGCACACCCGGCAGCACCACTCGGCTTCATGTCCTGCGGCTGCTCCGAGTGCTGGGTTTGCCGGGAATTGCTACTTTCCCAAGGGGCTTGTTTCCTTCAGGAAACCCGGCTCCCTGTCAGGGCATTTATGTGTTAACTTGATTTGCTGCTGCTTCCACCGGGCATCCTCAGGGAGGGAGGGAAACGTGGGCTCCGTCGTGACCCCTCTGCTCACCTTGGCCATTCCCTGCTGGAGAAGAGAAGGGAGCTGCAAGTGCGGGTGCAGCTGCGGAATGCAAACACCGGATAACACTGTGTACAAAAAGCAGCATCAAACGAGATCTTCATGGGCGATCATCTATCTAATACAGCCCAGTAAAATAATAAAGCTGCAAAAGTCATAGGTGGGAAGCAGCTCTAAGAAGTGTGCCTTGGAAGTAGTTCTGTTTGCTCACTGAACTGAACTTCAGAGTGTTCTTGAAGCTCACATAAACATCCACCCCGGTGAAGCCCATTTTGTATGTTCCTGCTCTGTAAGTTATGTCAGGCATTTTTTTTTTTTGTTGTAAATGACTACATATACCATAGCTGGGATTAGGCAGGATGTTACAATATACAACATGTCAGCCGCCTTCGCCACAGAGCTTGCAAAAACATTTTCTTAAGGCACATTTTGAAATGCTGACCTTTGCAGTTACTGCTTTATGGTGACCCTACAGATGTGTTTACAGCGTTGAAATCTGGAAATGGCCCTTTTGATTCCCCCTTCCCTCTCCAGAATATCCTCTTACATGTTACACATGGGCCCCATACTGTCCTCACTGACAGGTTGGGACATAAGCTGTGGAAACACAGAGATAACAAGTGTGTAAATCATGGGGCTGCCGCCTTGCTGCTCCTTGGGAGGTGAAGCAGTGTAGGGACTCAACAG
>JAUBOD010000667.1:995515-1020443 GCA_032353885.1 Nothura maculosa
AAGAAGTGTGCCTTGGAAGTAGTTCTGTTTGCTCACTGAACTGAACTTCAGAGTGTTCTTGAAGCTCACATAAACATATGTGTCTTGAAGCTCACATAAACATAAACATCCACCCCGGTGAAGCCCATTTTGTATGTTCCTGCTCTGTAAGTTATGTCAGGCATTTTTTTTGTTGTAAATGACTACATATACCATAGCTGGGATTAGGCAGGATGTTACAATATATAACGTCAGCCGTATTCACCACAGAGCTTGCAAAAACATTTTCTTAAGGCACATTTTGAAATGCTGACTTTTGCAGTTACTGCTTTATGGTGACCCTACAGATGTGTTTACAGCGTTGAAGTCTGGAAATGGCCCTTTGGATTCCCCCTTCCCTCTCCAGAATATCCTCTTACATGTTACACGTGGGCCCCATACTGTCCTCACTGACAGGTTGGGGCATAAGCTGTGGAAACACGGAGATAACAAGTGTGTAAATCATGGGGCTGCCGCCTTGCTGCTCCTTGGGAGGTGAAGCAGTGTAGGGACTCAACAGGAGTGGGAGAAGCAGGACCAGCATGTGGGCAAAGGCCATGGTACTGGGTATCATTTAGCAGGAGGGGTGTAAAGACCGATTTGAATGGTTTTAGTGATGGATTTGGCCCACAGCACAAGGTCCTTCCTTGCAATTGACTTCAGCCTTATGGGGATAACCGTGCCTCTGCCCTGAAGCATCACAGGCTTCTCAGCCGCTCTCCTCCACCTTGAAGAGGTTTTTATAAAGACTTAACTCCAGGCTACGGCTCATTTCTTTTGCTGAGCCAAAAACACGTATGAAAATGGACTTGTTAATCCCAATTCAAAACATCTCTTAATCCACCTCATCATTAGTTCAGTTGCAGGATTTTCCATACCTATAAATCCAACATTTCTCCATAGACTTTTTTTTCACCAGCTACATAAATACTTCTTAACAGGAGCAAATCCTGCAGCCCTGAATCAGTAGCAGTCAGACCAACTGATGACTGCAACAAGAGCACAGCTCTCAGACGGGCCCTTTAGGACTAAGGTCATTTCAGACATAGGCTATTTTCCCCTCCAAAATAATCACACACAAGTCAAGAATCACTTGACTCCTTTCAACCAGCATTAACAGGCTGGGCTGCCTGCAATAAAGTAAGAAATTTCTGCACAGACAGATTTGCTGAGAACATAGTCCCCCCTAGAGGATGAAAAAGTGAAATATTTTAATATTGTACTGCAGATGTATGCTGCCATTCAGACTTTGAAAATTTTGTCTTATTTTTTGAGAAATTTATTTTTAATTCTTTTTTTGTTTGTTTCAAGAAATCTGTATTTTTCTGGAGTGTACATAATAGAGTTGTTACTGCTACATGATGCATTTTGGTGTCTCTTTTTATCTTGTCTGTATTATGTTCCATTAAAATGCTGCCTGGCTTTTAGGTGAAAATATAGCAGATTGAAAAATCAAGACACACAGATCTGATCCCTAAAAAAGCAAATGAAAACAGGTCACATAAAATCTGTTTACCTGCTCTGGTTTTTAATTGACACAGACTTCTAAGAACTAGGAAATGACAGGTTAAAATTGCACATGAAAAATGTGAGCGTGCAGTAGTAATAACTTTGCAGATCCAAGAAAGTTTGTAGGACTTATTTTGCTTTCTATCTTGATAGCTGGAGCCCCAACAGCAAGCCTAGCTGATGTTCTCCCATGTTTCTGAGGAATGTTTCAAGACTACCCTCCTACAGCATAAAAATTAGGGTGTTAAAGCCAAAAATCAGTAGTTGCTGTGTTTCCTCACACCCACTGGGTAATACTGAATGTGAGGCAATACAGTGAAAGAGAATAAATCAGGAAATCTTTGCAGAGATACGACATTCAAGGCAAAGTGCTGGAGAGCTGCCATGGCTTTGGGAAAAATCCTCACAAAATTGTCTTAGGGAGCTCCGCTCTGAGTTTAGAAGGATTATTACAAAGACAAGATCGTGTGTTTCTTATATGCAAGTCCAAATTTATCAAAATTAATTACTGGCAGCTAGCGTGAGTTAAAGCAACTTCTGGATGGTCCTAAATAATCCCTTGGGGCTAATCTTGGCTATAAATCACAATCCTTGAGTGTGTCTAGCACCAGGCTGAGTTCTGTGCCCTTGGCAGCTGCAACATGAGGATCTGGATCCATGTCCTCATTTCCACCCAAGACATTGGAGGTGCCCTGATATACTGCCCTTTACTGCATGCAGGAACAGCTCTAATGATCATAAACTAGAGCTGCCTCCTTAGCACCTCCATGAAATAGTTTTACCTCATTTCTATCCCCCTCCTTTTCACCCCAAACCATCTGACATCATGGTAGGGATAAACCATCCCTGACATAATTCATATAGAAGAATTCTGGAGATATGCAGAATTGTGGTTGCTGAAGTTACCACAGTAGACATAAAGACATATTTGAATTATATTCTATGTTGCCTCTCCAGTCACTATCCAGCTCTGCATGGACCTAAACACATCTAAATGTAAGATACATTGCCAAGAATCTGTAGTCTTGCCCCAGAAAGATCCATATCAGTTTTAAAGTATGAGGAAACATTCCTCATTTCTATGATGCTACTAATATTGCCAGAAAGTGTATGTAGCATTTTCCAGTTCTAGAAACTCATCACCTGTTTCAGGATGATTATAGTCTACTAAACATAGGAAGAAACACTGCAAATTCACAGAGGAATAGACCATTTCAAGCATCTTGAAATGAGAGACCAAGGCGTGTGAAATTCTCTTTCTATTTGAAGTTAATTTCTCTTCAGTAGTTCCAAATGGAAATTGTTGCTTTAGGCATTATTGCAAAGCACATTCTTCTTTTCCCTCTTGTGACTAATATTCATGAGAAAAATAATGCCCCGCGCTTCTGCAGTCAAGGCATGTCTGCAGCTGCAGCAGCAACGTGGCCACACCTGCGCCTTTCATCTCCAAAATGAAGGAACATTAAAAAAGATATTGCTACAGAAAAGGCCCATGGTGTTCAACAAATGCAGCAGTAAGTCTAACATTCCTTAGAAGTTATAGTGTGGTTAGCTCTACCTGGCAATCAGCCCAATATTGATAGTTATGTAATAGCATTTCAGTGTGATCATTATGCATAAAATAATACTATTTTCAGTTGCTTGTAATTTTAGTCTAATATTAACCCTTTGGGCTCAAATTTCCAGCCTAGGCCTGGGCAAGCGCTCGAGAGCAGTCCATCACATGCAAGCTCTGCTCAAAGACAAGGAGGAAATTCAAAATGCAAAGTACTTTCTTTTCTTCAGCCTGCTATCCCATACCACATATTACATGGAGTGAAATGCAGCTTTAATCTCAGCAGATACTACATCACCCATTTTTATTTTCCAGTATATGCCTGGTTCCACTGAGCTCTATGGCATGAGCATCAGCAGGCAGCCACAGTCACTGCTGTACTGGAATGCAGCAGTAAATACTGTGTGTTGAGCAGAAACACACCAAGTCAATGTCATCAGCATCAAGATTAGATTGTATATGTAGAACCAAAACTAAATGTGGCATCTGTTTGTTCTTGATTTTTAAAAAATGATCAGAAGCCTAGACTGGCTTTTCTTCACTGTAAGGAGTGCTGTAAAACACTGAACAGTATCAGGAATGTGGCAACATTAGGCACCAAATAGAAGAGTTTGAGTGCGTAATAGAGAAGAGGCAGCTTATGGAAAGGCCAACACTCTTTGAAGGCAACTTCCAAAACCTTCTGACCATGCTGCAAGTGGCATCTGAAAATGATCTTAAGCAAACATAATGTAGCTGAAATGGAACTGCTGTGGGTTAATTTGTGGAAATAGCAAATAGGTAGACAGGAATACTGCTTTTTTTGTTGTTTGTTTTGTCACTTAACTGGATTGCTATAATTCAAAAAATACATATATTATGGCAATAACAGATCCAAAATAAAGGGGCTTTGGGAATTTGTATGCAGCATTCACCTGGCTGGATGTTCCTAGTGTCTTTGTTTGTTGCTGTCCACATCTGTCAGGGCAACTGCAAGTGTAATTGCTACTTACCCTCATTCTGTCAATATGATTTGAGTTAAAAAGGTGTTTCTGCTAAACTAGGCCATTTGACAGAAGTAGACTAGGGAGTGTCTCCATATGAAGAAATGCCAAGAGACTAAAAGGGATGACAATTTTTGGTTATAGTGAAGAACACAGCTGTAGGTGAGTTGTAGTAAGAAATTTTGTATCCCAAGGCAGCTACACCCAAGATGGCATATTTGGCTCAGGTGATCTGGAAGATAAAAGAAGCGTCTACGTAGACATTCTCTTAAAAAAGAAAAGAAAAGAAAAAGTTTTGTTCTACTGTGGCTCGCCGATAGGGCCAACATTTAACTACAGTGTAGTGTAAGAGGGGAGATTGACCCTTTACATTTATGTCTGTGAAAGGAAAGCCTGAAGTAAAGATCATAGCAGCATAGGCTGGATTCAGGTATGATGAATAACATCTTGCTCTCCAGGCCCAGCTTTGGGTACAGGAGAGCCATGTGCAGACAGACCTGGAGTCCAGAGAAACAGGGACACATCAGCAGGACCTGAGAGCTATCGGATGTGTAGCTAGTCCTGATAGCGATCCCTTTTTTAAAACTAAAAGACATCTGCGGTACAGTCTGTGTTAGCTTACTGAATGCTTGCATGATTAGCTGAAACTGGCATAAGTTTTTGGAAAAAAAATGCGTTGAGAGCAGCCTATCAGTCACTCTCAATTAAACTGGAAGGATATTTTAAGTAGCTCCTCTCTGTCTGGTTCTAGTCCAAAAATTCATTAGCTTGTGCAAGGGAGGAAAGGATACATATTTAAAATCTGTGAGCTTGTCAAGATGAGAGGGCTGGCAAATACTTTGAAAAATCGCAAATGATCTTAACAAATAGGAGAGAGCATTTAAAATCAGGCAGTCAATTTAATAACAACATACAGTGCCTTTCCCTTCAGGAAAGCATATGTACAAAAGCACTGCAGAGCAGAATCTGACTGTCCTAAAGAGCTAAAAAAAATGAGGGTGAGTGAACAGTACAATGCTGATACATAAACAGAAGTGTTGCTTTAGTTTTCTTGTATTTCTTTATTTGAAGCAACGTCATTGGATTGGGTCCATGAAACATCATTAAATGGGATTTTCAGAAGATCGTTAGAAGATCTGAGTCACAGCTAAAATTTCCCTGCTTTGACTTCCATTTCCTCTGAAAAATCTCTGAGAGAACATGTGCACGAAAAGCTAGAGCAAGAATTTGTTGGTATTTGGAGATCCTTTCTGCTGTTATGCAGTATGTTAAGAAAACTAAATTTGGAAAATTGATGCTTATGGAATGTACCAAATGAATGGCTCTGGAAAGGCATTTGTTGCTTGTTGCATTAGGCAGACAATTCAGAGCATCGCATCATCCAACCTCAGCCAGGACAAGCAGGGCCTTGCTCAAAAAGAAGATAAGGAACAGTTTGGTGTCCATAACGTGAATCAATGTTTTTTTCTGATAACAGTATGAGGGGTAATGTCTCATTGTGGTTATTACTTTGTGGTAGACATAAACTATATGGAATATATACAGGCCACACATACATATTAGGGTGCTTTTAACATACAGAAACATGTCTGATGATCAATTTTCTTCTGATGTCCACAGCAACACAGTTTCCTACATTAAAGATTAGAGTTGACCAGAGCTGAGTAACAGGACTGTAGCACATTGTCCTTACAACTGTAAAGGTTACAAGATCTTTAAATTGGAGAATTTCCCCGAATTTCTCCACAGTGCTTGAGCATGATTCCTCTATAACACCTTATGCATGTTCTGTATGGGACTATTCCAATTTTTCCATATTCTGCTGTTGGGTAACAAAGGTAATTGCCACGGCAAATCGGCACATATAAAACAAAGGAATCCAATGGAAATGCTCTAACACAGGCTGAGAGAGAGACGTATTATCTGTTAAAAGTGAGCATATCTGCTTAACCAAAGAAAACAAGTGGGATCTGGGATATTTGAAGCTCCTGCTCGCAGCCCAAACATAAGACAATACCATAAATCCCATGGTCTCAATCAGTGTTGTGTATGGGACATCCCATTAAATTACTTTTTCTCCAACACAGCGTGTACCATTGCTGCCATCTTCTGGCAAGACAGACAGTTCTGCTACACTTCCTATTGCTTTGGGAATACTGAATCATCTTTCGTTTTCTCTTTAACAGTATCAGAGCTTTTTTGGGGTCATTTGGGGGCAAAACAATTCATCTATAACATTTGCAACATGCTCTCTCTAAGCTAGCTGTAATTCCTTCACACTGAAAAGATACTCTATAAAATATTGATAAATACATATTTAAAAGCAATTCTTACTTGTATTATTAGATAGCATCATACATTATTAAATGCATGTTTCAACATATATGCTGTTTTTGTGAGAAAACTGCTTAGCTGCCCACAGTCCAGAAGTGACCCTCCCACCAGCATCTTCCTGTGCAAGTTACTGGTCACATTTCCCTCATTCCCTTCCGCTTATTTATTGATTATTTTCCATTCCCTCGAAAGGAGTACTCCAGGTGGTCCATTCAGCGTTGCCGCTGGGCAAGGGCACCGAGGAGGGCTTTTCACGGGGCAAAAACTGCATCAAAGAGCAGAAACAGGGAGCTCGGGGCGGCGTTTTATTCTAGAGGGGGGGTTGCAGCTCGCGGGGCTGCCAGGGAACCCGCTTTGCTCCCCTCGCACCCTCGGCCGCTGCCGCCGCTCGGCCGCCCCTCAGAGCCGCCCGCTCACGGCCGCTTCCCGCCCCTCGTTGCATCAGCCGCGCGGGGCGCAGGGCGCGTGCGCGGGGCCGCTTCCTCCTTGGGGCGGCGGGCGGCGCCATGGCGGGAGCCGGCAGCCAGGTGGGCCCGGGGCGGCCGGGAGGGCGATCGCGGTGCGAGGAGGCGGGGAGCGCCCCTGCCCCGCGCCCCGGGGCGGGCAGCGGGAGAGCGGCCCGGTGCGGAGCCGCGTGAGGCGTTTGCTGGGGCCGGGGCGCTCGGGCTCCCTTGGTCTCGTGGGGCTGGACGGGGTGAAACGCGCCAGTGTGTCCGAGAGTGAGAAGAGTGGATGTTTGCGCCCCCAGGGAAACGCCGAGGAAAGGAAACAGGGAGACGGCGGAAAGAAGAAAACCAAGGAAGGGGCCGGCGAGGAAGGGCGCGCGGAGGTGAGCAGCGCGTTGGAACGCGTTCGAGCGGCGTTAAAACGCGTTTGAGCGGCGTTAAAACGTGCGGTTTCCTGGCCCTTGCCTCGTGCGCAGGTGGTGTTGACGCAGTTCATCCAGGAGGGGTTTGTTTTGTGTAGCACTGGGGTTAGTGCATTCCCTTTCCTGCTGTTTCTGATTTCAGTAAAATCTGCCGAAATGCCGCTGTTTGACAGCAGGTTACGTCCATGTGCAGGCCGGACAGGTCTCATTAGGCAGGTGTTGGGGATGCCCTTGAAGGCAGTAACTCTCAGTAAGCTAAACTTGTATAAATTTAATATATACTTAAATGGTAATGCTGGCTGTTGCTTATCAGAGGCATAATTTAAATTGCCTTGCACCCTGAGTGAGATTGAAGAAGTAAGGAGGGAAAAATGAGACAGAGTGACAGGTGATAACAGGAAAGGGGAGATAAGGTAGATAAAAAGGTAAATGCTGATTGGGTGGCACGTATAATGCAAATTAATTTTAATAATTTGATGCTATATTCCAAACTTCAGTGAAGAATTTGGAAATACTTAAAGATTTTTTGTTTATTGAAAAAGTGTTTTCAATACTGTTAAAAAGTGTCAGATTGCCCATTTTCTGTTATCTTGGATGGTCCCTGGGATGGCCCTTCTTAATTTTTTGTTGCATTGCTTAAAATATTTCCATAATCCTTTTCTTTAAAAGAAATCATCAGCATCAGTGCTTCCTTTTTGGAAGAGTTATTGTCTACAGCTTCCCAAGTTGGAAGAATTGAGGTTCCTAAATCACTTAGCTCCTTGTGAAAAGCGTATCCCTTGTATTTGCATTCTGGACATAATATGATATTAGATTATTCCCGTAATCTGTTGAATTCTTTCTCTTTATTCTCTGTATGTAGCTGAACCCGTGGCCTGCGTTTATCAGTGAGCGTTTAGAGCTGTATAACAAACTCAAAGCTGAACACGATGCACTTCTCGCAGAACGAGCGGCCACCGACAGCAAACCCATTAAAGTTACACTGCCTGATGGCAAGCAGGTTGATGCCGAGTCCTGGAAGACCACCCCTTACCAAATCGCTTGTGGAATCAGGTATGATTCTGTTCTGTGATTTAGGATGATTCTAATCTGTGATTTAATCAATAATTTTCAGATAGGTCCGTATCTGCAGGTTGTGGCTGTTACCAGCATGTGCTGGTAACCTTAGCATGTGCTAAGACTGAATCTTAGCACATGCTGGTTTGTATGGACTTGAGGAGTTTTTTGCGGGGGGGATCTCTTACTTGCTGATTTCAAAAGCCTACGTGCCACCTATTTATTTTGCAGCCAGGGCTTAGCTGACAACACTGTTATCGCTAAAGTGAACAAGGTGGTGTGGGATCTAGACCGTCCTTTGGAGGAGGACTGTACTCTGGAGCTGCTCAAGTTTGAAGATGAAGAAGCTCAAGCAGTGAGTATCTCCTTTAATGCAAACCCAAGAATAAACAAGTTTTAAGCTCACCCTCCACTAGTTATTAATATTTCTCATACATTTAAAAGATGAAGGTGAGAGAATGATTTTTTTTTTCCATGTACATCTGAAATTTTGTATTGGCTTCTTTGGAGGGAGATGTGATACTAGCAATGATAAGACATTCTACTGTGTATTCAGAGCCAAGTCTCTGTTTGCAGTTGCTATAGGTTATGCCACATCTGCTCTCATTAAGATTTTACGTTGCAGTGATATGTTCAGAAATATGTTCTGAACCAAGCTCTTTAGCATTCACTGCAAAAGCACTGTTGCATATAAAGTACAGAGTTACAACCATAAGAGAACTGAGTAAGCTGCACTTACGTGTACCAAAAGTACATACTGGCTACTCATTTTGGCTACTCATTCAGGTAAAGGTAGATTTCCAGTGAGATCTACCTGGAAAATGCAGACTTTTAGAAGTTGCATTTACATGTACATTTTCTGATATGCGCAAAGAAAAGCAGACAGAGGACTGCTTTTAGATTTGATTTTAATTTGTAAAAATGTAAGGTGCAGTACAAGATGCAGTGTTATTTTTAACTTAATGAACTGTTCGACATCAATGCATGCATAAAATACTTGTAAGACCAAAGCTTTATGTTGCAAGCACACCTTATGGTTTTCAGGCTGCACGTCACCAGAGCTGTTTGAAATTCATGGAAACAGTTGGTGAAGTATTTTCTGAAATTCTGGACAAGATTTATTTCAACAGAAGTTGAAAATAGAACTATTTTCAGTAACTTTGCAGTGTTATTTTTTTAGAAATATCAATGCTTTGGATGAGGGAGTTGCTAAGCAGATCACTTCTACAGACTGCTTTAATATGGGATCTGCATCTTTATCTTCCAAAGCAAGCTTGTAGAAGTTATTTTAAATGAAATACTTGGAAATGCATTGTGCATATTCAGACTCAGCCCTCCTCTGTGACTTCCTTTAGGTGTACTGGCACTCAAGTGCCCACATCATGGGTGAAGCCATGGAGCGAATCTATGGTGGATGTTTGTGCTATGGCCCACCGATAGAAAACGGATTTTATTATGACATGTTTCTTGAGGATGGGTAGGTATTTATTTATATTTTTTCCTATGAGTGGGGGCAGTGCAAATACAGCAGAATTTGTTACTTGTTTGCTCCTGGGACAAAGTCATCACTCCTATCAATCAATCACAGATGTGACTTGCTTTGTTCCTTGCAGTACATCCAATCTGCAAGTCAGTGCATTGCAAAAGCAGTTCCAGGTCAGCAACAGAAAGTGAAATAAGAAAGTTTCACTTTCATGTGTGTTTATTTTAGGGGTGTATCCAGTAATGACTTTTCTGCTTTGGAAGCCTTATGCAAGAAGATCATGAAGGAGAAACAAGCTTTTGAAAGACTGGAAGTGAAGAAGGAAACCTTGCTCGAAATGTTTAAGGTAGGTTGATGTAGAAGGTTGTTCTTTGCATCACACAGTTATGCTGTAGGTGGATGTAGCTTAAAGCTGCAAGTTCTGTTAGCAGTAGAGGAAGGAATGTCCAATTAATTTTAACTTTTAAAGATGTGTTCTTATGAGATTTTACTGTTAATATCACAAATAAAAATGAGCTAAGGTATAATGCTGGTTTTTTAGCAAGGCAGATTAGACTTTCTGCACTTAGAGGAATTCTAGGAATATCTCTCAGGAGCATGACATTGTCCTTCAAGTTGAAGAGGGCCTCAGGAGCTGCCCAGTCCAACCTTCTGCCCAAAGCAGGTCGACATTAAAATTGGACCAGGTTTCTCAGGCCTTTGTGCATTCAGTTCTGGTAAACTTGTAAGACTAGAGGCTGCACAACCTGCTCTCCAAGTAACCTGCTTCACTACATGAGCAGAGCCTCTCCCTCTCCCATCCTTTACCCTCTCTCTCATTTTCCTGTTTGTATAATCCTTTCTTGATGAAAGAGAGCATAAGATTTGCAAGTAGTTCAAACTGCTGTTCAAATCTTATGCTTAATAAGTAGCTAAAAAATGTGTGCTGTTTTTCTCTTCAGTATAATAAATTCAAGTGTCGGATTCTGAATGAGAAGGTCAATACTGCAACCACAACAGTGTACAGGTAATCATGCATAGTAACACTACTGGACAATACTTTCTAGGATGCAATATGCTAAATTAATGTTTCTTTTTCTTAGGTGTGGCCCTTTGATAGATTTGTGCAGGGGCCCTCACGTCAGACATACTGGAAAGATAAAAGCCATAAAAATTCACAAAGTAAGTGCTGAAACTGACTGAAACAAATGTGTTCACTGGAAACATGTTGCTGGGACAATACATTTGTGGGAAATCCAAGAGTGTAATTCAGAGTGGATAACCTAGCCCTAGCCTGTTTAACCAATTGAGAGAGGGCTGTGTGCTGTGAAAATTAATCTTAAGTGGCATGAAGCCCAGTTAGGTGGCCAGAGGCTGCACTGCCAGCAGTGGATAGGAAAGTGAGCAGGGCCTAAGAAAAGGGCACGGCTGATCTGAATCTATTGGAGCTTACATATCATTTGAGAGTTATAGCTGAGTGAGAACAAGAACAGTTGCAAGAAGATGGCTACAGAAGGAGTGAGATTTAAAAAAAGAGAAAGGAGGGCTCAAAACCTTTCTTTGAATCCATTCCCTCATTCCTTGTGGGTTTGTTTCTGCTGAAAATTGGTCTCTTAAAGTTTTGGCATATATTTAGTTTTCATTGGTGTTTCAGTTTTGAAATTAAAGCTTTCCTCTCTTGTGTCATGGTGTTCTCCATTAAATATAGGTACTGCCAATTTCATGGCTTTTTATAGGAGACTGATAGTAAAATACAGAGTCTCTTCCTGACCTTATTGTATCATTCAATTTTTGCATACAGAATTCTTCTACCTATTGGGAAGGCAAGGCGGATATGGAATCCCTTCAGCGGATCTATGGAATTTCATTCCCAGATGCGAAAATGCTGAAGGAATGGGAGAAGTTCCAGGAGGAAGCTAAGAACAGAGATCACAGAAAGATTGGGCGGGTGAGACAGCTTTTCTTGTAACGTATTTTACAAACACCCTGTGGGTGCAACCTCATAACTAGAAGCATCTCAAAGACTGTGTGTATTTCTGGAGCAACCAAGATGGACATGTTTGTATCTTCAGTAATTCTGCAAAGCCAGGCACTTTTCTATAGCAACTGAGCATCAAAAATTCGAAAGCGAACCTCTTTAGAGATTTTGCTGTTTCAAACACCACAGTATCCTTATCCCACAGGTTAAACATTACAAAACAGGAACACTCCGATCTGTAGGAAGAGTTTATTCCTATACAAGCTGCTGCAGCCTGTTTGCTCACAGTTCTTTTTTTCTATGTGGCACTACAGTTAATAGTGCATTTCTGCATTTTCCTTTTTGCTTAGTCCTGATATGCATTATGCACTTTTGCTGATTGTGTTCTTGCTAGCTTTTTCTCTTTGAATACTTTCTGCTTATTTTGTTGTTCTTGTGGGTTTTGTTTTGTTTTTTTGATGGAAACCTCTATCAGCTATTTGATAGTCTGGATGCACTGGTGCAAAGTCTATTGCTTGGGCATCAGTAGAACAGAGCAGAATTTCACTATGTGCTATCCTGAAGCACATGTGCTGCTACCTGTTGGTCACAAAATTAGCTTAATACAGTCCACACTTCTAATACGTGTGCAAGCTACGAGGGAGCAGCAGCAGCAGAACTAGCTACTACTTGGCAATGCAACAAGTGAACTTTGGAGGCACAGTTGGTAGTTGCATATAAACACAGGAATAACAAAATTGGAGCATCAGCACTGAAATAGAAAACTGGATGATTTCCTTCAAAAGTCAATACTAATTAGAGATATAAATACAAATGGAAATACATGTGTCTGTCGTTACTTACTGTTTTGATTTTGGATTTTCACTTCTTTTAAAATTTTGAGTAGTGATACCTGATCAGTAGGAACTTGTCTATGAATGTCAGTGAAATTACTGGTTGTTCAAATATATATATATATATTTTCAAATACTGTTTTTTCTCTTTTCTTTCAGGACCAAGAACTGTTTTTCTTCCATGAGCTCAGTCCCGGCAGCTGTTTTTTCTTGCCAAAAGGAGCTTACATCTATAACACATTAATTGAATTCATCCGGGTAAGTCATTTCTTATAGAAATCTTTTTACAGAAGTATTTCTCAATTTTAGAAGAACATTGAACAGTATAAATAGACTTAAAGTGCTATTTTAAATTTACTCATTTTGTAAGCAATGAGCAGAAGTAACCTGCTTTCCTTGAACTAGTCATTTTTGCTAATTTCAGGTGGTTTTTATCAGAGCTTTACCTCCATTTAAAGCTGTATAATGGATGTTATGGATTCTTTGACATCTAATAGAACTGTTGAACTTAAAATATGCCAGAGTGGCGGGGCTGTAGTGATTTGCTTTGTTTGGCATTGTAGAACTATCTGTTATAAGCTGCTGTTTAAGAAAAATATCCTGATTTCCTTGTTGTAATATTTAAAATCTCTGCGTCTTATTGTCATATACTTGTGTTGCAGGGTAGTATCAAGCATCATTATATAATTAGAGACTGCTGCTTTGCTTAGAAGGAATAAACTTGTTCTTCTTGCTTAGCACAAATGAAAATTTGGGGGAGGGTATTGCTTGTGTAATGGAGGTAGCCTGGCATGTCCAGCTTGAGTCACTGCTGCCTTACAGATAAAAAGGAATCGAAAGGTCAGATTTTCTTCTTTTGCTTATATTTTTATTGAGTCATGGACTTTTGGAGGACAACATTTTCATATTTTGTGGCTGTGCATCTATTTGTTTTCTAAATTATTTTCTCTTCTGGTCTATTGTTATAGAGTGAGTATCGAAAACGTGGATTCCAGGAGGTTGTCACTCCAAATATTTTCAACAGCAAATTATGGATGACATCAGGGCACTGGCAGCATTACAGTGACAACATGTTTTCCTTTGAAGTGGAGAAAGAAATCTTTGCTCTGAAGCCTATGAACTGCCCGGGACACTGGTAATCCTGAGTTTGTTTTCTGTGCTTAACTGTAAAGAAGCACTTTGATTTGGTGTGCTGTCAGGAGTAATGTAACTATGAGTGTGTGAGCTCTTTATATTGAAACATTGAGGAATACCATTATTCCTTTGTTACAATGGATGTATTTTCAGAACTTACCCATATACCACAAAACTCAAGTATCCAAAATGGATCCCAGAGCATTATCCTTTTTATGGCAATTCAGTCATCCAGGTCTTCATGTTCAGTTTTAGGAGCTATGGTACCCTCTGTGTATGTGTGGGGGAAGTCTATTAGCATCTAAATTTGTTTTCCTTTAGATATTGTTCACTAATGCTCACTGCATTTAGATCTCATGGTTGGAGTTAGGGACTCAGATCCTGTCCATTCTTTGCAAAACTTTGATTGTGGATGGATTTCAAATAGCAAACTGTTTTTCCAGCCTTATGTTTGATCACCGTCCGCGATCGTGGCGCGAGCTGCCGCTGCGCTTGGCTGATTTTGGGGTCCTGCACCGTAATGAACTGTCGGGAGCACTAACCGGCCTCACGCGCGTACGTCGCTTCCAGCAGGACGATGCCCACATATTCTGTGCCATGGAGCAGGTATGGGCTGCAGCTCCCTGTGAAATTGTGT
This sequence comes from Nothura maculosa, assembly GCA_032353885.1. NCBI lineage: Eukaryota > Metazoa > Chordata > Aves > Tinamiformes > Tinamidae > Nothura > Nothura maculosa. The sequence goes on from JAUBOD010000667.1 coordinate 1,009,883, forward strand.
TTGAAAATCCAAGTAACTCAGTTTGCTGTAGCTGACGCTTTATTTCCATCCTCATAAAGATTGAAGAGGAGATAAAGAGTTGTCTGCAGTTTTTGCGTACCGTTTATGACGTTTTTGGATTTTCCTTCAAACTGAATCTTTCCACCCGTCCTGAAAAGTATCTTGGAGATATTGAAGTATGGAATCAAGCTGAGAAGGTAAACAGTAACTTACAAGACAATCATTTATGAAAACTGGACTGCAGTTGGAGCACCCAAAAGAACAAATCCTCTTTGTAACAATAGATAACAGCTGGGCATAAGAAATAATAACTCCTTAATTCTGTCTGCCTGCTAGAAATGGCTTTTGTTGTATGTTTTCCTCCTGCACAGAGATTATATTCTCAATGCAAATTACTTATTAGCAACAAACTACCGTTTGAAGAAATCTGTCTTTTACTTTTTTTGGCCAAAAATAAACTTAGAGGAGAAAAAAAACCAATATTGTTGTACAGAGGCAATTGTCCTATTGTAAGTCCTATTGTAATAGGTCTCAGAACCAGCTTCTAAAAACCAGCTTGCTTTGATGATCCAAGGGACAAGGTTGGCTATGGCAGCTGCACTGACAGGCAGAAGAGGGAGCAGGAATGGATTTGAATCTAGGATAAAAACTACTTATATCCAACACTGCTTTATTTGCCTCTTCCAAAATACAGTAGCTTGTCTACTTGTTTTTTAAGTAGTTGCAGCAGTAACTGAAAAGCTTGGGGAGTTGGGTAGTTTTTAGGTGCCTCTAGCAGTAGGCTGACCTGATGCGGTAGCACTGAAACACTGTAAATGAAAATGATGGGGAGAAATGCTGACTGTGTGTCCTTTATCCCTAGCAACTTGAGAACAGCCTCAATGAATTTGGTGAGAAGTGGGAATTAAACCCTGGTGATGGAGCTTTCTATGGACCTAAGGTTAGTATGTTACAATCATCCTCTTGGTGGGTCTAGAATTTAATTCTCTCTGGTTCCTTGTTTTCCATTGTTACTCTGATCGTGACAACAGAGATGGGGGGCAAGTGCAATTTCCTGCAGTAAAGTGGATGAGAAGAAACAAAAAACAGTCCTCATATAACTTTGGTTTTAGTCTCTACAAACTGTTTTCTAATGCTTGAATTCTTCAGAAAGAACATGTTAGGCATCTTCAAATAGATACCTGAGCAAGACAAAGGCTTCATCTAGCAATTATTCTGCTTTGCAAACTAATCAGCTCTGCTTAAGTAGCAGCCAAATAATTTAGTGAAAGAAATGAACAGAAGGTGGCAGTCTCAGATCTGAGCTACCAGAGGAAGAGCTACATAAGAAATATTTTTTCAGCAAACACAGAATCATAATGTAGATAAATAAGTCTATGTTTCTATGTGAAACAAGCACTGAGAAAAAATATTGAGCAGATTTATAGATTAAATAAATATATGCCCTTTTATGGTTTTTTGAGTTGAATTGCTACTGGGTTTTGGTTTTTAAAAACAAACCTTGGGATTGGTCGTGTATTTTTAAAATATGTCCGAGTCTGGACAGGTTAAGCAGGACTCTAGAAATTCACTTGTATCTCCGAACATAAGGACACAGAACATTACAAAATTACGTGTAGTTCTTTCTCTAATAAACCTAACCTACATTTATGTCTACATTAATTCATTTAGTAAACTGATTCTGATTTCTTTGTATGTTAATCGAATCAATTTCATTTTATAGGTTGTACGTGGAATGTGTTACAGCAGCTAATCTTTCACAATATGAAATGCAAACAGGATTTAGTAATTTCCTCAGTTGATTTGAAAGGAGGCAAATATCTGCAGGAACACTACCTTAATTAACCTTATATTTAGTTCTGGTAGACTCCAGTTTAAGTGAAGTGAGCAGACACGTAGCTTGTTGCACTAGTTGAAATTAGTTATATCTTAACTGAAGCTCTACATTCTAGGGTACCCTTAAAGTAATTAAGTCTTTTTCTGCTCTACAACTGGATGATTTAAAATCTGTAGAAGTTTGTAAATATATCTAATATATAAACCAAAATAAAGAGCACAACTCCTACATAGAGCCAGAGTGGTAAAGTAGTGACTAAGAAAGCAATATGCCAAATAAATGAAGTCCAGACACTGTAAGTCTAATGTTGGTTGGTTGTCTGTCTTTTCCTTGATGTGCTGCTGAATTTTCTTCAATAAAAAAAGCCTGTGAAAGTCCTAGGCAAAGCAGATTGAAACTCCTAAGAGTGAGGTATTAAAAGTGATTCCCTCTAAAGTAATTGCACTTGCTTGCCTCATTTTTTTTTTCATTTTGACAGGTATCTGTATCAGATTTTTCAAATCATTTAATTACCAAAATAGGACAAAATGAAAGTTGTCTAAAATCATGTAGTTTTTCTATACTACTCTGAGTCAAATCTTCTGCCTTAAAGCATTTGCTTTTACAGGAAAATGCTTGTGTTTTAACTCCAGTAAAAGTTTGTCTTTTGTTTCTAAGATTGACATTCAGATTAAAGATGCCATTGGTCGCTACCACCAGTGTGCCACAATCCAGCTAGATTTCCAGCTCCCGGTCAGATTTAACCTTACCTTTGTGAGGTGAGTAAAATAGTTCATAGTTTTAATTGCCGTATAATCCTGCTTGTCTGGAAACTACAGGCATATGTTTTAAGAGACACAGCCTAACATTAAAAACAAAAATCTTTCTTCACAGCCATGATGGTAATGATAAGACCAGGCCAGTTATCATTCACCGGGCCATTTTGGGATCTGTGGAAAGAATGATTGCCATTCTCACTGAAAACTACGGTGGCAAATGGTAATGTTGAAAAGTAGATTTATTATTCCCATTTAAGCAAAGATTTTATGTAGTAGAAGATAAAATGGCCCAAAGTAGGGAAGAATGAAGGGGGTTACTGCTACTTACTTGCTTCAGAGTTGTGCTGTACGATATGATTCTTCCTAAACTACATTCCAGGGGTGTGAAGTAAGCCCAGACATGTTAGCCAGTACCTGATCCCACTCCTGCAGGTGCAGCATGTACAGCCTAGCTCTGCAACCCATGCATCTCCCTGCTTGGCCATGCAGCTGGGCTGCCTTAGAGCCATTTATGTAGGTACCATCCCTAACCTGCTGCAATATTGCACCTGCCAGGCATGACCTCTGACTACTACAGAGGCTCCACAGTTAAGCTTATTATTACTAACCATGAAAAAAACTGTTAACAACTCAGTTTTTCTGTTGTAGGACACAACTTGAAACCTCAGGTGATTAAGTACCTGTGCCCACACCAAAATTTTCCTTTAGTCACTTAGGTTTTTGGGGAGATGAACTGTGACTTGAGTTTAGGGCTGCCATTACCTCTGAAAACAACCTAAGAAAGTGGCTTAATGAATCTGCAGGATACATTTTAGTCTTATTTATTGCTGGCCATTTTAAATTGGAGCCTTGGTAGGCTATTTTATATTGAAAAATATTAAAAGCTGTAAAACTTGTGTTGTTTTGTTTTCAAAGGCCCCTCTGGCTCTCCCCACAGCAGGTAATGGTGGTACCAGTGGGACCAACGTGTGATGAATATGCTCAAAAGGTGAAGTTGTATGTTTGTGTTCCAGAAATACTGTATTTATATGAGCTACTTGGTTATTAGTGCTAATTTTTTGCATATTATGTTCTAACATTTGTATAGTACAGTGGCAACAAATTAAGCTGCTTAAATTATAGATGGATTTTAGAAAGGATTTGAAACAAATATTGGGTATCCAAGGAAAAACTGCTGATCCTGGTGATGGTTTTATTGGAAACTTTAGCTTTTCAGACAGAAAAAAGCTCCTCCTCTTCAAGTCACAGTCACCCTGGGCCCTGAGCTTCTTGCAGAGCAATAAGAAAAATGAAGCTGGATCTTTGCATTTTCAGCATCCAGCTGACAATCCAGCTGTAGTTCTCAAGCACATATTATACTTTCTAGAAAGTCTTCAAAATAAAATCTTCATCAGAGAGCTGTTTTTCTCCATGCCAAATTCAAGTCCCTACTCAGCCCCATATGTCAGGTCTCATAGCAGTGCTTAGTGATCTAGTGTGTATGAACGCCTGGTAGCTGACGTGTTTTCATATTCTGGAACTAGCCTCATCTCCAAGGCCTGACCCAGTGGTGTCTTTTGGTTGAGAAGTTGGACAAGTTGACTGGCTTGTTAAACCTACAATTTATGAATAGTTCATCATCACACACAAAAAAACCCTATAACCTTTTTAGTTTGAATACTTGTTCTAGGTCAGACAGCAGTTCCACGATGCTGGATTAATGGCAGATGTTGATGTGGATCCTGGGTGCACACTGAACAAGAAGATCAGGAACGCTCAGCTTGCACAGTATAACTTCATTCTAGGTAATGTATAAAGCATATGCCATTTCATGTTGGCTGTCTTGAATAGGACTAGGATCTGATGTAGCTTTTTCCTCTGTGAGCACGAGAGAGGCTGGTAGTCAGTGTTTAGACCACTTTACTCCTAAAAATCTCCATTTCCAGCCTCCACTTTCTCCATGGTGGGCAATCCTTGCTTGTGCTGCTCTTAGTAGGAGGAGGTCACTGAAGAGTGATCCAAGTCTTTACTGCTGCTTTAGAGGAAGTATTTTGCTCCCCTCTGCTCATGAGTGTGGAAGTACATGTGGAATCTCCCTTCATTTGTCAAGTAGACTGATTTTTTTTTTATCGTTAGTATTTTGCCCTCCTATTTCAGGTGTGGCAAAAGTGCCATATTTTCACTGCATTGGAGCTAAGCACAGTCTTGCAAGACAGGGTGATGCAGGGACAATTAGAAACTGACCTTCAAGTGTGTGATTTGAAGTACTGTCTTCGTCATACAGGCTTCTTCTGTTGCTGCCTCCAACTATACCCTGTAAAATTTGTATTAGTAATGAGACAGATAGTATCTTGGTGTGTGTATCTTAATATTTAGTTTAAGCAAATAACTCCGAACTATTCTAGTAAATAATCTTGCTCTATAAAATTATTTGAAAAAAGTTGGTTATTTACTATCAAGCTGTCTTTCTAACCTCTGCTCATAAAGCAGTCCTAGACTTATTTCAGCTTTGTGGCTGCCTGTAGAAGGAAATAAATCAAGCTGAGTTTATTCAGTTAACTTTTCCCTTCATATTTTGCAAAGTTGCTATTTGTAATATACTAAAAATACACTAAGCCTTTTAAAGAAATGTAATTTAATTTGATTAATAAATGTGATTAAATAAGAAGGCTATTGGCTACTTCGGATCTAAGTTTGAGGAGGAAGGATGAGGGCAAAGAAGGATTTGTGCTGGTGGTTAAGCTTTGTAGAAAATCTGTTTAAAATCTTTGTTGTATGATAAAGAAAAAATGCATGAGAAAGGGTAAGTTAATTTTTTATCTTTGTGTCTTGGTTGTTTTTAGTTGTTGGTGAGAAGGAGAAGGCCAGTGGAACAGTAAATATTCGCACTAGAGATAACAAGGTGCACGGTGAGCGTACGATTACTGACACAGTGGAGAGGCTGCTGGAACTGAAAGGCTCTCGCTGCAAACAAGCTGAAGAAGAATTTTAACACCACCCCCTGGCATAAAGAAGATTCTGGGGTTTTGAATTGTTTAATCATAGAGGTGTTTGTGCTGAACCAGCTTCTATGTACTGGACCTCTTGCCATTTTTGCAGAGAAATTTCTTAGTAAAATAACTCTTTGTAAAATCATTTTTCCAAAAAGCATGAAGTAAAATTCGTTGGATCAATGATTGGTGCAGCTAGGTGAAATGGCCCCTTCAGCAACTGCAAGAGAATGGAATTGTTCATGAGGAATAACTGTAACATTTGAACTACCCACTTAAGAATAAAATTCATTTTAATAACACATTGTTTTCATGAAAGTTAAGTAAATGACCTTGTGCTTAAGAAACCACACAGGAAGTGTACCTTGTAGCAGCAGTTGGAATATGTCCTTTAGTAGGGGATAGGGTGCTTTGCAGTCTTGTGTACTGGTCTAGCAGCTAGTAGTATGTAAATCAGTAGATGTCAGTCTTGTCCAGGTTACCCTGCTGCAGAAACCTCATTTAAATAAATTATGCTTTCAAGTTCTAATAATGTAAATAGAAATACAGAAATGTATATATTATTAGAAGCAACACTGAAGGGTACAAGCCAGTAACATAGATGGGCAATGTCAGCAGGGTCTGGGTGGAACTGTATCTGCATTGAATCTCCTGAAGGGCCCGTGACACTTCTTGGTCTCTGCTTCTCTGACTGTAGAAGTTCTCAGGCTACCTCATGCTGTGGACACTGATGACCTGGCCTAAGCAGCATCTCTCTCATCTCTCAGTTCAACCAGCGGTGCCTTGAAAAGGAGGCTGATGGTGTCTGCCAGGACCAAGCTCCAAGATGACCACAGTCACCTCTTGGGCCAGGAGGGTGCCATGTTGCTTCCATGTAATAGCTTAGTGGTTGCACCACTTGCCAGGAACTGCCCTTGCCTGACTCTTTCCAGAGTCAGAGGGCTCTAAGGCCACCCATTTCATTTCTCCAGAGCATGTGTTGAAGCCAGAGAAACCCAACTTCTGCAGCTTAGTTTTCAGCCCATACATTCCCAGGGACATTTTCAAGGGAAGGTTTGCTTGCCCTTTGTTACTATAGACTACCTCATGCCATAGTTACTTCCTGGGGTGGGGAGCTGCTGAGAAAATACAACGCACACCCTGCTTTATAGCAATTTTTGTTTGCTCATAAAGCTAATTTCAATACAAACTGCTGAAGGAGAAAGACTATGATGGGGAAGAAAGATGTGCCAAATGTGATGGCTCTTCAAGGTTCATAAGTGCACAATATTAAATAGGGTCTTGGCAGAAAGACCTACCTGGATAGGTCACTACGCAGGCCTTTGGTTTTCTGTGAACTCAGCCCACTCCAGGTCCCCCAAGAAACATCTCTACAGTTTTTTTAGTTTTTTTTTTAAAAAAAAAGTTTCTCAAGTCTGACTTCTGAGTAGACCAAAATTAAGGCTTTTAGGTTATGCCCTATGTAGCTGTATTAAAAAGAAAAGTGTAAGCCTTAGCTTTCACTACAATTTCTTAACTGCAGAGTTAAGTTCTTGTCCAAAATACAAGCCATTGGTTCTCGAATTAAAATCATGGTAAACTGACAATAGGAAAATTAAGTATTGCTAGAAGTTACGTTTATAGAAACCAAGTCTGCACATGCTGCTTGGTATTTATGAGAATTTCCAAAACTCCTTTCTATACACCAGTGTTTTCCAGCTGCTTTGGATAGGAACATTCCTTCACACTTGTCTAAGTCATGCTGGATGCCTTGCCTGCCCCTGTAATAGAATATGCTGCATTTGAACTTTCTATCCAAGTTAATTTTTGCATAGGCTTCAGAAATGAGTAGGGGAACCTTTTGAACAAAGTATGTATTAATAAACTTATGAGATATTGCTCCAAAAACAGCATGTGCCTAAATACGGAACGACAACCGAAGACTTTCATAATGTTCTCAAATGCAGTGTTTAAGGTAAGTCATCAGGGCTACATCAGTAAATAAGATTTCTGCATCCCACTTGAAAGAATTCCCTTTGACTGTAGCACGTTTCAAAGTTCTCTCGAAATCATAAAAACATTCAGCAATATGCACACTGCACACATTAAAAACAAAAACACCAAAATAACAAACTAAACATGCAGTTAAGCATGGCAGAGCTGAACCTCTACCTGTATTAAAAGATAAAGGAGTACAGACCCGTAATGGAGGGCACAGCGGCCTCCGGGCGGCCTTTGGTTTCCCACACCCTTGGGAGCTGCCCCTCTTTGGATACTCATTGCAGTGAACGCCCCTGTGGCCAGCACTGCCAGGCAGAGGGTAACAAGGAGGGCTGTACGTTGGGCAGGACCTCTCAGATCCACACGTTAGTCGTCAGAGAAGCTCCACAGCCAGGCTGGGCCTGGCCTGGACCGGGCACTGCAGGGAACCATGCAGGCCGCAGCAGGCAGCACAACCACCGCCTGCTCTGCTGCCCTACAGTGTCCTGCCTCCTGAATCCAACCCTGTCTTGGCCAGCAGAGAAGACAACACATGAGGAACATCCTCACCACATCCTGGTGTAAAGCCAAAAACCTCTTCAAGTAGTTAAAGGCAACAACTCCATTGAAGCAGACACAGGGATAAGAGGGTTGGCAGATGTGCAGCAGGGACAAGGCAGGAAAGCCTGGAACAAAGAAGTCCACGTGTAAAGCACAGTTAAGCTCCTTCAAGTTTCAAGCATCCTGTCCTATGAGGGGTTTATGTCACTAGATTGAAAGCAAATATATTCATTCCTTTAAAGCACATTTTACTACACCATCACAGGAACTAGCAGGCTTATAAAACAGGCATTCATTATTTTTTACACTCCTGAAACATCATCCTTCATTTTAGGAAAACTTACAACTAATCCTTGTACATAGATCCATATGCCAATATCAGGGCAGGTTAACTTGATGGCCTGCAAAAGCTTAGATAAATCACTGTACATTTAATCAGGTTTAATATGTGATTTCTCAGTTGCACATTACAGGACAAACTGTAACCTGTCTAGAGTATATCATCTAGTAATAGAGAGATCATTTATCTTTATTTTTTAATGGAATGAAGCTCTGTAAGGATATAAAATTTGTATCCTTGTGTAGCTGCAGCTATGTCAGTCTGCACACTGGAACAGCTTTAAGTAAACTAAATTAACATAAGCATATGTATATGTGTGCACATTCATATATATATATATACACACACACACATACATACACACATATATATGCACACATATGTATGCTAATGGAAGACACTTTGCATTGCAGCAGCCACTGAACTGCAAAAATCACAAAGCCCATCTTCCCAAGAAGCCATTGCCAACTGAGAGCTAATAACCACACAGTGACATTCACTCCTAAGTACAGAAAAATCACACACGTATTATGTATAAGACCTGGCTTCCACATCAAGCTAGATGGTATCTGCAGAGGGACCAGGTGGCATCCAGATACCCTTAGATGATACCAAGCTCTCCAAGGGAAGCTGCACACACTTGATCGAATGGAGACTCTCCTCAACAGCAGCTTCTCCAGGGGTTTTCAAACAGCTCTACCACAACCTTGGAGCAGGGGGGCATTCCTGGACAGACTACAAGGCCAAACAAGTGGAAATCTCTCATGGGGCCTCTTAGAACAACTATCTAGCCCTTCTCACATTAAAAAGTTCCTGCACTGCTTAGCAGCAGCTAGCTGAGATATTATCTCTTATTGCCAGAGATGTTTTTGAAATTGTTAACTATAATCTAAAAATGTTTAGCTTTAGCTTCAAATGGTGACTTGTATTTTTTTAATACGAAACACAGGCTGAGGCTGCCAGGCTCTGACCAGAAATGACCAAACAAGCAAATTTAATTTCCTCATATGATAAATGAACATTTTTCATCCTGAGTTTGTAGATAGGAAATTCAGATTTATGGAGAAACAAGGACCAAATTTTTGTTAGAAATTCAGAGCTGGTTTGTTCTGATTTGTTTACAAGAGTTAAGACCTGTCCCTCAAATTATAGCTCAATAATTCCTTCAGGTTTCATGTACGGACTTTCAGTGTAATCCAGCATTTAGCTCAGCCGATATGGAAATGTCAACCACTCCATGAGCTGGAAAGCAGCCAAAAGGAGCTGTTTTAAAAGCAAAAAAGAAAAAAAAAAATCTCTTGCAGCTTCAGGAAGATCTTGGAATCTAGAGTGGGACTCAGGCAGAAACTAGAGTCCAGACTCAGTCCATAGCTCTTATTTTGCACCCAGCTGCTGTTTGGCCCCACAGTACCTAAACTGTAAGAGCAATCTGTATCTGTGTTAAATCTGCCCACCTGTTTAGTGCTGGCACTGTCCCGGTGCAGGACTTCATGTTCTCAGCAGAACACACTGCAATGCAGTGATTTGTTACAACATGATAGACCCTATATTTTAAATTACAACCTCATCAGAACAAGCACCATAAAATGTTGATAAGATCATTTAAGTTATCCCTATATAAAGAAGGCAGCATGGGGTGGTTTTGGCAAGCTGTTGCTCTAATAGTGCTTTGAAACGAAAGGGAGTAACATCTATAGAAACATCCATCTTCATATCAATTAAGATATGCTAAATGATGCAATTTGCCTTGTGCTTCAATAAAGAAAAATACTGCACTACTTAGAAACATTTATCTTGCAGAACCCATTAAAAGCTTAGACAGAGAAGCATCAGCTGTATCAGCATGTATCCCATGCACATTGCTGGCCTCACTGAAGTCCAAGTGTAAATGAAGAACCTGCTGAAGGTCTCAATATTGATACTCTTAAACCATCACACTCTGTGGAATAAAGCACTACCAGTGCTGGGTAATTGTAAGAAAGAGCATTTTTAGCTGTATTTTCCAATAATCTACAATAATCTGATTATTGATCGATTCTGCCCATCTACTCAGCTCTGGGGAGGCCGCACCTAGAGTACTGTGTGCAGTTCTGGGCTCCCCAGTATAAGAAGGATGTGGAGCTTCTAGAGAGGGTCC
>JAUBOD010000667.1:1020543-1030683 GCA_032353885.1 Nothura maculosa
ATGCCGCCCTGTGCCACCTGCTCTAGGTGCCTGCTGGAGCGGGAAGGTTGGACTAGATGATCTCTAGAGGTCCCTTCTAACCTTGAAGATTCTATGAATCAGGAAATAAATGTGGTTTTTAGTTCATGTCTAGTGCTGAGGCCATGAGAAGAGGAAAGGGCTCCATGAGATGTGCAAGAAAAGTCAGACAAATGGAGAAGACAACAGGGCAGGGAAAAGGATCAAGTGTTTTCACTTGAAAAACTTGAAGTTGAACGAGGAAAGGAGAGATGTTACTGCTTATCTACACTGACACCAGTTTTCTCTCACTCCAACCAAAGGTGTCCCGTCCAAACTGCCTTTCAACAGCAGTGACTTCGAGATGCCTTTCCCAGAACCATGTCCTGAAAGAATACGCCAACCTCTGAAGAGTCCTTTAGCAACCTTCAAAAAGCCAGCCTCAAACCCGTGCCTGAGCAGGTTTTACCAGACATCCATACCTAATAACCCCTGTTCAGATGGATTTTTCTGCATATGCTGTACTAGGGGGTTGCTAGGAAAACACAGGTGCCTGCATGAGTGCTCATTAGGTGGCTATTTTACTGTCGCCATTCTTTTAACCCTGATTTATCTCAGCTGACAAAGGAAATGGTCATTGGAAGTTCAGCTGCCCACAGTAGTGACAGGGACATTTCTAGTCTCATATCTGCAAAGAGCTGGCACAGGATCCTCGCTGAGACTCCCATCCTCCCTTCCTTCCATAAGTTGGCCAGCTCCATTACTCATGAGCCCCCATACTCATGGATTCAACCCCCTGAAAGAATATTGCTTGCTAAGAATGATAATTCTATTGGTTCTGTTATGGAGCCTTGAACATTGTAACATGACTTTAAGCGGGTTATCTATGCTATGATAAGAGATAAAAGAAATAACGGCAATGCAGGGATCTAAAGAGAATTTCTACAAATCTTAGTTCACTGGGAGACTTGATGGCTCACCTAAGCAAGACAGGGCTTCATACCATTTGAAAGCACAAATGATCAGCTCCAAATTACAGTGGGACTAGAACTTTTAACATCTTATCCTCAGCTCTCTGCCTTCACCACAGGATCATTCTTTTTTGAAACTGCCTTTATGGTGTGCCAATAAATCATATAATGTGATTAATACAATGGTATTAATGCAGTGCTGAGGGATCTCAAACAAGATGAAAACCTCATGGCTCAAAGCTGTACACAGGCAGCCCGTGTTGAAGAGCCTGCAATTTAATTAGAGGGCACCAGCAGTGCAGAGCACAGAGGTGACTTACCCAGTGTCACCCTGCAAACAATGGGATGAGCAAGGAGTGGGACCTTCAGGCTCGCGAACCAGTGCTCTCTGCCCACTCAACCCCACTGCCTCCTGTGTCAGCTTTGCTACGTGGCAATTTTAATTAGAATGAATTTGTTACAGAGAGTCCTTGCATGTGTGTCCACATGCATGTTCATCATCTGTCTGCACCCTAGTAACAAGTAGGTTTCTTGCCCCTATGAGCTGCCACCACTCAATGTTGTGGCTGTCACATCATAGCAATGAACAAACCACATCATCGGCCACAGGAAAAAGAACAACATGGTCAAAACATTAAGATATTTACCTTAATAAGGATGGAGCTTTCCTGCTGTTTAAATTGCCCCTATGAAATGCCCTGCTCTGAGCTGATTCATGAAAGCTCTGTGGTAGCATTTGGTTGGAAGACGGAGGCCAACACTTGCTGAAAAAGCCTTGAGGTCCTACACGTGTCAGCCCACGACTGATGGGTATTAGGATGGGGACTACCACCCACACTGGTTCTCCTGTCTCCAATGTCTCTCTGGAAAGAGCCATCCCTGACAAGTGCAGCTCTGCCTCAATGGCAAAAAGAGTCCTTGGGAGCCTAAACTGATACTCCTTCGAAATCTGCTGACTAAAAAGCTGTTAATCCTTTTCTTACGACAATCATGGGCCATGCAGCGTATGGTATTTTCAGGCCCACTGCTTACACAGTGCTCAAAATACTGCCAGCACTTTGAAATTGTTACTACCTATGAAGAATATTCAGTTCCACAGAAGACAATATGTTTTATAGACCATCACAGCCAACAATGCTCACAAAAAGAACACTTATGGGGTTACTTTCATGCTCCCTTTCATCAACTGGGACCTACTGAGTTGGAGATTCCCATTTTCATTGCCTGTCCTAGCCAAGCTTAATTCCAAAGGGCTGTGCTTAGCATGATGGTCTGGGAGGCTGGGGAGACACCTCTGAGCCACTGCTGGCTTGTTCCTTCCCTCTATAATTTTTCAGCACCTCCTCTTCTTCCCTCTCTGCCCTCCTCCATAAGAGCAGCTTTAGAACAACCAACCTCTGCACAGCTTCATATTGCATAGAAAGACCTGTATTATCCACCTGAAAGCACAAAAACATCAAAAGGCTGATTGCTTGCAATTCACTTTCCTCCACAACAGACTGAGAAATCACCTCAAATAGTTCTCAGTCTTTACAAGGGAGGTAGATAGATTTTTCTCTCCATGGCACTCTACTATTTGGGCATTTCTGTAGCATCATAAAAATTACATTTTTAGTTGACTGGCAATTTCACTGCTCAAGGAATTGAACTGCTGATGTCAGGGGACACTGGACAAGAAAAGCACCACCATCAAGAATTACCTGATGCAATAGCAGCACACAGGAGCTTCATAAAATCAAATGTCACTGAAGAACTGCAATCCAATAGTTTTCAACCACAGATAGGATGTACTTCAAGGCAGGCCTATATTTTTCTCCATCTCATCTGCAGACCACAGTTGTTTCTCAGTTTCAGTTTTGTAAATCTGGAGCGAGAGGCCTGAGGACTGAATTTCCTCAAGAAAGACAAGAAATTGCCCGCTCCATTTACTTACACATGTTCTCTTTGGCCAGCTGAGCTTGCTAAGGAGCTTCCAGCTTGAGCTGCTTGTGGCAGCTCCTGTGCTGCAGGTTGCAACCTTGGGCACTGTCAGCGCAGACATTTTTTGGAACACACCATAAACTGCCTCAAGAGTGTCTGCTGATTTAGCCTCTGACAAGAAAAATCAGTGTTTGGAATTAACCTACCTGAATTTTCCTGAGGGTGATTAGGGCGAGATCACACATGCTGTTGTGCATGGGATGGCAATTAGGGAAGCAATGAGCAGCAGGTGGCTGCACAGGTCCCAGATGGCTGAGCTGGAGACTGAGGATGAGACTGAAAAAGGGCACGTTGCTCAGACTCATTGCTAGCAAAGCAGATCAGGAACTTACAGACAAGCAAATCTCATCCAAGTGGCACTCAGCTCAACATCTGAAGCTTCAGTCAAGTAGCTTCCTCCAAAGCTCTGCAAAACTTTTCTGTGAACACAAATGGAACTTAAAGAAAGAAAAAAAAAAGGAAAAGCAGCTGTGGTTTTGCTTCTTATTTCAAAAATGGGAGATGGGCAAACTTCTGTAAATGACAGCATTAACTGTTCAGGCTGTTCAGTTTTTATCAGTCTTGCCTTCAAAATAACTGAACTTGCTATTTGAGGTAGCAATCATGTTCAACCCATCATTTTAGGGCTCTCTTTTGGTCTCAGTGAGAGCAGTCTGATATGAATCACGATTAGGAGTTGTGCATGTTAATAAAAACCACCAAGTTAATGAAAAAATGCTATATAGCATACAAGGGCTATTTAAAAAGGAACAATAACAGTGAATGACAACATAGCTCATCTGTTTCCATGCAGTATTCCTCTAGCTTTTATGGGCGGAAATGCAGTCAGGGAAAGGATATTAGATGAGACACCAGAGCACCCCTGTCCTCTCAGACCAATGCTGAATATTACGTTCTGCCAGGGCTAGGACCAGATGTAAAAGGTCAAACAAATCCGCACGGGTCAAATTTTTTGATTCCTCATCAGCTTTCCACTAAAAACCACAGCATCATCAAGACTGCTAGTTTTAAAGGAAAATGTTAGCGATAGTAATATTCATTTTTTAATGGGGAATAAAACATCACTTACGCTAAAATATAATGTTACTTTAAATGAGTTCTGAGCTTCTGACAGGAGTCGAAGTCTTTTTATGTCTCTCCAAAAACTCCTGACCAGCTACAATCCTGAACTAGCTACAGCTTCACAACTCAGATGATTATTTTATAAGCTAAATACAGCCTGAAATAATATCTGACATTACTTAAAAGAGAAGGTGGCATTTTCTGTCATAAAATGGGTAAGCACAATGGGCTCATATCATCTAGATAAGCAACCCCAAAGTATGAATTCAGAGGCAAGTATCTCGTCACTCACAGGTTTACACAGCAGCTGGCACAAGGGAGAAAGTGGTAACTCCTTAATGAACCAAATTCCTCCACTAATGAAAAAATTAACTTTAAGAAAGCAGTAACTGTCACTGCTTTATGGTTACCTGTACCTATTTTCCCCGACTCCAGCCTGCGAGTGCACTTTGGTGTTTGGGACAGATCTCAGCACTGCCCCACACCAGCAAGGGGGCCCATGAGCATCTGGATTTGCAAGAAGGTCACAGACACCTGCCTCTTCTCAGACATTCCCAACACTTCACATTGGCCGCTTCTTTCACCCCCAAGCTAGTGGGATCTGCTTGTAAAACAAAATACTTTCCTTTTTAGGTTGTTACTGACACTAGTCTCTTCAGACTGCAAGCAGCTCTGTCCTTGGTTCCAGCTATAAATGTCTCCTGGATTGAGGTGTCTGCTCTCACTGGCACAGCCAGCACCCTTGCAGCTCCCTCCCTCAACCTCATCTTACCCCGGAGAAGGCACAGACAGCAGTCCCAGGGGAAGCCTCGGAGCAGACCTTCAGCCTCATCAACGTTTTGGCTCAGGAGGACTTTCAAACCCAGGTTCCTCCGCACTGTAACCCCCTCAGATGTGCTGAGAGGCTGCTCAGCTCTGCAGGGGGACATGTCCAGAAGAGCCGAGGCCTAGCTGCAGCTGGCAGAGTCTGCCAGGCTTCAACCAGGCCCAGGGGCTGGTGGTTGCTGGCAGGCAGCTTTGGGGAATGCTTCAGCCTTGATTAAAGATCTCAAAGCTCCTGGGCATCTTTTGGATGTTAGAATGAGATTCAGGGTTGTGTTCTCTACTAGGCTGGTCTTTATCAAACCAACTTGACTACTCTCCCCTCGTGAGACAGCAAGCTTGGTCTAGACAGGGAAATCTGCAAAATATTTCATCTAGTCCCACACAATATTTGAATTGCAAAACCTACCACTCTCTTAAAAATAAACACATTCAGAACTGACAATAAAAATAAGTATAAAAGGGGAACATTACCAAAACACTTTCCTTTAGAGGTTTATTCTTGCCATCATCTGCATCAGTGATGTAGAAGAAAACAGAAAATCAGCGCAGAGGAAATTTGCAAATGACACAAAAGTGAGTGGGACAGTAGATGAGAAAATGGCTTGACAAGAGTGAGCAGGGTTATTTACTAAAGATAGTGAAATTTTAAAGATCTGTCTCCGCAAAGTGGGAACAGCTAAAAGGAAAGATAATATATAATATGGGAGCTGTAAGTTCATGACAGTGGAAAATGGCAGCATAGGAAGGGCAACTAATGACTGAGTTTATGCTTATGATCTAATGCTACAACTGTAATAATTAAAAGTTGATCCTCAAAAAATAGAAGTAATATCAATGCTACATGCAGTGACAAGATATTGTAGAAAATTTAGGTATCTATACTTAGATACTTAGGTATCTATATAGGTATATATACTTAGGTATCTACTTAGGTATGTATCTAAAGTATAGATAGGGGGTGTAGATAGAGGTTCAGAAACAAAAAAGGAAAAACCTATGCCTTAAAATAACAAATTAAGTTCAGTATATTTACTTAATTCAAGAGAAGGTGCAGAAGTGACCTGGCCACAGTTTGCAAGCACCTAGGCACTATGTAGAACAGATTTCTAGTGGAGGCTCCCTAGCCCAGAGAGATCAGCATAGCTCAGAGTTTGGAAGTGGAAGGCAGAAAAATTTCAGCCAAAACATTGAACGGGTCTGATTATGAACCCTGAGATCAGTTAGGAGTTTCAGGAGCCTAAAAGCATGGTTCACAAGCAAACAGGATGCCTTGATTTCACTGGGACACAACTTCGGCATAGTGCAAATTAAGCACATACTTTTCCTCTGACTCGAACAAGTACTGTTAAACATGCAAAAGTACTCTAATTAGCAAGCTTAACTTATTAATCTGTGGGGCAACTGTATACACCAGTGAATAAAGGTTATGACAGAGAAGGAAACCAGTCGTCCTCACAGCTCTGGTCTACAGCATATTTTATGCTCCATATACAGCGTATTTTCATCTCAGAAGACAACCCTTTTTCTGCAAGGGAGAGGTGGTAGGGGCTGTTACGGAGGAGACACAATGTTCTTTCCTCTGAGACTTACTTTATCATTTTCCCTATAAAAGTTCCTGCGAGTCAAGCACATGACTGCTCTGTGCGTGTGCAAGCGAGGGGAGGCAGCGAGACACGCTCTATAAATCTGTTTGGGGACTGCTGGCAATTGCTTACTCTTCACTATTCAAATTCAGCTCCAACTCATTCTGACCTTCAAGAAGTAAAACACCCTTTCAGGGCCCACGGAAATCGAGAACTTCCAGCTCAAGAGACTGGGGGGCAAAAAAAAGGGGGGAAAAAAAGCTTTTCTGAGTAACATTTTTTTCCTCGCAGATGACTATTTATTGAAACACAGAGATTATTTGGGGTCAACATGAAACAGATGTTTTCTGGTTCACTGGAGAGGGGGCTGCTCCTTTCTCTCAGCTGAGGGCCTTAAACTAGAACACCTTGCACTGCCTCTCTCTTATTGCTACCAAAAGGGCCACCACATAGAAAATCTCTTTCCACAGGAAAGACTGGAAAGGGGCTGCACTGGCACAGGGCAAAACTTAAGGCACTCATGTCAAGTTATGGCTAGGAACCATATGGGCACATGATCTAAATGCAAACTCCATGAAAGCAGCTGCTGATCATAGAAAAAAACAGTTTCTGTCTTGTGCATGGCATCCACCTATGTTCCCCAGATAGAAGATTTCATTTCAGGGACACCGAAATTAACAGGTTTAACATTCATGATTTCTCTCTAGCCAGTTGTTCACTGAATCTAACTTAATGGGCAAAAGGTTTCAAACACGTCAGGACTCCACTTTTAAGCAAACAACTCCCTACCCTAGTTCATCTCCATCGCTGCTCAACGCACACTTTACATTTACAGGGACTCTGCACCAAGTGCAACAGTTACTCACTGGAGCTCACGGAAAATTTCAGCACTGATCTTTATCATCTCCCTCCAGCTTTAAAAGCTTCCCAGCTTCCGGCAGGCAGCCGGGAAGGGAGGACACTGTGGAGCCCCAGCTTCCAGGGGACTTGGCACCATGGGGCCTCCTCAAGTGCCCACTGCACCAGTAGGGAGAATCCTGCTGGGTTTCAGTGTGTTAGTTATTTCAGTGACCTGCTCCAACTCCAAGACTGCATCTCACAAAGTCCAAGGTGAGGATGAGGGCTGGGGGCGCATCATAACAAATCTGCAGTTTCCCTGAATGTTTCTCGATCAGCATTCAGAGAGCAGAAGCTGCAGCAGAGACCAATCTTGTAAGCCACCACAGTCTGTTATGAGTCTGATTCATATATTACAGCATGGCAATATATTTCTGCTTCCAGAGCTAAGCAGCCCCGTAACACCGTTCCAAGTCAGCACAGTGGATAAGTGATAATTTAATCTCAAGCTTCATTAGTTCAGCTATTGTATGAAACGCGGCAGATGCTGAAGAACCAGATAGCGCAGGCCCTCCATGCCCACCACCTGGCTACATCACTGTACGGGGAGATTGAAAATTCACACTGGTCCAATTTACAGAGGGTCATCACGGGTGTGTAATGAAGCATTCCCTCTACTGGAGCTGATTATAATAATCAACTTCCATCACATTCGAGTTTTCCTTCTGGTTGGTTTTCCTTCCCTCCCATTAATGCCACATTTGCCATCGTTCTCGCATGCCCTGTGGGAGTTCCCCTAATACCAAGACTGCAGGAAAGAGCAGGGCTCTTTGCCAAAGTGGCCTGGCAAGCAGAAGCCCAGATGTGACACGACAAGAAGGCAGCCCCAGGCTCCTGTTCATATCCCAAGGATTGCTGCTGAAAGAAAGCCGGATTCCAGGACCTGCCTTGAAACGTGGCCATGTGGCCAGTGTCTTGGTCTGCCTGGGATTCCTCTCTCATTTGCAATGGGAGCCTTCTCCTGTATCCTTCTTCTCACAGCCTCTGCACACAGATCATCTTCTTTTGCTACCTGATGACTCAGCCAAATCCAGGACAATTCTTAAAATCCGAAGTTCAACCTCTCTTTCAAGCCTACACAACTAGGGCCTCAGAAACAGGGAACAGCACATCCAGCACTGCATTTGCACATTAACATCCCTTAGTCCTTAGGAAAGGCTTAAGTGGCCTTCCTGCATTTAACATTAACCATGTCCTAACCGCATCCCCCATTGCATGATCCTCCCAGGCTCCATGACTGACCAGTTGTCCTGGACAGCTCTTCTTCTGGGGAGCGAATGTCTACAACATCCCTTTCTGAAGGCCATTTATCCACATGTGAAAGCCTCATATTGTGACTATGTATGGTAATCGCCCTCTTTCTTAGGATGAGCTATGTAGCAGCATTTTGTTGCCAGAATCTTTGTGGAAGGAGACACATGAGCTGGGCTCTCCCATTAATTCATTTTGGACATGGTCACTGCTTGAAAGCGTTTACAGAGTTGGTAAGAATTTAACCTGCTGCTCATCCAGTTATCCTGACATTAATTGTAATCACTTGAGTGGGATTTTCAGAATCCACTTCAGTGCTCTGGTTCACCTTTAATGGTAGGGAAGGGGGTGAAGAGAGGTGACAATGGGTTTTTCATTCTGCTCATCGCTCGCAGCAGCCATGGGACAAGTGTTTGTGCATCACACACCATCCTGCAAATAACTCTACACCAGTATCCACACATCACTATCAACCTTTAACATTGATGATATTTAGCCAGTCAATAGAGTAAGAGAAAAGCTGTCATTTCTCACAGGCAATGAACATGTGTGTTTTTGAAGTGTGCAATAGGTCTGAAAGGAGGAAAGTTGCGTCCCCTTTGCAGCTGTCACCTTTTCAAGCAAAGCCCAGAACGATTTTCAAAATGCATCAGTAATTTTATTGTGACTAAGCCAAAAGGTTAATTTTACACATGCTCACACAGTTGTGCAGTTTCAGATATACCTTCATGCACAAGCAGCAACTTCCAAAGACGACATTATCATACCTTGCATACTATAGTAGCTCTGTTTTAGTATAGTTATAAGGCTGATGTAATAGCTTATTTAGACACCAATATATCTCCCACTATTCTGGTTAGCTTTGTTAACCAGATGAGGAAACAGTTCAACTTCACAGACAAGCTTAGATTCACCTTTCACGTGCTTTTATAGTCCCTAACATTTAGCAATTACTGGTGAGTGCTGACGAGTCAATCTCCTGCTACAGCTAAGGATTTATTACAGGTATCCAACCTCCTTAACCTTCTTTGAGCACCTTTCCTTGCTTTGCATAAAACACAGGCATTTTAATAATAAAAACACCCTCCCTTATTGAATGCCATACTTCTAAACCTTTTGCTTTGTATTGAGACTGAAGAGCAATTTCTTACCTGAAGTTAAAGTTTGTCCAAGCAGTTCTTCTGCAGTCCCTTTCAAGGCAGGACTTTCCAGAAAGGCAGCCCCTTCTTGCCCTTCGCTGGGATATCAGCTGGTTCTCCCTAGGAGATGGGTCGCTGGAACCCCTGGGCAGGCAGGGAGAGGTGGTCACTGCTGCACAGCTCCTGTTCCCCAGAGGAGGGCCCTTCCAGGCTACATACGCTTGCTGCTTCACCTGCCGGAGAAGTCTCCGACCTCTCTAAAAGGACATGTTAAATTGCCAGAAGGACAATAAACTGACATACACAATAAAGGGTTATTTTTCTGTTGGGTTAGCAGGTTGAATTAATGGGTGCAAGGTGAAGCACAGGAGGTTCCATCTGCAGGTGAGGGGGAACTTCTTTACTGTGAGGGTGACAGAGCAGTGGAACAGGCTG
>JAUBOD010000667.1:1031049-1045049 GCA_032353885.1 Nothura maculosa
GTGCCACCTGCTCTAGGTGCCTGCTGGAGCGGGAAGGTTGGACTAGATGATCTCTAGAAGTCCCTTCCAACCTTGAACATTCTGTGAGTCTGTGAATCAGTTCAAAAATGACACCTGAGGGATGAGTGGGATTGCCCAAGTGGGCATGTGGTGAGGGTCTTTCCATGGTGGACAGCGCTTCTCATGGAGATGTTGAGAGGTTCAGGTGTCTGTGGAACTGGGGCCAGCAGTTTCTACGATGTTGGGCAAAATGCGCAACTAATTGCTCAAATTCCTCCACATTGTCAGCACCTTATTAGTATTAAAATCATAGGCAGATTCACTAGAGCCATAAACACAATGTTTTTCCTGCCTGCTGATTTCATTATAGGCTAGGAAGCCAAAAGGCAGCACAACAGGGACATGGAACTACTGGAGAGAGTCCAGCACTGGGCTACAGGGATGATCAGGAGTGTGGAACATCTGCCCAATAAGGAAAAGCTGAGGGAGCTGGGCCTGTTAGCCTGGAGAAGAGAAGGCTGAGGGGGGACCTGATCAGTGTCTATAAATACCTTATGGAAGAGGTATTTATACTGAAGCACCCAAAGTTCCACAGGAACTTAAGTTCCTTAAATTTCTTGACAGTGAGGATGACAGAGCACGGGAACAGGCTGCCCAGAGAGGTTGTGGAGTCTCCTTCTCTGGAGATCTTCAAAACCTGCTTGGATGCAGCCCTGCGCCATGTGCTCTAGGTGACCCTGTGTGTGCAGGGGGGTTGGACTAGATGATTTTTAAAGGTCCTTTCCACCAAGGTTTGTTGGGTGCTGTAAGCTTGGCCATGGTAAACAGCATAGTGAACCAAATCTCTCCTCCCTGCACACTAAAACAGAGCGCAAAAACAGCCCCATAAATGCATGCATACACCTGGCAGCATAGAGTTAAGACACATCTAATTGAATTGAATGTGGTATGACAGCATTTATTTCATATGAAATAACAAAATAAGCTTAGTAAAGATGTGTATTTTTACTTAGCACCAAGTTTTTACTGGACTATGTTTAATCCACTTTCTTTTTAAGGATCTCTTTTGTGTTGGAATATCAAGCATTAAGATACCTCGATGACAAGGCTTCTCCTGTAATAATTACACAAACAACACAAAGAAACTTTCTGTTTTTTTCTCATTAATCCATCTTATAAATCTTCTTACACTAGAAACATAAAATGTTAAAGACCTCAGACATAAGCAATGTCATTTATTGAAGCTTTAATAAAGAAGTTGTTATAGTTTGCTTTTTAAAATTTGAAATGTTAGAACAAGCAGTGAATGTGCCAAATAAACATTTTCCTGAGCCACCTGAAGAAGCTGAAGTGTCTCAGGCTAATATGATAATAGAAGGATATTATGTTTCTGCACTTAACTCTCTATTCACCTTTGAAAAGAGTGACCATCTGGGTTTGGAACAAAAATCTACCTTTACTTGAGAAGAGTGGTATCAGGAGGAA
Organism: Nothura maculosa; assembly: GCA_032353885.1. Lineage (NCBI taxonomy): Eukaryota > Metazoa > Chordata > Aves > Tinamiformes > Tinamidae > Nothura > Nothura maculosa. The sequence goes on from JAUBOD010000667.1 coordinate 1,032,535, forward strand.
TGAATCTTGCTAAACGGATAGGAGCAATGACTGCAAATAATATTGGCATAGAGGACATACTGGGCTGATGAGTGCAATACAAAAACCTACCTATGCAAAATACTGCAGTGGCACCACTTTGTTAAAACAGTTTGTGCTATAGTCACAGTCTTTTCCGTAAAGTTTTAAACCGAGTAAAAGTGACAACTCTACCTCCCTGGGTAGTAAAATCAATTAGCGTTCACGGTATCACTTATTCACCTTTCTCAATTTCAAATTAAATTGCAGTTCCCTGAAGAAAGCAACAAAGCCAGGAATGGATTTACTCCACACTATCTGTAAGGAAGCCTGGAAGGCACGTCCTTCAGGCACTTTTCCTTCCACATGCGCTATATTCGTTCAATCAACTCCTTTCTCATTAGTCTACATGCCTGGTGGTCCAATTCTAAGAGACATCTCTGGGTACAGCAGAGCATTTGCACTGTCCACCAACTTACATCATTTGGCCATCAGAGACTCGTTTCAAACTTACCTGTATGGGTTCACTGGAGCCTGAGACCAAAGCCCCATCAGACACTTTCTGAATCAGAAATGGGCTGCCTCTGCCCCAAAACAGAATTCCATATTGCTAAGGCCCATGGAATAAGAACTGACCTGTTTTCTGTTGCTCAGAGGACTTCAGAAGGTTGTGAGCAGAATTCAGTACTTAAAAAACAGTTTTTTTTTCTTCTGGTGTTGGCCAGCAACACCATAGATGTATTATGTTGTATGTGCATATAGGTTATGTACATACACATGCACCATTGTAAGCCACCCTCAACATCTAATAGCACCCCCTCAACATCTAATAGCACCATATTTTTAACAGTGGACTTTAAATTTTATCAGCACCTATAATTGAGGTTACATTGCCATCACTGAGGTTAACAAGTCGAACCTTAGCATGCTGCATATCCTGACCTCACAGATACCTCAAGTGTAGCGAAGTAAACCCTTAGCCAAAGGTCTCAAACCCGTCTATGAAAAAGGACAGTTAGACTTTGTGGCCTTCATTAGATTAACACATTATAGCTAGGTCCAAACATTTCTATTAACTTTCATAAAAGTCTGTCTAGAAAAATTATTATTGCCAGTCTTAGCTCTGTATCCATAGTGACACTTATACTCACGGCTATGTGTCTCACTCTAAATTGCATAAAACATGTCACTCTTCTGTATTACCATCTCAAACTGTCTGGTAGCTAGGGAGTAAACCTGAGCTTTTCAAAGAGCACAAAGGACCAACACATCCAACTCTGTTGGGTTTCAGTGGAATCTGAACGTCAGAGTCGGTTCAGCTCTTCTGAAATGCCCAGCTACAAGTCCAAGGGTCCAGTCTGGTCTCCCTAAAGGTTGTTCTGCCATTTTATTCAACAGCAAAACACATCTATGGTCTGGCTCATATTCTCCTATTGATTGAAGTCCAGAGCTAAGCAGATACTCTGGGCCCCAAATGCCTCTCCCAGATTTGCATCTCTCCTAGTAGGTGCTGGAGTAGATACAACTGCTCCATCTGTGAATTACAATTACTACCTGGGTAGCGGAGTAGATGTAAATAGCTTTGCTTTTACAGCACCATGAAATGCTGCTCCATGGCCACTTAAAATGTATCTGGAATTTAACATTCCAGATTTGGCAGGGCTTTTAAGTTGGAACAAGACATTTACAGCAGGAGAAGGCTGGCCAGGACTGGATATTTCTGAGGTATCCTTTCAAGGTTCAGTCAAGTATTAAGTGAACAACTTTCCTTTTAAGAAACGCAGTGTTTAGATTTGGCCTAAATATCATAATCAGCTATAAAATTCCTCTTGTAAATTTAGATGATGAGGATGGAAGCAAGCACATAGTTTAGAGAAACACTGCCACTTCGCTTTGATTCCTTTAAAAAAAGAGTAAAAAATAATAAAATAATAATAATAATAAAGAAGTGAGCAACCACAGAGGTGCCTGGACCAGAGCAGAGACCACCCAGGGCAGCCCTGGGCCTGCCTAGCCAGCCACCCTCACTGACTGCTCTTGGGTACTCGGTGCTGCCATTTCAAGGAGGGTTCAGAAAAAAAGAGAGAAGAAAGCACAAATTAAACATTCATTTAAAAAAAAAGAACCCCAAATTCTTGTACACTTCTCTCTAGCCTCTATGCATACCTAAGAAGTACTAACTGCTGGCACATTTCAAGTTAACATTACAAATTTTGGACCATTAAAGAAAAAACTGTATTGAATTATGACTGATAAACCTAAGGGATGTGTCTGGACCCCCAAATCCCAGTTACATTGGACGGTTCAAAAGAGAAAGAAGCATGAAAACTGTAAACAGAAGCCCTGCTTAAATTAACTATATAAGAAACAGCTAGTGTTGAGCAGGTTGATTGTTAGTTTCTTGGCTTTGGGACGATTTTCTTTTAGATTTAAGGTAATTCTGTTGCTTGAGGCCTCGCTGATTCCAGTATCTTGCTTTGCTTCGAACTCGGGGATGGCTACACGTGAGGCAGCACTGAGTCTGTATTGAGGGCACCGAGCACTTGCCGATGCCTCTCAGCCTCTGGCAGAATTGGGCCGACAGCTGATCCTTGCTGCAGGAAAGGCCTATAGTGGAGGAGATGAGAAGAATTAGCTATATTTTACTAAAAAATGTCTCCACGTTTCCAGAATATTCAACTGCATTAGCCTGGACAGTCTTGTCTGTTAAGGTTCATCTTTATGATGGCTTTCTCTTCCTTGGTATTATTTTTCAGCTTCATCTCCCTGATGTTCTGGCACTCCCAAGTGAAAAGATCCCATTAAACTTCACATGACCTTCTGTCTTGGAAAATACAGCACTTTTTATTATTGTTCAGCGAGCATTTACTTTTGCAGCAGACGTAACTGATCTCTGTTTTTCAGTTTAATGCTTCTGCTTTTAAGACCTGCCAGAAGGATTCCAGTAACGACGACGTGCGCCTGGTTCTCTGGCATTCCCATACCCGGGCACCGGAGATGGGGCTGGCTGGGTGCTGCAGGGCAGGCAGTGAGAGCACAAACAAGGCACGTTCAACTACGTCATGAGCTTGACTCCACTGAAGCACCAGAACAGGTTGGTAAGATCTGTACTATAGTTCTCATAGGTCTATAGTAGCTTTAATAAAGTGAGATCTGTCAGACTTAGTCAAGCATAAACATAATGTCAAGTCCCTACGGAGAAGGAATGGTTGAAAAGAGACATAGTTGAGGTTTGGAGAAGTGGGAAGGTGGTGAGTTAGCTGAATGTGGGGCTGCTGCTCAGCAAATCTGCAGTGACAGAAATACATCAATTAAAGTAGCTGAAAGTGGAGTTTAAACAGGTAAGAACATTCCTTTACACAGTAGCCCCGTGAAATGCTGGAACTTACAGTCAGAGGAGGTGATGCAAGCAGATAGAATTGCAGGGTCAAAAAAGGATTCTGTATAATCACAGAAAAAGTTCCATAAATGCAAACTGAAAGAACTGCCTCAGGCTGCCTTTAATAGCCCTAACCCAACAGCTGAGAATAGGGGATGAACACAAGGGAAATGAATCACAGGAAGCAACTAAACTTAGGGGGGAATAGATCCTCCATAAGCAGCATCTCCTAATGCGTCTGCTGAGACAGAATACTGGGCTGCATGGACCATTGGCCTGTGCAGTGGGCATTTCTTATGCTTTATTGGCCTCTGGAGCTTTTACTCTCAGAAGAAATTATTAACAAATCTGTGTAGTACCTATTTATCTGAGCACGTGCTGTCCTGAACACGAGAGGAGCAGAAGATGAACAGCAATTCAACTATAGGGCAAAATATGCACTAAAGACTTCCAAATAGCAGGATGGATGACTCATAGTACACACGAGGGCACACCAGGTCTGCACTGCCTGCTGGAGTCAATCTCTCATCTTCCTGACTTGCTAGATCTGCACTGCTGACCTCATAGGAGGGAAGAAGCATCCTCCAAAAGGCCTCTGAAAGCTCCAAAAAGTTTCTGAGGTAGCCTTGTGCTTACTATATAGTATCTGCTGGATACTGCACTACATAGACTATAGAGCTTTTTGGCTTTACCCCACTTAATTGTCACCATAAAAAGGGATGAAAGATCTATAGTGCTGAGAGAAAAACTGTGTCTGTATTCACTGATAGACACATTCAGTTTCATTGTATTTTCTAGTTTGATTGTGCTCTCATGCCAGAACTTACAGCTTCTACTGGAGGAATCTATGTTAAGAAAGAGCATCCTCTTTGATTTGGGCTCCACTGTTGTTGTGTTTCTACTGTTTCTACTGTTATGTTTCTACGAATGCTTGCCCACCTTCTTCCCAGGGAGTGAAAAAAAAAGGCTCTGATACTTGTTACTGCCTTCTAAGAGCAATATGTTTATATATTATATAGCATGTACATATGCTTTGGGTCCTCCATGGCCCCTGTCAAACCAAGCACAGTCTGCTGACTTGTGCACTCCTAGCTGCACTAACACAGCTGCATACAAGCACAGTCCCTCCACCCCACCAAGAACTGGGGTTCCAAGCACGCCCTTTTGCAACCCTTCTTTCACAGCCCAGAGCTGTGAGCTATCTAATAGGAGGCAACAGGTTTAGTGGGAAGGGAGAACGTGGCAACATGACCCCATCAACAGACTTGCTGAGCTGGAGCAGTTAGGCCAACCTGCAATTCTGAGCCTGCAGTAGTCCCAGCAAGTCAACAGATTAAGTCAGCATGAGGCTCTTGCAGCATCAGTGATGAGCTCTTTGGATATCACCTGCCCGAGGTGTAGCATCTTACCTGAGCTTTCCTCACACTCTTGCAGATTGCATTTCCGATGCTCCATCGGCTTGGGCTTATCCGCACACAGACGGTGATCTTCGGTCTCATTGCTCTCTGTATTGAGGCACTTCACTGCTCTGTGCTGAACGCCTCCTCCACAAGAGACAGAGCACTGAAAGAGCATCATTTTAACATACATAAAAAAGTCCTTTAAATGGAAGTTGTTTAATATGCCAGTATTTGAGCTGTATAACAATGGGAAGCCAAAAATGCCATATGGTCCATATCCACTGGCACAAATGTACTGTGTGCATTGCACTTCCAGATGGACACATACTAGTCCATGGAGCCTCATGGCTGGTAAATAGCACTAATACAGCATCTTGGCATATGTAGTTGGGGGAACTCTTTCTGCAGAGGAGAAGGCAGAGCTGAAACAAATCCTACAAGGTAAGAGCACAGTAATCCAAATCACGATTCCAAGTTGACAAGCTTCAGCAAATTTTAAAAAGCCCAATGAGATGACCTTTTTTGCTTGTTTGGTGATATTTACAACGTGGTTACCCTTTCCTTATGACAAGGAAACTACTGCCAGCTTGTTCTGCCATATGGAAATGACCATAAAGACAACATTTTCACATGTTCCTGTACTATTCTGAAAATGTACTTAATTCTTCAAGTGAAGAGTTTATGAGAATTCCAGTGATTTTTACACTCTTATTCTCTCCAAATACATAGTAGTCAGGGAGAAAAACACTTAAACAAATACAGAATAATAAAATTTCTGTTTATTTGGAAATGCACACAGAAAAAAAAATCGGAAAATGTTTAGAAAAGCACAGACATCAACAAAAGTGACTGCTCTTGGAAAAGACTCAGCCAGACTTGTCCTTAAAAATTCAAGCTTTTTCCTCTCCCTCTAAATCCCTAAAGAATGAATCCCTGAAGATTCCCTGTCCTGCTCTTAAAGTGTTGCCTGGCTCTATGCCTAACAGAATATGACTGAATTTACTACTAAAGTAGCCTTTCTCATGGAAAAAAATGAAAGGAAAGTGTGTCAATGATGATTTCTCCTTTTCTATTAAAAGAGTATTTAAAAAGCAACAGAACAGTTCTCCCCCCAACACTCTATAATGCAGCAACTAAGAATAAAAACTCTACCAGCTGAATGAACTGAGATTAGCTTGCTCTGAAATGTCTGGTTGATATTTTTAAAGGATTTCCCTCACAGCTCCAGCTGTATGTTAGAAACTAAACTTGCCAGAGGCATTGAAGCTCACAAACAAGTGGGGGATCTGCTTGATCCCTCTTTGCTGTAACTTGACTTTTACTCTTCAACTAATAGCAACAATTTAAGTACCATCTAATATGACCTGCTCATGATCTCATGTAAGAACAGATATAGTTGTCAAAAACTTTTGAAGCCTGCAGATACTAGCTGAACATCAGCTGAGTACCAGTTGAGTACCTCAACTCAACTGGCTGGATACCAAATGAGTACCTCAATTTGTCAAAAGAAAGAGAGAATAAAATAAATAAATAAATCCTACCGAGCCCCAGGTCTGGTTAATCCACTGTGTACAAGGTTGCATGTTGCACTGTGCAGTGGCATTAGGTCTTTCCATCCAGTCGCAGTAGCCTTCTTCTGGGCAATAGACACGTCGCTTTTGCTGGCCACCACCACATGTCCTCGAACACTAACAAGAGAGGAGCAAAAACCATGAGGGGGCAGGTTGGAATGAGCAACACATCCCAGAAACACAGAATAAAGGTAGTAGGAAATGCTCTTTGCTTAGTAATGTGGAATGACAGGTCATAAGAAGTGACCTCTTTCACGTGCTGTAGGAGATATTCAGGCTAGCTTGCACACCAAGTCTAACAGCACAGATGTAAAGATAAGCTCTGCACTGATACATTTATTTTGTTATTTGCTCAGATAAGTACAAGAAAGTATCTGTTAACAGCTCAAAATACAAGGGAGAAATCCATTCCTGCCTTGTGCAAATGAATATAATTCACAACACAGTCAGAATTGGTGACAGCAGCTGAGGCAAGACCAGAGGCAGCAATGACTTCATGACTATGCGCGTCACAAGTCTTCAGGTTCAACCTGCAACATTTATAGAAGATAGTACAAGACATGGACTGCAACATCTCATTTTTATAAGGCAGTTGTGGACATTAATATTCACCCAATGCATCCAATTTATTATCCTCTAGCATGTCAAAAAAAAAAAAAAAAGCATCACACAATGACAGTGACCTAAATCCTTTTTAAGCATTCTTTTGTCCCTATTATCATTGATCAATTGAATATTATTATTCACTAGGTCTGCAGTCCAGCCTGCCGCACTGCACACAAGCTTTGGTAAACTCGTATGCTGAAAAGGGCCAGAGATACTTTGGGTAACACATTGCTGCCGTTCTCTTCATGGAATGGCCTTATGGACAGACACAGAAGCAGAGCACAACCGTTCATTTCAATCCAACTCTACTTAGTAACCTCAACATGAGGACAACTACCAGAGATGGCCAGGAGCTTTCAGAAAATATTTTAAGTGGCAAAATATCAATGATATGGCAATGATATGATATGACTAGTCTTCTATTACTCACCCTTTGCTGAGTTACCTGACAGGATAGTCTTGTTCTTTGCTGAGCTATCTGACAGTGCAGGAAATCTGGCCCCTGCACACAGGATAAGGGCTCCTATTTTTTATTTTAAGTGTGGTTTGTCAGCAATCAATTAGGAAGCAATGTGTTCATCTGTTAAAATCAATTAGCATTGGTTCCAAAATGCAACAAGCAGTATGGCACTTTCTCCAGAGCTGTTCTTAGAGGGAGCAAACACTGAAAGGGAACCATCATGCCACAAGCTCTAGATGAGATAAACATGTGCCTGGAGGCCTATGAAAGTTTACTGGTCCAGATTTACACCACAAAGTGACCCCAAAATAAATTTTCTCTCTGACCTAATTCTCTGGCCCCATAAAATTCCAGATCAAAAGCATAAAGGAAAATTAGGAATTTAAGAAAATTACATATTGGTCATAAGAAGAGAGCAATGTAAAAATTGTCAGCCAAATGGTTCAGTCTGCATGATCTCCTTTACTGATCTAGCAGGATACTCAAGACAAATCCACTTTATATGCAAGGATGTTTGCTTCTCTGCTTCAGGGTATGCTTATTTACAGTCCTAACTGAGTATCCTGTACAATGCTAGGAATAATCCTGGTTGGTCTTTATCTACAGTAAATTCTTCTCTAACCATATGCAGGGATTGCAAAACCTGGTAAAAGTTTGTGCCTTCCTTTGAGGGACAGCATCAGACACAATTGTCACTGTTGTCTGATGGATAATTCCTCATTCCAAAATCTTCCTTTAAAGGACAATACCTCATCCCAGGGCTCCACCTGCCACTGGAAGCAAGGCTCCATGTTACAGCTAGTGCTGAGTTGTGGTTTATATCCAAGCAATTGGCAATGAAAAGGCCTGAGAAGTCGCTTCTCACGAACATCCACACACTGAACGTCTCGGATCTTGAAGCCGCCGTTGCAGCTAGCAGAGCACTGTATATGAAACAGAAAGGACACACGCTCAGGGACGGACCTCTTCTCCAGCCTCGAGGGGGATGATGGGCATGACATTCTAACATCACGACTTGCAGGCATAATCTCCAGTTTGCCCTAGGAATAATTTATTAGGCTTAAAAATCATGTATTTTTTTCCTGCAAATCAGAAAACACCATATGAATATTTCCCTCTCTTCACTGGAACATCCATTAATAACAGATGCAGATTTAATTAGCCAGCAATTTCCAAATATGGCATAGAAGAAAAAAATCATAATGCAATAAAAGCAAGAAAAGAAATCTCACGTATGGGAGCAAACAGCCAGCCCTTGAGCTGTTCCTGCTGCAGGCAGGCAGAAAGAGGCATCGTTGTGCGAATCACTCATTTCTAGTTCAGCTATGGAAGAGGCCGTCCATGGCAGCACGTTGCTCAGGCTGGTGAAAACACTTCTCTTTTTGGAGAAGGAAGTCGAGTTAATGATGATACCACCGGGACATCGGACTGGGGACACAGCACTGGACCTTGCTGTGGGAACTCATCCTGCAGCAGTGGGTGCCACCCTCATCTGCCCCACTGATCCACAGCAGCAGGAGCAGCAATTTGGCTTTTCATTCCTATCTTGTCTTTTCTGCCACCTATTTGCCCTTCCACTCCCTCTCTCTGGGCACAGCAGGACCTCAGGGATGTGACACCCAGCAGCAGGGGCTGCAAGAAGACAAGTGTCTTGTCTGTATGAGAAGGAGCCATGGGATGGAGCCATCATGGTGGCGATGGGAGTCACAGTCCTCATGGGTTGAAGCAGGGTAGGAAAAAAGGATGAACACCCTGATGCCAGGCCGGGGTGAGAAAACAACAAAGGAGGGAGCAGGACAGACCTCACTCACAGTCTGTGAAATCATTCTTCTGCCTGGCACTATAGGTCCCATTTCCTGCTTAGCTCCTGCCCACCCAACTGAGCCCTTCCAGGCTCCTGCTCCTTCCCAGAATTTGCTCCAGTGCCCCATCCAACACTATCATCTTCTGTTCCTAAACACAATAGCCCAGGACCTGTCTTGCTGTGGAACAAGATCTTAATTTGCTACCCCAAGGATAAATACACTTTGAATTACTATTTCTGTCTTCACCCAGTTCTGCCTATATCACCAAATAATCTCAACCTAGCTTTGCTCTATCACCGTGTTGCAGAATAACAACCGCTGCTGCTCTTCTCTACATAAATAATCACTCTGCAGCTCAGCATGGAAACTGAATATATCGCTTGTTCTGGGCACTGAAGAAAGGACATGAGAAGAATCTGTTTTTGTACACACATGTTTCTACACCAGCAGACATAAACAACAGATAGAATCAATTGTGCTAAAAAAGGAGTACAATCTCTAAATGAGTTCAAATTGTAGTTAGCATTAAACTGAGATTGTAAGCTCCAGTCTAAAAGCAACGAAGAGTCTTTCTTTACAGGAGGAGCGAGTCCAGAGTGAAGGAACAGATAAATCCTCACTACACTGGCAGTGGATTATAACCATATTGCTGTGATAAAGGTGCAGGACAAACATTTGAAATAGGTATGAGAATAAAAATTGGCATTTACAAAAGTAAACAAAAATAGTTATTTTTATGTATGAGTTTATAATCAGATTTGTATAGTTAAATTGCAGGAAAATAAGGGTGACTAACACAACAGAAATCTGATACAGAACGACTTCTGCTGCAAATAGGTTGCAGGATTGGACCAATGCTATAAAATATTAGCTGCCTATATTATTTCATCTAGTTGCTTTCTTTGAGACAACTATCATTCATTATTTGCAAGAGCAGTAACATTTATGTAGAAAAATTGAAAGCAAAAGGCATCCCACTGCAAAGGGACAGCAGAACATCTATTCATCATTTAAAATGAATTTTGAAAACTTAAATGTGGTTATGTGGTGCCTTTGCCTTGCCTGGGCTTTCTACACAGGCATGTATTTCACGTTTAAATCACTTCTTCATCAAAGAGATCAGCAGCATAATGAAAGTTTTGTAACTATAACCTTTTCTGAAGTCTCTTCTGTGTATGAGTTGATGCTTTAGCCCAACAATAACAGCACTGTCCAAAAAAGCAGTCCATTTGGGAAGAGTTTGAAATCTTTCTTTTTCTTTATTAAATCTATGTAATTTCAATTATAATTTTGTATTTTTTTCCTTCTAGCTATTAAAAAATAACCCAGTATTGAAAGCTCCAATTCTGGATAGTCTGGATACAAAACATAACAAGCTACAAAAAGTTTCACCAAAGTCCTTTCAGCTGTGCACCATATATCTTATAGCACCAAAAAAGAAATCAAACCCAATTCCCTGAGTTACTACCATGGACTTGCTGCTCTTGACCTGGCCCATGTACATACCTGGGACTGATTAAGAGCATAGCAGCAACAGGCTATCTTCCTACTACATTTCTCTTCAGCTTTGGCAGTGAAATTTTTAAGTTATAACACAAATTCTCGCTTACTGAAATTAGGATAGGCTGCTAGAGGCAGATGTACATTTTTGCACAGGCAAGATCAATACAAGCCACATGCAAATACGCACTGTTTTGTCTTAAGATCTCCATAAAACAGGGACAGCAAACTCTGCTTTTAGCTCCAGGGGCAAGATTTAATGAGCATGACCCCCACACAGGAAGAATAGAACTTACAACAGATGCATTTCCATAAATAACTTAGCCAGGAAATTAGTAAATTAGAGCTGAATGGTCAACTGGGAATCATATATGCTTTCAGGGAAGTGAATGAATAATTATTTTAAATATGAAGCATTTACAGCTCTCTAGTCTTTGAAGTCGATGAGCTTACTGCTCACGCAGGCCTCTGAATGAGGTTACCTTGCTCCAATTTCCTGTTTTCCAGCTTGCACAAGGGCGAAGATAACATCTTTTCGCAGTATCAGGCTTTTCGGTGTGCTGGCAGTCGGATGCATCCCTACCATTACACTCCACATGTCTCCAGAACGTCCCCAGGCCACAGGTGGTCGAGCACTACATGGCAGGAGAGAAAAGTACAGCAGCTTTAGTCAGTGTTTCTGGAAACAAGTGCCTCAACATTAATATCTACGGCCTTTGTAGATGTCCTAGGTTATCCAAGAGGCTTGTGCAGACTCTCCAAAGAAGATTTCAAATTTACCTAGGTCATCTTAGTTAAGATTACGAAGGAGGATTTTTTTCCTAATTAGAATAATATCAGTTCTGATATACATCATGCACTGCTCTTCATCAGCAAATTTCTGCGTATGGAGACACTCTAAATCTCTATCAGATGCCCTGTAGCTTCCTTCTACAATCTTTGGTGCTTTAATTTTCAATTTGCTAGAGCAAAATGTCAGTGCATCTAACCTTTGTCATTTTACCTTCTCAATTCCTAATATTGTTAACAACATAATCAGCACAATGAATACAAGATGCTGAAAACCTCAAATGCATCATGGCAACTTTGGACTATGCAAGGGAATCTGCTTCAGGAACAACCATGGAGGTGGTGGCAAAAGAGCAGGGGTCTGACTTGTGGTCTGCACCAGACTGTGACCTTCAGCAGGATCTTGGTGGGATCTAGCTCTAAGAGATGAGATGCTTTAACTCCACTGTCATGGGATGCTCTAAGTCATCTCATGCCGTGTCATTTAACATGGCTTTTCTACATTCTCATGAACTTGTAGCATTCCAGGTGGACCCAATAGCTAGTAAGTATGGGGAGATGGATCTTGCATATTCTTCTCCATTGTTATAGGCACACACAGAGGTAGATCAGTGCGAAGAGATTTCAAATTCTGCACTACAGACTTATTGCACTGTTTAAATATGATCATCAGGAAAGATGCCCGTTCAGTTACTCTGTAGATGAGGTAAATTGTTCAGATACCAAAATTTCTGACTCTAGGAATCATATTTTTAAAATAAGAAATCCATTTAGATGCAAAGAACTAACTCTGTTTACATACAAACAAAATTTTACAACGGGAAGGATATTAAATGAAACTGTAAAATTTTAATAGGCTCTGGCTGCCTATATTCTGTTATTACCAATGTTAGCAGGGGGTGGCAGCCCCGACCCGACTCTGACCCACTCTAACTGCCATCCCTGAACACAGTGAGCTGGCTGCACAGAAATCTACTTGTCAAAAAAGACAGGATTCTGGGGAATTGG
>JAUBOD010000667.1:1069163-1082562 GCA_032353885.1 Nothura maculosa
TGCTGTGTTTTAACTACTGTTATCACAATCAAATATTAATGAAGTTTAAAATATATTAACAGGGGTTTGTAGCAGACTCCACCATCATTACAGAGAGGCTGCCTAGGGCTCTCCAGCTAACTGAATCTCCAGTTACTATCATTTTTGCTATGTGTTAGCTTCATCCATAACACATTTTCATGCATTTACTGAATACAGGGCAATCTAGTCATTCAAGGAGTGTGCTTCAAAGTCACCTTGATAATCCTAAAACTCGTTTTTCCACACTTTTCTTCATGAAAAAAAGCTATATTGATTTTTTTTTCTTTCTATTTGAATGATATGAAGCCAGGACTGTAAGAATATCTAAGATGATTCTCTGCATTTTTTTTTCTCCTCAAATTGAACTTTTAGGTGCAATACCTGCTAAATTCTAATACCTTCCTGAAGTATGAAACTCCAGGTATCCCCTCTTTTGATTCTGATCTCACATTACTTTCAGCACAGTAGCTACCATAACGCCTGTAATCTTCTGACAGGAAAATATATCCATTAGGCTAATCTGGGCATAACACATCCTTCATATTCCATTTTTTTTTTCTGATCTTTTAAGTGCAAGAAACCCTTGACCTTTTCCTCTGGGTACCAGTGATAAAGACTAGCTTGAGAAGATGCTAAAAAAGGAAAGGCCCCAAGTTAATAACTGTGTGAAACCATGTCCCATTTTGCAGTTTATTCCTAAGACTCTCGTGCATCACTTAATGCCAACACCCAATCAACATCTTTGATACCTGCTGCAGAACACAAAAAATGTGCCAAAAAGCCCTGCAGCCTTCTCAGTTTCTTTCTTTCTCTACAGAAAGACACTTTCAAAAAAGGAAAAACATTTTTCTCATTGCTATTGTAATGTCTTTCACACAGGCATACCTCAGCACCAAAGCACTAGGTTTATGAGAAGTACAGAATGTTACAGAGATAAGCTCACGCTAAGTAGTCTCATGACTACGTTTTTGCCTCCAAGCATGGAGCTGTTCTATTAAGGATGGATTTAATGAAGTATTCGAAGTACCTGAATACCCCTGTGATAAGAGCAGGATGATCCCTTATCTTGAGGGGAGTTCAGATTTTACTCTTCACCTGTTAATCAAGGACGCACTGCAGTTCATACTTGCACTGCCCAAGAAAGGAACTAGGTAGGCAAATAGTCATTTTATTAAAAAAAATCCTTTCTTTTGCACTACATTTACTGCACTATCAGCACGTTTGTTAATGGTCTATAAAGTTAGCAAAGTCAGCGTTATCAGGCTTTGCATTAGAGCTGTACAAGAACCAGGCTCCTGGTGTTTGGGGAGACCTGCATGGACTGAATGACTCCAGTCATGGAGTCCTGAACATTTTCTGTTCTACAGGGAGGTCACTTGTGTCTCCACATGGGCTGCACTGTGCATTAGCTCACTCAGAGACACCTGAAAACTTTCTCACATGCTTCTGTATTTGCTTTGACAACACTCTCATGTCACCAAAATATGGTACCACTGTGACAGGAAAGAAATCCCTCTGTCCCATCCAATTACAGCCACAGAAACTCATATTTTGGGTTTCCTCCAGCTTGAAACACTGTCAATACCTGATCAGACATCATCACTCTTGTCTATATGTATATCAGGATTGGTGCCAGGGTCTCATTGATTGAGGACACCCAAACACCACAGAGCAGTAATTTACTATATTGCAGTAAACTGTCACTGATAAAATGACATCTGCTTTGGCAACAGGTCACCATGTTACAAGGCCATTAAGGACCACCACAAACTGAGACATATTTCAATGAGTCTGAGTACACAGCTCCAGCAGTCATTCAATATAAATACACATGAACTTTAATTTTCAGGCCTTGCTCTACTTCACCGCACCAGCGAATATCAGATCATTTCTGTCATTCATCAGATTTATTTCCAGTTCCTCCTCCTCCCTTAGTTGCTTTCCTCATACTTGAACTGCAGATAGGAAGCACCAATGTTTCCTAGAACTGCTTTTAATAATGTGCTTAGCAGCTCCAGTAAATTGCATGTGAAAGTGGACCTGGAGACTAGGGGCAGGTGTTAATAGAAGACAAAACCAGCAGCAACTGGGTGTGCATTAGAATCAGACCCTATGTCCTCGTCTACCCTTCACCTGGGATGCACTCCGTGTTACAGTGGTTATAAATCAGCATGACCCCATGCAGTCACTGCCCTGTTCACCAAGAGCCTTTTGGACACACCTGAGACTAGTTTTTATTATCAGTCCCATCACATGGCAGACATCGACTGCCCAACTGCCTCTCTGCAGAAAGGAGAAGCAATTTATTCCCTACTGTTTGGTGAGTAAAAGGAAATTATTTTGTTGCCACTCCCAGAAAGGGACTTTTGAGTCAGAATGGCTGCTGGACATTAGATACAAAGAGTCCTGCTGTCACTGGAGGGTATTGCTGGGATGCACTGTCTGAATATTCAAATTTCAGGAACGACATATTATGATTTTAAATCCTTCCTCCCATGTCCCACTGGTTTCCAATTGAAGAAATGACGATCTTGCCATGTTTGGCTATAACACTCCTTGAATGGGGAGACGTGTCCTGATGTGACTATTTCTCTTATAACTTAATGCAAAAGGGGCCGAAGCAATGCCCCGCTGTGAGAGCAGTGGGAGGAGGAGATTCATGCAGCAGTAAGAGATAGCTGTGCTACGACAATGAGATGTGTAGTTTTTTAGCAGGAGAAGAAAAGCTCACTTTCCTCCCTCCTATCACACAGCAGTGCCATTTCCAATAGAAAGTTAATAATCTCTCAGTGACAATTGTGAATTATCACAAAGAACAGCTCATGGCTTTGCATGACTGAAGGATATTTGAACCCTCAAACTCTGTATGAGGAGCTGGAGACCTGTTAACAGACAGGGCAGATGCCAGGTCCATGACCCCCCGTGCCTGCACACTCCAGTTCACACACCACACGAGTTTTCACTTTTAGAGGTTGCTCTAGTTCATATTTAACCAAATCCCTCAACCTTGAAAACTCATATTTGCATTGCAGCTCAAAGTACACACTACCATAGCAAGATCCTTGCTTATTACCACTGCGGGAACAATCAAAGGTGCCATTAAGAATCAGATTGATATATAACTTGAAACATGGGAAAAGAAACTTTATGTTTTAAAAATACTATAAACAAAAGAAAAAGTGACATCCAAAGGATAAGTGCAGGGGAACATGGTTAAACAGCAAACTAGCTAAGACATCTCAAGTCAGTTAAACTGATTAAAGTCAGTTAAATTTAGAGCAATAAATTCTTAACTGATTTTGGGTATACATGTTTTGTACAGGGCCAACATAGAAATCTTCACTGTCTAATTGCTACTCTACAAGCCAAACATATTCAAGCAACATGGACAGTGGGCCTAACATATAACACATTACCATTTTTTATTCAATTACAGGCTAAAATGAAATATTATTTTAGTGTTCAGAACAAAGGTAAAGTGTTTTTGTGAGATACAGGCCTGAAAACCTGAATAGGGCTTTATTAGTCACTGCCACTAACTTTTATGATCTCCTTCTTCATGTTATTAGTTTGTGCTGCTGTTAAAAGTACAAGAATGATGCATCAGACTAATTACACTGAATGCACTTCCAAGTTTGTGACCCAGATCGTATGTATTGTGCTTACCCAGCTGGACAAAAATACTAGTGAATTACACCAAGAGAGACAAAGCTCCCACTAAAGTGTCGTGCTGTGCACGTATTTCAGATAAAAGCACGGTGTCTTTCAGAAATGTCAGCTATTTGGGTTACCTATTCACGAATTGATCTAGTTTGTGGCAGTTGCATGGTTACGTTGTTCACACCACAATTCTGATTCCTATTAAATCTGTTTGCAAGACAGTTTGAAGCAGTATTCCACATGGCAAACTGATGACAAAACTCATTTATGACAGCACCTATACTTTGGAGGAATGTTTTTAATAAATTTTTGAGTCTCTGGAACAATTTCTGATACAATACATCTAATATATAGAAGCTGCAAGTGAAGCTGTATTTGTTTTCTATTTTGATCTATCAGTTCACAGAAATTAAGTTCTGCTCCTTCCAATTTTTCTGCAATTCAAATTTATATCTGTTTCGGAAGGAGGAGAACTTAATTTCTCTGAACTGATAGATCAAAATAGAAAACAAATACAGCTTCACTTGCAGAAACAGATATAAATTTGCATTGCCACAAACAGGGCTAAAAACATAAAACAGACAACTTAATCATCATCATCCAAATCCACATAGTTAGGAAATTAAAAGATGAAGCTTCATGAAGAGAACCTTTGAGATCAGCACCTGGATGATCTTCTGATGAGGGCAAAAGCCCTATTATAATATATAACATCTACTAAACACTCCAATATGCTAGATATTTGTTTTCAGCTAGCTCGAACTGCAGATGTTATGCAGCTCTTTCCCCATTACAATTAAAATATTCATCCTAGCTCTCAGCAAAATCAGGTGGAAACTCTTCACTGTAGATTCAAACAGGACCTCCTTAACACTCTATTACAAATGCATGTCATGCAAGCAAAACTTAAATCTTTACTGCTGCTGAGGCACTGGCATTCGAGCAGAAGAGAGAGCTGCAAGGATGGCATCCAACTGCCTAGG
This sequence comes from Nothura maculosa, assembly GCA_032353885.1. NCBI lineage: Eukaryota > Metazoa > Chordata > Aves > Tinamiformes > Tinamidae > Nothura > Nothura maculosa. The sequence continues at coordinate 1,073,828 of JAUBOD010000667.1, forward strand.
AAAACTGCACTGTTTCCATCACTAGAACTCTTCAAGTAAAACAAATATCTGTGAAGAATGACAAAATTGAATATGATTCTGTAAAGAGATTAAATGGTTGATTTGAAGTCCCTTTAGGATGCATTTTTTCCTTTGATTCTTTGTTTTACGGCATAGAATTACCAAATTCCCTACTGCAAATTAGTATAATTTCTACAAAACGCTGAGTCCTGCCAACGAGCTTCAGGCATTCCCCTTCTCATGAAAACAAGATGGACCTGTAATTACATCTTCTGCAAGTAAAATGTTCATTTGATTTATTTGGATTTCTATAGAGACAATACTGACTGGAAACATTACAGTTACCTATAGAACACCTTCAAATGACATAATCCAGTACATTTAACTGGAAATCTGCTATTAACATTCAGAAAGCCTTGTATTTATTTACAGTAAACAGAACATTATTGAAACACAAACCTTGTGATTGTCAGGTTTCCTCATTGCATAGCATTATTCAATTTACTGTGGTAAATGGAAAGAATTTGGTCTTCAAGTGCATGTGTCTGGCCATAAGAACACAAGCTCAGTTCATAACTGCTACATAATGTGCAAAACCCTATGGTGGTGGCACTCAAAGACAATCTTGCTTGAAAACACCATCAGAAACAAACAATTTTCTTCAACTGATGTTTTATAGTAAGGAAGAAGAAAAGGGGTAGCCTGAAAGCAGCAGAAGTAATCACCACTCAGGCTGATGGAGTCATTAAAAAGGTAGAGGGCTCTTCTTCTGTAGGGGCTACATCTGTGACTTTGTCTTGTGATTATTTAACATGCCATAAAAAGGAGTCAGGAATGCCTCTCACTGGATCTCCCCAAAGAAACATGTTAAATATTTTTGCATAAATTTGTAAAGCAAAGAAAGAAACATGCAAACATACCCAATACCTTACACATGCCATTAATACAGATATCTCGGCTGTGTCTTCCTTCAGAGCAAGGAGTACCATCAGTGACTGCATCAAGCATCTTCTCTGAGAAATGACCATCTACTGGGCGACAGTGCAGCTCGCAGGGGTTAGCTGAAGGGCAAAACACACACAGAAATTACCTTCTCAGAAAATATCTCAGCAGGGTCATTGAACTGTAACATACAGGGAATATACCTTTACCAATCCCCTGCTTACTTTCTCTGGCATTTTCTGTCAGAAATGGCCTAATCAGAAGCAGGTAACAAAGCTAATTTTGCTAACAGAACAGCACAGGCTTTAGAAATGTCACCAGAGTGTTTCTAGGAAGCAGCTGGTGTTTGTCATCCTTTGATTTCCACCACAAGTATGGGACCATCCAGCTGCGTGGGCCATAATCTTCTGCAGTCCATCGGGATGGTGGAGGAGATGGGAAGGCAGCAAAACCAGCTGCCCTTCAGGAGGAGAAAGGAGGAGTTTGGGGCTTAGGTTGCTGAGGACACTGATAAGCACATGTCAGCTGTGACTGAGTGGGTTTGGAGATAATTTAGAACTCCTGATCAGCGCCGCCAGCCTCTCGTGGGGAGCGGTGAAGCAGTTGCTTCTGATCTTTCGTATGTCACCAGAGAATCACAGAATTGCTAATTTGCAGCTGCTCTATAGCACTTAATAACTTATTTTGAACACTTCAAGCATAGTGATTTTTTTTTCTGCTTGGCAGTTTATGAAACAGGAGACAATATTGGTGGGTCTGAGTGATAATAAAGTGCATGAAAGCACTGGGGAAGGCAGAAGTGCAGCAAAGCACATGAGAGCAGCAAGGCTCTCTGCAATGGGGCAATCTTGCTCTAGCCCTCATTGGGATAGTAAAGAGCAACACACAAAGCTGCCGTGTCCCACCGGTGCTGGCCCTTGGCAGCAAAAAGCTTAGAAATTCAGGCTTAGGAGCCTCAAAAGGCCCAAGTTGGAAAAACAGGTTGTGTAAGTTGAAGGCAGCATTAGAACTACAACCAGGGTGAAAGCAAAAGGACATACTCTGTGCCCTCATGGCATTCCTCTAGAACCCCCCTAGCAAAGCCAGAGCTATCTAATTGAAAGAAAATGCAGCCAATGCCATAGTCACTGCCAACAGCTGAGGAGCTGTCTCATCTTTCTGATCTCTTCCAAGATACCAGTTTAGCCAACTGCGAAAGCAATTCATTCATGCTCAGCCAGATGAAATGCTTTGCGGAAGCAAGGCTTAAATCTGCTCCAGATGCAGCCATAAGAGGCCAGTCAGGAGGACTTGAAGGCACCCTCATTAAGTCATTTCAAACAAAATCTTGCAGTGTGCTGCAGCAGCACCTCTGCTGAGTGGTACTTTCATCCTGCACTTGACTGAAACAACAAATGCCCCTCCATTGGTTTCAGGGGATGGAGGATTGAGGATTAAAGCCCTAGAACAGGCTGCCCAGGGAGATTATAGAGGCTCCTTCTCTGGAGATCTTCAAAATCCGCCTGGATGCCGCCCTGTACCTTGTGCTCTAGATGTCCTTGCTGGAGAAGGGGGGTTGGACTACATGATCTCTAGAGGTCCCCTTCGAACTCAAACATTCTGTGGTGCAAAATATACCATGGAAGATTTGTATTTTCCATGTCCTGAGTAATGATTTTCTCTCTCCTATTCTTCCCTTTTCTCCTTCATTTCTCCTTCTCGCATTAAGATAGGTTTTATTTTATTTGGGGAAATTCAGCTTTATTGCTTTGATCTGTAAAGCACCAACAGTTATATAGCACCATACAGCACACTGAAGTTGCAGCTGCTCCTCCCCCAAACTGCTTGCAACTCAAAAACTGAATCCTACTGAAAACCTAAGTCTTAAAACCAATGAGCTCATTTGCAGAAACATTATTTTTGCAGGACTGGAACATAAAAGAACATTAAAAAGGGACACACTAGGAAACCTTGCAGAGATAACTTGTGCTTTTTCTCTTGCAAGTAGAGGTAAGGATAAAATGAAAATAATGAAGCACTTGTAACTTTTCAAAGACAGAGAAATGCTTTCCTAGGGCAGCAGAAAGGCTGGAGGCTGAGGACCAAGGTTAAGAAACTAGAGGAATTCGAAGTCACGCGAGTGATTCAAGAACAGTGACAAACATGGAGTTACATTTATCAGTACTCAAATGCTCTGAGGACCGCCAGCCATAACATCCATTAGCTGCTTTGATAAGAACTGTCATGAGTAGTGATAAAATTCATTTCCCTCTTATCTGCAGAAATCTTTTCTGGCCAAGTGGCTAAATTTCATGACTTCAGTGCTGCTCTGCTTACCCTCTCACTGTGCTCTTTCTCCAACATGAAGCAATGGAAAGGAGCAGACAGACGTGCACAAGCCTGTTTCCTGCTTTGAACTGATGCTGCCCAACACACATTATCTCAAAGCCATCACAGCTTCCCCATCAGTCATAACGAAATAGGCACAGCAGCAGCTTGATATCTCCTCTCTCTACCTTTTCAGTGTGCAGAAAACACCAAATTCATGACCTCTATTGCTTTTGATTCACGATCTAGAGTGCTTTTTAAAAATAAACCTTCAAAAATACACACACATACAAGATTACCAGCTCTCTTAGCACTGTCCCAGAGAGGGCACTAAATGAATCTAGGCTGTACCCAACAGAAGTACTCATAAGATGTTTTTTCAACCTATCTCATAAGTTTTGTTTGTTTGCTTAATCTATTTTGTCTTTTATGTCCTTCTTCAAACTTCCCCCCATTTGTCTGCATCATTCTTGCAGTGCAGCACTCCTAGCTGGGCATAAGATTTTAGCTAAAGTGACAGCAACGCTCAGTAGACTAGAAAAGTGATGTCTCCCATTTTATGTATTCTGCCCTCTTCCTGTGTCAAGATCACATTGCTGATCTGAACAGATCAATCCTTTGATATAAAGTGAAAAACAAAACCAAACAAGATGCAATGGAATACCAAGCAACAGGGCTCCCATAAATGCCCAATGATTTACATGGAATTAGAATGAGATCAAGGAAAGAAGCAAAGTTGAGTAACGTTCCTAAAATTAAGGTGTGGGGATTTCTTTTCTATTAATATGTCAGAATTCAGATTCAGTAAGTATAAACAGAATAACATGAAGTCACCTAGAAAGGGAAACACTTCTTTCTCAGAGCAGAAATACTGAGTTTAAACTTCTTTCACAGCTGAATCCTGTGAGTTTACATGCAGGAGGAATCCACCTTACTTGGCTTTGAGGGATGTGATTAATTGTGTCTGCCTGCAGAAGATAAGGCCTCAGTAACTTTCTTTTCCCCCTACACAAGGAATAAAAGAGGTGAGTCTATTTTCTCTAAGCTTTTGCCTCTGTACATCTGTGAGAACCAAAAACTTGATGAACAAATTCAAAATGAGGAAAAGCAGAAGAGACAACTACCCAACACAGGAGAAAAAAAAAGCCTAAGGTAAAGCTACTTTAGCACATTAATAAAACTTGGAAGTTCAATAAAAAAATTAATATCTAAACAGAAATATTACTTTGTTTGGTCAGCTCAGTCCCTGCAGCTGTACCAATGTACATGAGGTGAATACATGTGTAATCCTGGCGCTAGCAGTGGAAAAAGAGGTATTTATGATTACTTCCATCATTGGAAGTATAACTTACACTAATTACATGGATGATCTGTTTTGAGATGTTATCAAGGGCTAGCTGACAAAAGGCATAAAAAGGAAAAAAGATGTGGGGTCTACAAAAAAGACAGCAAACCAGACCATTAGCACTGGTGCCCATCCAAGGAATCAACATAGGGGCCTAGGAACTCAAAAAAATGCACTTGCCAAAGCTGCTGCTAACTTTAGCTACCCTTTAAACTGAAAGTCTCCTTTCTGCTGAGAATTCCAAGGATACTCAGAAAACCCCAGGTTGATTCTAAGAGTTCCTACACTCTACAGCAGTTCTACAAGAGCTAAGGAGGGATCATCAGCAGGCTGTGGAAGTTCCTCAAGAAGAATAAATACTGAAAAGATGACTAGCATCAAGCACTTCCACACAAAATTATAACATATAGTCAAGAGTTTGGGAAAAGTTCAGATTTCAGAACATTTTCCTTTCTTCTATATCACATACACATGAGGGAAGCTTGAAAACATCTGCTAATAAAACATGAGCCAAAATCGTCTTGATAGTGAGTTAACATGGTAACAGACCACTCTGTTAAGCCTTTGAAAGTGGATGACATTAGTTACAAAAGGTGAAGCAAAGCAAGCTGATATACACTGATGAAGGTTCATGGATATATGGTGCACATGGTGATTCAGTCTCAAAAGCCTTCTATGCCACAAAAACTGTTTTGAATTTCTCGAGTAATGCTGTTAACCACGTCTTATGGCATGAGTATTATGGCATTATAATGGTAGGGCATTAGTATCTTTCTCCAAGTTTTACTTTCCTAGCCATTTATAAACAGAGAACATAGAGACAATTTAATTTCCATCAGGCATCTTCAGCAACTCACTGGAAAGTGAGAGAAAACTGCAATGAGACATCTGGAAACCTGCCAGGTGCACCTCAGTGCAGTAGCTAAGGCCACAGCTGGGACAAAGCTGGAAGCCACGAGCCCACAAGAGCCATCCTCCCTCATCAACACCCATAAAGGGAGGCTGGCAGCAGCAGGACTAGCACAGGACCTCAACAACGCTCTGCTCAGATGAATGCCCACAGGAGACCCCACCTGTCTGTTCCAGGATTCTTCTAAGTTAAAGGATGAAGCAGCATGAAAACACTTTGGAGGTTCTTAATGGATGAATAAGAATAAACTTGCAAGATTTACAGACCTCACAAATCCTGATGGAGCAAGGTAACTGAAATCCTGGCTGCTAAGAACACCCAAAAAGCCTTTTAAGTCACTGAAGAAATATCTGCTTGGTATTTGGAGGATCTGGCAAAGGTCGCCAAACATTCCAAATGAAACATTTCAGGCTCAACACACTAGCATTTTTAATGCAAGTGCTTTATCAATAAAGGTAAAACCAGGTTTGTTTGAAATATGACAGAAACATCAACCTGCCTTTCAGTGTGCAGGAAGCATTTGATTCATTGTCTATAGTGCTTTTGATTCATGATCTACAGCGCTTTTTTAAAGCAGACCTTCAATAACAAATACACAAACAGAATTACCCTCTCTGTTAGCATTGCTCTGGAGAGAACACTAACAATCAAGGCTGTACCCAGCAGAAATGCTCATATGAGTAACAGAGAGGAGTGGAATCCCAAATTCAGAGACAGGGGATTGCAGAAAACAGTTTATGAGTTTGGCTTTGGACTAAGCCATAAGCTTAGTCCATTTACTGTGGACTGTGTCCAAAACATTTACTGTATTTTGTTTTACTGAATAATCATCTGAAAGAGTCTTTTTCTATCATCCATACTTTCTCTGATCAGAAATTCTTCTGGAATGCTGTGCCTAGCTTTACCATCAATGATGCATTTACTATATGGCACTGAGGCACTAGCTTGTACTTAGGAGATGTATTTAATGTCATCTGTAACTATAAAATGGCAATAAATATGGCAGAAAAATATTGGCAAATGAAATTGAAATGTGAATCTTGATCTTCACTACCTTATCTGGTTAACATTCTCTTGGAGAAGTTATTTTTATAGCTTCTACTGGATAATCCACTCCTGATATTACATATTCACCATGAATTAAGCTTTATGCTAATAACTGTTACCCCTATATTTAATAACTAGTTGTTGCAAGTCAAGTTATAAGGCAGAGATAACAGTTCTGTCTCTGCAATAGAGAGGATTTCATTACAGAACTTGCTGAGGTATTATTTACCCAGCATTGTGTTGGGAACATTTTCCATGCAGGTCTGAGTTTAGAGTAGTAAAGCTAGTTAAAAACTCAGATATTATTACTAGAGCTTTCTGAAAACATCAATGTGCAAGGCAAAACCAGTGCCCCCATGCACACACATAGGAGAGCATGATCATATCCGAGTTTCCTCTCCAGTTAAAGAGCTGTTCAGTGACTTCCACATAGAGGTTTCTCATCTCTTAAGACACTCAGAAAATTCACAGCTTTGTACCTGTGTTATAAACTGGAACCCAGTGGTAGAACTCGTTCTGGTAGGGAACCGTATCAAACTCACTGCATTGCATCTGACGGAAAGTTGGCGTGTTCTTGTGGCAGGGGCTAATGTTGCACATGCGATAGCGCTTCCTTTCTCCAGTGCAGTAGTCTCCTCCAAACTGAGGTCTAGAAAGGAAGCATTGAGATCAGGCATGTGAGATTCCCAGTAAAAAGAAGTTAACTTCTGCATTTTCTAATAGTACCAATTACATAACAGCATCTTTTCAGCAGATTAACAAGGTTAATCTGGATCTTGACAGCAGAGAGACATTCTTCATTCATTCAGATATCCAAATAGGACAGTATGGACCACAGCTAAGCAAGAGCACCATAACCATCTGGTTAGGCATCCCTGTAGCAATTTTGGAAAACAAGATAAGGTCCATATGCACTCAGCTATATAAAGGAAAATTCTGCCCTTCCTCTTCCACACCTATAGACTCATCTATCTGAAGCTCCCAAACAGAATAAAACATGAAAGGTGAGGCCTTGACTTCCCTTATGAAGGCATCCCTAGCCATTATTTCCACCCATTGTACTTATTCAAGGCAGTATTATTAAAGCACCTTTTCTAATATTCACACAAACTTTGCAAGCCAAACAAAAGGACTTGGAAGATAAAGATTAAAGAGATGAAGATTATAAAAGCAGAGCCAAGTGAATTTTACAGAGATGTTTAGCTGAAGAGGTGTTCAATAACTGTCTTGTATCTGCAATAGCATCTGCTGATAAAATTGTATCAAAAAAAAGAGTCTCTCCAGACTCTTAAGTATCTCAAAGATCTTGATTAAAAGGAGTGGAAAGATTGTATAGTCAACTTACTCTGGATTATTGCATGGTCTCTCTGCACTCTGAATTCCTGCCCCACATGTCCTTGTGCAATGGGACCAGGATGACCAAACACCCCATCCACCATGGACTGCTTCTGGAGTCTTGCCCACTGTAATGCACTCACCAGAGAGGCACCACTTAGAAGAGAAAGGGCAAACAGTTGAGAGTAAGTATCACAGAAAACCGTAACTGTAAATAACCTCCATGAAGGTTAAAACTTCAGTGGAGCTTTGAAAGAAGATGCCACAGGATGTTCTCTCTTTTACCCAAAGACAGAGCTATTTGGGGTATTCCTGCATGGGAGCTCAGTCACCTTGTTTTCTCCACATCGAGTGCCATCTGCAGCAGCATCCAGTTTGGAGCGGCAGGAGCCTTTCACTGAGCACCAGAGTGTTTGGCAAAGGTTCTGGAAAAGAAAGAAAAATGCAGCAGTCTCAAACCACCTAAAGCCCAAATTTTCAAAAATCATCCATGATTTTATGTATCAGTTTACAAAGCTCTATGAGGACTGTATTTCCAGAGATAGATGTTCAGATTTTGCAAATTAGCAGCCCTCAAGGGGGCAAATTCAGATACTCATTAGTACACATGTATGGATTTAATAAACACAAAACAGTGAATATTTTGTATAGGTGGGTTAACCAAACTGTGCTTTAAATGTTTAAATATTCCTCTCATTCACTGCTCAACTCCCAGCTACAAACAGGAAAAAATGACTTCACAAAGTTTGTGCACTGCTGTTCACAGTGAAGGCAGATGGAGCCTGTATTATTTTCATTTGATGACTACTAATGAATACAATGTTTAATTCTGCCTTGTTGTCTGCTTGC
>JAUBOD010000667.1:1086304-1097854 GCA_032353885.1 Nothura maculosa
TTTGGTAATTATGCTTCCAGATTCCAGCTAATCTAAGTTGAAAGTGCTGCTATTAAAGAGTATTAATTTCTCATAATAAATGGAAGTTTAGAGAATACCAAAATGTTTGAAAAAACACAAGCTGCCTGCTCAGGAAGCCCAGGTATCAGTAACAATTAGAGCAATGTCCCAATTCCACACTTTGAAGAACCACTGAAATATGCAAAAGCAAAGGAACGCATGAGGTCCTTTGGTGATGGCCCCAATACTGAGCAACTCTCAGCTGCTATCACCTCTGCCTATACCTGACGAACAGCCACTAATTGGCAGAGGGTTCTACAGGGTCAAGATCTAACCTATCAATTTGGAAATACCATGAAGTTGAAGACTTCAAAGCATACTGCAGCCTCTACTCAAAGCTATATCATAGTGCTGCTTTTAAAAATGAATACGAATTTGGACAAGTTACTGAAGTGAAGTACATGTTGTGGCTAAAAAAAAAAGACATCTTTAATGTCCCAGAGTCCCAGACAGAAAGGCTTCTTTCTTCCCAGTTACTGTAAGAAACAACAGGTTGCACCAAGTCTCAGCTGACACAAGACTGGAGTTTTTGAAATCCAAGATACTACGTCCTTAAATTGGGGAAAGCTCCATAAGTACTCTACAAGAAACATAAATCCAAAACACTGTTTAGATATCTCATATACAGTTGTGCTCATTGCAGGGAAGTGCTGCACCCTGCTCACTCACTCCAGGAAGCGTGTGATGTATTCCTTGCTGCACTGAGACCACGTGAGGGGAGTGGGATCATACTGCAACTGCCGGGACATAATATATGGACGCTTCCCGACAGGCTCACAATCATTCTCTTTTCCATCGTGTTGGATACCAAAACTACAGAGTTAAAAAAAAAAAAGGAGAGAGTTAATAAATAAATTAATTAATAAGTCTATGACCAGTCATTTCACAGCACTCCTCTGTACAGTTCAACAGTATGTGTGGATATTGGAGTTGCTTCCCTCTTTTGGCTGGCTGTAGATATCTCTGCCAAAAAGTGTACAAAACACCTGATCCAAAATTCACAAAAACTCTAGGCTCCAATAAGTTCTCAAGCAAATCTGTTAAGCAAAGCAGTATTATCAGGCAGAAAACAAAACACATTGTTTGAGACCGTATTTGCAGTATTTTCAGGGAATCAGAATGCTACTGCACAACTTGGCTGGATTGCAGCAGAAAGTTCAAAGCACAAGGCTATATCAAAGCTGTTAGTTCTAAGAGCACTTCCTAGTTAGTAGTTTTTGGTTCTAAGAGTTCTCCAGTTTCTCAGAAATTTGGTAACTCATGACATCTGCTCTTCCTTCCCTTCCTTCCCCATTGTAGGGAAAGAACCTTCAGTGTCTTCTAGCTAGGTTTCTAATCCCTTTCTTCACCTGTCTATAGACCTATATGTTATACTTTTGCAATTAGTTTTTTAAAATCCAGATTTATTTCCAAAGCAACATGTTTTAATACCCTGCTACAATTTGGTAACGAATCAGAAGGAAAGGTCACCATCAAAGTGATTAACCCTTAGTTTCACCAGCACTTACCAACCCCTGGCTAGACTAAAACCTGCCTAGCATGGGATATCTGATGAAATTGTGTAGGCATGGGATGCTGGTAGTGGGATGCCTGCAGAGGCCAGATAAAATGCTGAGGTAAAAAGCAAAACTTGTTCCTAAAATTCCTGAATTTTAGTATTTGTTCCTTTGACTAAGGACAAAGCAATTCTATTGACCAGTACAGTTATCTCAGACTTTTATTACTTTAATTAAGATCAGCTTTTGTTACACTCTGTCTTATACCATTTACAATCATGCCTTTGATGCTTGTTTCTCTTCAAATCCCTGCGGCTGTGACTTAGTTAAGAGGTTTCCTTATTCAACATCCTGCTGTAAAGACAACAAATCTGCAAAGATGTAGACAACTTCACTGTTAATATCTCTCTTTTCAGCTCATTACTTAATTGAGGACCTAGGTCTGATATTCATTTTTGGCATTATGTTACTACACTACTTCCTTTCTGGCAATAAAGAAGCTCCAAAAATGGTCAACAGGATCAATATTTAAGCAATTCTTATATTTTATATCCCACCGGGGAATGTAGTTTTCATTTTGACTAGTGGTTGGGTACATAATGAGGGTTATGTGGATGTAGATAGGGCAGTGAACAAGTCCCCTAACCAAGGAGCATGGCCCAGCTGGAAAATGTAGACACAGATCCCAAGCTGAAGTTTCTACGAGACAATATGCTACCTAGGGAAAAAAAAATCAATTGTGAAACAGATTTGAAATCACAGTGTTTCAAGTGAGCTTAATAAACCCACTAAGCAACCATAACACTCCCTCAATTCAAAAATACTGACGAATCAAATTTCTAGCAAAAAAAAATCCAAACACACACACACAACACAAAATAGCCATGTCTAAAATTAAATGCACAGGAGCTTGATTTAAGTGAATCCACAATGGGAATATTAATACACAGAAGTTGCCTACTTATTAAGGAAAATCTAAAGACACTTTGTTAGTTGGAAAGGAGATAACAGACATGATGCTCATGTAAAGTCTGAGTGGTTGCAGTTAGAAACGGTTGCTAGATAATCTGCAATAATGAAATACAATGATTTAATATAAATTATTTAATAATGATTTAATGAAATGCATGTTTTATGCACAAATAAAGGAATAATTGGAGATTATATCAAGTATTCAGATAATAATTCAATATGCGTTTAGAAAAAAATGAGTATTTGACAGAAGTTAAGGCACAGAAAACATGTTTAAGTGATGTCCCTTTGGACCTTGATAGTTTCATCATGAGGTACCATGTTTAAAGGAATCCACCAACTAGTTGCAAGTCAAACGTCAAGAGCTGAAGAATCTCTTGTGTTATTCCTCGCTTAACAAAAAAAAAATTTTGATTTCAATACAGTAACTTGCATCTTTTTTCACTTCCTTTTTGCAGAAATGCAAATTTGCAGTAAGAATTAGAGTAGTTGCTCATATTCACATTATTTGTAAAGTAATAAATATTCAATTGCTTCCTATCAATCTCTAACACACCAAGCAACAGTTGTTATTGCAAAGAATTACCTCTACATGGAGAAATGAGACACAGACATTCTCTTCATTAGAATTAGCTAAAACAAGACTCGCAAGCTACTTTTTGGAGGGTGTGCAGAAGGACTAATGACATTGGTTTGAGAAAAAACACAAAAACTGATGATCTGAACAGTGGCAAGCAAAGAATAAAATAAACTCAGCTTATTCCCTCTTCACTTTGAACTCTACCTGTGTCCAAGTTCATGGGCAATAGTGAATGCCAGCGGAAGCCCCGAATCCTCATTAATGTTGCAGCTTCTGTGAGGTTGACACATACCCGAGAGATGAGACAAACCTAAGGTTTCACACGGACGGTTCATGCTGGCACAAATGTCCTTTCTAGAAGCACAACAAAGACTTGCCATTAACAGAACTTAAAAACAACTGAAGAATGTCACTCACATTGGGTGCCACGTCTGTGCCTCCCTGCTAATCTCCCCAATGCTACCTGGTGGTGTTATTTTTATAAACATATCTGCAACAATATGCACTGGTATTGCTATTACAGTATTAGATTACTATATAGTAGTATTTATGCTGTGATATTGCCTTGAAGTAAATGTTTTTTCTTAACTCACATAAGAAGAAAGCTTCAAAACTTCCACCTTTGAGAGCATTTGATAATAGGGCATCTGAAGTTTGTGCATGCCAGATGGTACATGGCATGAAGAATTCTCTGTTCATTCTGCAGAGGGATTCACGTGAATCATCAGCACAGTTTTACCTCTAAAGATCTTTTCTTGGCCTCTTTGATTTGCCACTAACTTTATGAGCAGAATTTCCTCAAGTCTCCTGTTGTGTCTTCTGAAAATATTTTTAAGAAAACCTCTTTGTGCTCTGGGTCTGGTCTCTTTAGGCATGGAACTCCACTTCAGGCAAGGGGCAGCTGATGTCCTGCTACAGAAGTGGCCCAGGCCACTGTAGTGCCAAACTTGTGTAAACTCCTTATGCCAATGGCTTCGTTCCCCCAGCAGCAGAGGCTGCTTCCCTAAGGAAGCCCATGAACTAGGCTGCTTCACTGCCAGGATTAAGCACCTGAGTCAAGGCTGCAACTAGACTTAAAACAAAAAATTTAGCAAGCTTTCCAGCCTGCTAAAAGAAATGGAAAGAGCAATACGTGTTTTGCTGCTGGACAGGAAAAGCATTAATCCCAACCCTAAAGTTCATAAATTATCAAGGAGGAAATGAGAGAAATGCCCAGTTCAGGCTGAGGAGAGTACGGGGTGCGCAGCCTCATCCGAGCCTGCTGCTGGAGATCAGCCTGGGGTGATAAGAGTTTTCTCTTAGGGGAAATGGCTCACTTATTAAGCAGCACAAGGATTTACATCCTGCATATCAGCCATGCCAGGTAATTTCCATGCAGCCACTGAGAGGCCATCAGACTGGCTATGTAATCTACCCAGTAATCTGCTTGACCTCTGATACAGCTCAACCTCAACCTCGACTTCATTCAACTAAATTTGAAGCCTGGTCAGTTACAGAAGTAAACCACTCATTGAGACTTCTTTTTTTTTTCTCATTCTTATTCTATTCTAACATTTGCTGACCCTCTTCTTTATCGTACCAGTTTGGATTTTTTTTTGCCTGCTAGTCTCTTCTTAGCTAAAAACTTTTGTGTTTTTCCCCCCTCTTGTTTGTTTAAAGGCCAGTCTTTCCTCCCAGCTATGTGCTGGCTAGACCAGTTTTTATTGACCTGTCCTATTTCTGTTCCACACCTTGCCACAAACTCCTTGCATAACCTCAGCCAACTTTCACAATTTCCGTGGCTTAGTTCCTTACATTAATAAAAAACAGTTTGTCTGTTAAAATAATTTTATGTACCACTTATATCCATAAAACCTACAGCTTAAAGCTTAAAAATAAACTGCACTATCTTCACAAATTATACTTCCACTCCAAAGTGCACCTCTGTTATTTAGGATTTGTCATTATGTTACTTTTATCTCCATGCTCAATTGCTTTGGCATATTCCCTCAAAGAATAAATGACTAAATCAGATAGGATCAAGTGGGAAAAATGACCCAAGATCCTTTTATCCCCAGGAGACTGCTAATCATCAGGGGACATATAGACCTCAATTTCCTGACTTAGATGTATTGCCAATAAAACACCCACATACATAAAAGCACTATATGTGCTTTGAAAATAAAAAACTAGTCTTTTTAAAGGGTACAGCAGGTCTAACCTTAAGCACATGCTTTCATATTGCAGCGCATGTATTCTACCTACAAGAATGCTACACACTCACACGAGGTTATTTTTGTATTAACATTGTGTTCCAGAAAAGGCATCTCTTCATCAGAAAGGTCTCTTTACAGGGGTCAGAGCAGGCTGAACTAAAGATGATATGAGCCTATAAACAAAAAATATAATCAAAAGGAACACAGCTAAACAACAGGGTTGTCCTTCATCTGCAGGACTGCTCCAGTACCTGGTTAGGAGGACGGCCACATCATGGTGCACAGGGTTGACGTCGCTCTTGGGGTTGACGCTCTTTTGCCATTTGCAGAAGCTGGCTAGTGTTTTATCAGCATGGTGAACTATCTTCAAGCCTTGCTAATGGGAAAAGAAGGAAAATATTATTGCAAAGACGACATTGCATAGCAATAACATTGTCAATGTCAGGCAATCGCTGTGAAGCTGGGTAAAATGCAATTAACAACAGCTTTGCTGGAAAGGAGAGCCTTCCCAATGAACAATGACATCTATTTATCTAATATCTTGAATATTACATTATAATGATGTTATCTTGTGTTACTGAAGAAAAAAAAAGCAGAAATTAGTATTCTTGCTAAGTGAGCTTCACAAAAACCAAAACTGAGAAAAAAATCCAACAACAATATTTTATTTTCTCTTTAAAGCAAGTTTTCCTCTTGGTATAAAGTTAAAGATTAATTGGTCTACGACCTCCACTCTGTCACTCAGTGCTGTGAGAACAACTGCACAGTTAGGAAATTATTTACACAAATTACATTTAAGGGTGTACCTCTTTCACAATATTTCTCAAATGCATAAAGAAACAACATGTTTCTTCCCTATCCTATGATTATACAGTACAGATTCAAGTTACATGTTCCTTCTGCAATATAAAGTATGAAAATATGCTTCGATATGACATCCATTTTATCTTGCCTCAGCTTAAGTAAAATTTTTACAAAGCATCTAAACATAGATATGAGATTTTCAATTTCCGAAATATCCTAACATCAGATTTTTAAAGACACTCAACTGTTGCTTCCACCACTGTCATGCTCAATTTTGCAGGACTTCTGTTCTGCAAAATTTCAAAGCTACCACTGAAATTCAGCAACTACCTTCTATTAACAGACACTGTTCAGTTACTATTCTAATTGCCCTGTTAGGAAGGGAACTATATTTTTGCCTACATGTCCTTACATCAAGGGCTAGCTGTGTAAGTTAGGCTCTATTCTAACAATCTTTCCACAAGGCATAGCCTAACTCCGTAGCTTGGTTCACTGCCTTCAATAGCTTTGGATCTATTTGGCTTCCAGTCTTAAACCATGAGCCAATGAAGACAATCCCCTCATTGCACTCCTGCAGTCAGTGCAGGCTACGCTATGCAGTGTTTTAAAAAGTGACTAGTAAAATGGTAACAATCTGCACATATTTAAGCATGTAGCACATTATTTGTGAATGACAGACAGAGCAAATCATTAATATGTGGTTAGCTTAGAGCAATTAGCATCTACTTGATCTTTGTTTTGGAGGTTTCAAAAAGATTCACAGAAGTAAATGTGTGTTACAGCTATATAAAAACACATGCACTTCAGAGATCTGTACACATGCCAGCATCATACTTTACAAATACAACTCAGGTAATACTGGGTGTTTAGACTGTGAGTGATGGCACATACATTAATTTCTGTTTCTCATCTGCTATTCCTCCTTGGCCCATATTTGTTTGACACTGGAGAGATTCTAATTCTGTCTTCCTAATCATACTATTTTAACTGTATTCTCTTTGGGGATTTTATGCAGAAACGCCTGAAGTCATAAGCTGAACACCGTGCTATCCAAGCCAGCATTTATCCTAAAAACAGACATGCTAAAGCCAACAGATCAACATAAGAGCCAATTGAAGAAATTTCAAGCAAACAAACCCTCTTCTCCCTAATTATGCCTCACAGCATTGAAATCCCAAGGTTCTTAATTGACTTTCTGAGGAAAATAAGATCCTTACCTCCTCCTCCTCAAAGAGGATGAGTCGTACGAGCACAACGTGAATTGCATTGCCAATGCTTGGATCGTGGAACAGTCCCGTGACCTGTGCCAGAGCCAGGAGGTATGAGATTAACTGAATCCTCTAGAGCAGAACAGAACTTCAGAGAGAAAACATGACGTTTACTTTAAGTATCTTTGCTTGTTTTCTTCACTTGTTTTTATCCTCAATACACTTCATTGCAAGTTGCACTGAAACGCAACCACTGTTAAAAACTACTGTAATGGACAACTCTGCCAAATGAGTGAAAATACAGGATTTGGCAGGAGTTACTCATTTAAGGAACAAAAAGAGACTTCCACACCCAAGATTATTTTATGTCTATTTCTCTTGCAGAACTAAGAGCTTTGGGCCTGCATCCTTCATTGTCATTTCAGCCACTTCAAAGTTCCTGACAAATATTAGCAGGAAAGAAAACCATCATCTACCATGGTTCAATACTAACAGTGAAGTCCACTCAGACTTCACTGAAGAAGAGCCACATATCCAATCTTCATGTTTTGAGTTGATAAGAAGCAGTTTATGACACAACGAAGCCAAAGGGACATGGCTGTAGGCAAAGGCTTATCAGTTAAATGATAGACACAGTTGCATTTTCACAGCACAGAAGAGGATAAGAGGACAAGGAAATATAACAAATTCATACACACAAAAAAGACCAGACATTAGGATAAGAACTGAGTTCAGAAAGAGCTTGGCTCAAATGAAATACAGTAATAAATATTGCAGCCGTGTGAGACTAGGCAAGAAGAAAGGGAACCAGAGAAGGAAATAGCCAGAATCAGTCTGTGTGAAACAAGTCATACATCACAAGAAATATAAACAGATAAAACAGATTGTCTTTGCGTCAAAACTGCTTTGGAAAAGACCATTAAAAGGAGGCATTACTGGGACAAAGCGAAAATGCTGCTTTTGAGGTCTCACTTAGATACGGATCTTTTTCACAGTGTTAGACTAGAAACTGGGGGTAACGTTAACATTTCAAGTACGAACTGTAAAGAAAATGGTAATACCTGTTTGATCGCGAATCTGATAGTGATAAGGTTTTATTTTGCATATTGTCCCTGGGCAGACAAAGCCTGACACAGTCAAATCAGCCTTTTGTTTATTCATGCTCTCTGCCTCGCTAGCTAGTCAGACAGCTCAGCACACAGCCAGGCAGATATTGCATAAACACGAGGCATAGATCAGATACCATGCCTAGAATTTATCCTGCGATTTATTTCATAGATATAATGTATGAGTCAGATGAGAAGGACATAGGAAAGGACATCTTCAGACCCTGCAAGGCCAATACTTGCTATAACAGAGATGATAATACAAAACATGAGCTACAGACAACAGCATAAAACAATTTTTTTTGAATCAAGATATTTTTAAACTTGCCACATAGGGACACATTAAAATGCAAACTTTTATTTTTTCTTTTTTAATGCAGATTTTATTAGAGGGAGGATACTGAACTATTAGCCTGGAAGGAAAGACAATAAATTTTCAAGTGTGCAATGGTAGCTGCAGAAAGAAAATAATCATCTGAAGAACCCAAGTGCCACAAATAACCACACTATTACACAAATAACCACACTATTTCAGCTGATTACAAACCCATGTACTAGCTGTCTAGCTGAACTTCAATTAAAGCCTCTCTCTCTCTCTCTCTCTCTCTCTCTCTCTCTCTCTCTCTCTCCCTCTCAACTGAACAACCTTCATAAAGTTTGCAAAGAGCTTAAGAATTGTACAGTTTCCAATGGGTTCTGCAGTGCCTCTCAGTCACAGACATGGAAAAGAATTTGCATGTTTTAAATCATTGCATTTCTCTCTTGCTGCAACTGCTAACCCTAAAACATCAATGAGGAGCAGGCTGCAAGAGAGGCAGGAGATTCAAAACCAGGCATTTCAGTAGAATGAAAATTAGTGCCAGAATTTATAGCTGTGTAATACAACCCTCACAACTATGAGCTGTAAAAGCCACTCTTGCTAAATTCACAGAGGAAAAATTCCATTTACACAAAATAAAAACGAAAAAGATAAAGAGGCTTAAAAAGATACTTTTAATACATGAGATATTCTATTTCTTTCAGTAAACCATGTTGTAATTGTTTGAGCCTGGTTAGAAACACAATAATTAACGTTAGCTTCACTCACATAACAAAAAAGAGAACATGACACATACCATGTTCATGATAGTGAGGATATACGATTCCACGTGGTCACTTCCATGGTATTCAACCATCTTGCTGTCAGCAACCACAAGTGTCTCCACCCAGCGCTCCTTGCTGACAGAGCGCCGAGAAACTTTCCTGACAGCCGCGTGATTTCGTTCCCATCTCTCCCTCTGATGCTCTTGGTTTTGGAAAAAGCTGGTGGTATCTGTAAGGGTAACGAGCAACCTTTACTTAAAAACGTTGTCAAGCCTGATTCACTTTGTTCATGGTTATGCTATTGTAGATAGGATGGAAGCATTGCAGAATCATAGGACAGTTTAGTAGATTGGACCATAGGCTGAAAAGGCTGAAAAGGACTTCTAGCTGCTACCTACCTGGCCTGCTCAAAGCAGGACCAGCCTCAAAATGACAGCAGCTAGTGTAGGGCTCTTAACAGTGAAATGCTGAGTGTCTCCTTCCAGCACTGAAATAGACACCCAAAAGTCACTCCCACTAAAAAAAAATAGGGATTAAGATGCTAGATACAGAGCAAAATTTAAAAAATAAATCATAAAGTGGGGATGTCCTTTTCAAGGAATTTCTGCTCTATGATTTGGTTCAGAACCTCCTAATGACATCTGTCTGTAGATGCACTTTCTCCATGCGCGCCTCTTCCTCTCAGTGACCTGGTAAATCAAGCTTTGCACAAGCCATTTGTTTTGTGCATGGGAAATATCATCACAGGAACCCTGAAGAGCGAGAAGGCTTCACCAGCAGGTGTCACCTGAACACCAAGGAGGCTCATGGCTGCAAGAACTTCACAGCATTTGTCTTGATCCACAGGTGGGAAGTTTGGTGCTTCCCCTCTGATTTGGGGCTCTGTGCATCTAAAAAATCCTTTCAGAAAGTGCTCTTGCTCTTTCAAGTTGCTGGCAACCTTGCACTGTGCTCAGTGTGGCTAATTTCTATCCTTTTCCCCCAGCTTTGAGCACCAGCCAACCGTGCCAATGGGGAAATACTGGGAATGTAAACACATCTAGGCCTGGAAACGATGTGAGATGCCACAGTTCAAAAGCAACTGGTGACAACTTTCCAGCCACACTTCTGTGAGTACCAGGACTTCAAATGTCCTGGGACACGTGAGCAACACTTGCTATTTTGATAGATACTGCAGTGAGTCCTTTGGCATCTCAGAGCTTCTTCAGCATCACCTCCACCTCCCAAGAGCACCCATGGGCAGGAAGCAGGTACCCAGCACCAGCAAGTACTGGGGTGCAGCTACCAATCCCACTCTTCACTTGAAGCATAGATGACCTTGCAGCGAAGTCTCCAACCCCTGGGTTCACCCTGACAGAAGACTGGTTACACCTGTGTCATGACAGCACCATTTGCCCTTCAGAAGAACCAAGTTAACCAGAAGGTATCACTAGGGCCTCAGAATTCTATTAAATAGGAAACTGCATCTCCTTGGATAGCTTTTTAAAGTATACTGTACAGGGTTCAATTAATACACTAAGAATGTCTGATATTCCATATAGTGGATTCTATATAATATAATAACATATATATAATAAATGAAAACGTAATAAATTGATCAATAATAGTTGAAAGCACATTTCTTTTTGAGTAAAGCAGTATTTGCATTGAAAAAGATGATAAATGTTCTACTTGTTTTTGCCCAAGGCAAACAGCATAAGAATTGACTGAATGAAAAAAAACTAAATTATATAAAAGAATTGAAATATGTCTGTAAACTTCTGTTTTTATTATCCGTACATTGTAACAACAAAAGTGTAACTATATTGATCTCCCTTGTGATTAGTAACCTAAATCACTGCTCGGTGACATCCCATGCACTCAGACCATATCCTGTAGCTATGTCAATAAGTAAACAAGTTAGTCAATGAGGAACGTTTCCTCCTACCAAGTCAAGCAACACAATGAGAGGCATACATCTTGCTATCAGTCTTGAAGAATGAGCTGCATGGAAAGCCAGCTTCTTTTAAAAACAAAGCATATTTTACAGTATAAGAACATTTTTTT
>JAUBOD010000667.1:1210433-1221416 GCA_032353885.1 Nothura maculosa
GCAGCTTCTCTGGGCAGCTCTATCACCCTCAAAATCAAAACGTTTTTCCTCAAATTCATGTGAAGTTTTCTGTGCTTTGGTTTGTAGCCTTTGCCTCCTGTCCTGTTGTGGCCACTGCTGGGGAGAGTCTGGCCACATACTCTTGTCACTCTTCTTTAAGGTATTTATACATGGATCAGATCCCCTTTCACCCTTCTCTTCTTTAGGCTGAACAGGCCTAGCTCTTTCAGACTCTCCTCACAGGACAGATGTTCCAGTCTCTTGATCATCTTTGGCAAACAACCTTATATAGCTAATCCTTATATTAGCTAATCAGTAGAAAATAAATATTTTCCTTTATTATTAACCACTATTTTAGGGCCTCCAAACTCTAGACTAGGGGATTCCGTAATTTCTTTTGTTTGGATACAGAGCTCCAGCTCTGTACTGGGCACCACACATTTCCAACAAGCTGTCTCTGATATCTTGAAAAAAATACCTGCCATTTTGAAATAATTGGAGTACCCCCATTCTACAATTTGGTGATCCTAAGTTATTTCCAGTGAGCTATTCCTGCTGGACAGAATCATCTGCAGCATCCATCATAGATTGTCCAGTATTGCAGGTGCAGTTGGTCCATAGGCCTTTGCTTGCATGAACTGTTTCCATCACCCTAAAAATGAGCACTCTATTTGAGACTTGGCTATAGTCACAACATACTTATTTCATAACTAATTCACATTCTTGTTTATTCTGTATCGCTGTGAGAATTTGAGAAAGCAAACAGTGACGTTACTGAGAAACATACAATCTTGGAGAGAAGAAAGCATTGATCTGAAATGATTGCTTAAAGATTTTATGCACAGCAATGATCTTTTGTAACTTTAAAAATGAACAGCAGAAAATTGGATTCCCATGCAGCATTTTCAGTTGCAGATCAAGGCTTTTCCCATGACAGAATGACACAAAGTCTGAAGCCCCATGTCCTGCCCTGAAGTACCAGTCCTCAAGGTGGAACAATGAATTCTCTCCCACTGTAGGATGCTGTGAGGGCCTGGAGTATTTTTCTTTCAAGAATCATTAATGTTAGAAAATGGAGCTCTCAGAAGTTTAAAGTTGCCAAAATCAAGATTGCTGTTGCAAATTAATTTTTTTCCCTGTGTTAGTGTGTTCCATTTTCTATAGTGACCAAGCTTCATTAACTAAACATTTGGATGAAATCAGTGAATGAAGCTGTTCTGCATTTGTCTTCTGTTACCACATTTCAGCATGTGGTCCATGCCTTACTCAGCAGGCACCATCCAACTGCTGCGGGATGGGCCTAAGAAACAGCATCTGATTGTGTGATGGGAAGAACATATGGTGAGACACATTCAGAGGAAGCAGAAGCTAACATGTCCAAGAGGGTTTCGGCAAGGATATTTCCAGTCTTGGCTTAGTAACAATGCGATTCTTTTAAAACACTGTTATTTTGTGGAATTTCTCGTCTGCTGGATTGCTTCCAAAAGAGCAGAAGGACAATGCTCAGTTTGTGCTTTTCTTTCTTTTTTTTTTTTAACAATTAATATAAGAAGTCTCTTCTGCACCACATGGATTTCATTATTCTATGTATACATTCATGGACCTTGCCCTGCCCATTTAAAGTAAATACAGATAAACAGAGATGCACAATATGAAGCCTGTTCCATTATCACCTTTGCAATCTCTATGGCAGCATCAAAGAGCTGAATTTTATTGATGCAAAGATAGGAAATAGAGTCCTCAATACATAAAACATACAAAATATCACTTATTTCAAAGTGAAGGACAAGAGTTTTTGAAGAAATAGCATATTTTTTAGAGTATCAGTTAAAGAATTGACTTTCAATTATGGACAATGATTCAAAGACAACTATTATTAAAAAAATCTGAGAAAAACGTGCATCTGATTTGCTGAATATGAAAAGAATGAGGAACAGAAATATATGTATATATATGTGTGTGTATGCATCTTTGTATGTGTAAAAATTAAATATATTTTTGCCCCTTAGCAAGAGTTTTCTCCAATCCAATAGCAAAATGAACTCTCAACAAATATGTGCTAAGGATATAACCCTACAGTCTCAAAGTAGCAAAAGTCTCTGGCTAATTTCAGATATGCTACAGTAAATATAGATATGAACAGATTATTATAATTTTACAATTATTAAATTTTATTGGGTAAAAGTAAGCAAATATTCCTAACACAACAAGAAATATTTTTTCAAGATTTTTCTTTCTGTAAAAGTTCATTACACTGTATATCACACTTATTCCAAACAAATAACATTATCTGTTGGTCTGGTTGGTGGATTTTAGTTTGAAGGAATGGCAAAATGTCATTAAAATGCTTATTGAAATAGCACAATCTCAGGTTTTGAAAGTCTATATGGTACCAACCTGCTCCAAATTTGTAAAGAGAAAATAAAGTCATCAGGAGATAGTTCATTTAAAATAATATTTTCAGTGGTTGACGCATAAAACTAAAAAATCACTTCATAATCATCAAGTATCAGCATGCATTTTTAACACAAGATTTTTTTTTTTGCATAAACTAAGAATGTATATAAGGACATACAAATTCTTAGAACAGATTTTCATTCTTTTATTTTATTGATAATGATATCTTTGTCCTATACAAAATCAGTTCAAATAAATATTGAACAAATCCCTGTTAAAATGTAATTTGTTTTTCATTAGTTTTTGAGCCAGAGTATACAAAAGGTGCTCACTATTTAACTGCAGGATTTCTGAAACCTACTTTTTGCTGATAGATTCATTCTTAAACTAAAAAAAAAAAAAGCAAGATTTCAGGTATCCAAAAAAATCAGTAGGCAAATATTAATGCTAAAAAATTGTCCAATTTCCTGGAAACAGAACTTCTAACCTAGCCAATGTTTCCTTTCAGCAATTAAATATTGAACTGGATTAGCTATGGCTCAATTTTTACAGGCTACAATTTCTTTTCCTGCAGTCCTGGCTCTTGGCAGGCTGGTAGCAAACCGTATCAGCAACGTCACTGTTGAGTCAATATGCAGTATATCAATGCACGTCCTTCTCCACGAGCTCCAACCCCACTAAACGTGTGTGTGTCTGTCTGCCTGTGCTGACCACTAATTCCCAACCTTTCCAGCATCTATGGAGCTGCCTTGACACCCTGCATTCAACCACGCCAGGTTTCAAAAATCTAAAGGCTGGGAAGGAATAATACCCTTCCCCTGTCTGACCCACACGCTCTGCTAAATTACCTTACCTCTAAGCTGCTACTAAGGCTAGAATTACTACTATCCTTTATTTTATTTTATTTTTGAAAGAGAGAGTAAATATGTATTAAAATCTACCAAAAAAAAAAAGACACCCAATGCACCTTCAGAGGTTTGAGATGGCAATGAAATAAACCTGAATTCTTAACATCTTATTTTTCACATTTTTTCTCCTGTTTATAAAGTTTTTTCTAGGCCAGTAAAAACTCCTTCCTCTAAATCTGCTCACAACCAAACTTACTCACAACTCCTTCAGGCCTGTTTGCATGGTACAAGCTTAGGTGAACACGTAAAAAGAACCAAAACCAAGAAAACAAACCAAAACTCACAAATCCATTGTTGATTTCCTGACATACACTTAAGTATATTTAGAGACAAAATTAACTGCACAAACTGCTCTCTAAATTATTTTCATCCCCTTTACCTTTGTTTTTCAGTTGCTTTGGTGAAGAGAGCAATAGCAACATTTAATGGTTCTTTAGATGCAACCTAGATGACAATTTATCTCCTGTGAATCTGTAATTGTGTCAGCTACCCAATCTGTTCAGCTCATCTCTGATACACAAATAGCAACGTACAGCATCAAAACAAGCCTTCCTGATCTGCTATTTCCTTAGTCCAGAGAGAAATACCAGCTCAAAAAAACCAAGCTTCCTCAGATGATTACCTTTCTGTCTTTTTCCTTCTCTTTTTTTCTTACTTTGTTTCAAAAAGAAGAAACCCAGCAAAGGTGGAGAAGCGTTGATGGTCCCCATGGAGGGCTCCGTTTCCCATCCGCAGCCAGACTTCATCTCCCTTGGCAAGCTTTAACACGGCGCTGTTTCCTGAAGTGTCTGCTTTCCCTTTTGATTCATAGCTAAGGAGGAATATTTTACAACCACTCAGCTCTTTCTTTATTGAAAATGATCAAGCAAATAATTTGAAAATAAAAATCCGAGAAAGTGCATTGTTATCCTGAGCAATTTTTTCCCCCAAGGCTGTCTTTATAAAAGTGTTTTGTTTTTTTTTACTCAAAAAGTTGGTTTTTTACTCAAAAACCTTGGCATCTGTGTGCATTTGATCACCTAGTCAAATTTTGCACCTTATTTAAGTGCATCATTTCATTCCCTTCTGAAATTCTTGAAGTTTAACTTACTCAGGCTTTAACCAGAGCAGCAGAAACAAATATATTGTTTAAAATGAAACTGCTCATTCTTCACAACACTCAGGATTTCTCATTATGCTCTTTTTCTTGGAGTCATCCCAGCTGATTTTACATGCCCACAGGTCAGGAGTCTCATGTAAGCTGAGTGCCTGCACTCCGTGCTACCAAGGAGCCAGGCTTGACTCCAGTCTAAGGCCCTTTGCTTGAACTTAGATCTGCCACATCTGGGCTAACCTGCTGTTTTTGCATGGGTGTTGGTTTTCTTTCTTCCACTTGTCTTTTCTTTCACTAATGCTTCAGGAAAAAGTAGTTGGGCAAGTAACCCAAGTAAACCAAACAGTTAAAAAAATATTCAAAATATGTTAATGATAAAACCAGTAAATGGAGCCCCTTTGCTTCTGGCTCCTGCAGTTGCTTACTGCTGACTTTTGCAGTTTAAATGCTGTTTTTAAAAGTAATGTGCTATCTGTTTATGTGACAAAGATCTGTTATCACATTGCTGAGCATTTCATTACTCCCTTTCCCTTACAGGTCAATGGAAGTGAAATATATTTTAACAGAATAACAGCTAGTTACTGCAGGACTCCAACCCTGATTTGCACTGCTTCCCCAAATTATAGGGAACTTCTGACTGAGACTAAATTTTAAGAACAGGTTTTGTGGCAGGTGTAATCTGCATATTGAGTAGGGTAAAATAAAGTAATATTTCTTTGTTGTTCATTTTTTGTTTGCTTTTTTCACTCCAGTGCATTCCTTCAGGAAAAGAACAATTTCACAATTCTTGCAATGTGAGAAAGAAGCCACATCTGCACAGATGCATCTTCTGCAGTGAAAAAGGCTTGGCATTTAACTCACCTATATAAGCTGAAAACGGTATTGCCATTATGCATGAGGTACACGTACACTTCCTCCACATCCTCGTGTTTCATCATATTGAAGGTGAAGAAGTACACTCCTGAAAAATATAAAATTTATAGCATGTTGGCTTCGTAGAGTGAGGCACTCATGCTACAGGCTGGTGCTTCTTGCTTAGAAAACCTAACAGCCTTCCTGTTGTCAATGGGTATTTTGCTTCCTACTGCAGTGTGTCAAAATCTGTCTCATTTTTATTCTGCACATGGCAAGGGTTCAGCCGCACGCCGTTCCAAAGATGTGCAGCACCCTTCCCTTTCTCCGAAATGGAGGTTTCCCACCGACTGAGCCTAGTAATCCTTCTTTCACCTTTTCCTCTTTGCCTTCCTGCTTCCAACCATTCCCAAAAGGGCAATCTCCAGGCTAGCCCTGGATGCCATCCCAGATCAGACAGGGCATGAGCCTGGTAGCCTGCCACAACGTGTAGACACAGCCTTTGCTCTCTGCCCTTCCATCCCTTTGCTGACCTTTGGAAGGCACCAGCAATGCCGTCAATACAACCACGTTACGTGTCACGAGGTCCAGGAGACTCTCCTAGGAGGCAGGAAAAGCCTCTGGATGCTCAGCAGGGAGGTCTGTAGCATTAACCCTGCAGCGCTCTGAGGCCTGTGAGCTTAGATGTATCAAAGTCATAGAGCCACTAAGGATGAAAGTTTAATGCCCACAAATACATTTACCACAAAGGGAGGCATCCGTGATGAAAACCACACATACTCCTAACTGTCCATAAGACAAGTGACATAGCAAGCCTGGATTTCATTTGCAAAAATGCCACTTTTCACAGCAGGAAATAAATTAATGGGAGGGTGAAAAGGACCAAGTGAAGGAAGGTGATTTCAGGCCTTGCTTAGACCTATTCTTGGCTTATAGCCGTATATCTCCCATTGCTCCTCCTATACCACATGCTTGTGAGCTGAGGGATCAACATAGATGAAAAATGGCCCAGGAAACCCTGTAATGTGGAGGAGATGACTGTGAAACTGCCCCTGCCGCTTGGGACCATGGTTCTCTCATCATGACAGCAGAAGGGCTTAAGGTCTCAATGCGGGAGGTCCTGAGCAGGATCCTCCTCCTGCCTTGGGGCCATCACTGGTCCTACAGAGGAGCCTTCTCTTGCTTGCTGCTTCTCTAGTCTGTTTTCTTCCTGAAGGCAAGAGCTATACAGACGATTCCCATGAGCCTCATCAGTGCTTTGTGCAAAGACAGCAGTATTTTCTCATTGCTATTGACTCTGCTGCTCCCAATAGCTCTCAGAATTGCATTAGTTTTTTTTGCAAACACTCACCATTCACTGGAGCTCCAAACCGACCAGTCATGACATCAAAGAAATTCCCGACGTTGGTTTCGACACTACTGAAGATGATGCCGCTGTTCTGGTTACTGAAGTGAGTAGCCATGGAAGCCATGAATGCAACCTACACACATGCAGTTTGTACTCAGTTATTCATGAAATGTGCAAATGCAGAGGAATCGCCTACAGAATTTCATCTCTGATTCGTGGTCTGTTTATTTTCCTGACAGAGATGTTCTTCTAGGGCCTGTTCCAAGGTCATTAAACTCCAGTAACAAAACTCCCATTGAGTGAAACTGGAAGACCACTGGCTGCTTTAGGTTCAATTGCGCTATTCATGACTGGAAAAGTAAGTGTATGGGCAAGTGTTTGCAGGTCAGGACCTTAGTTTTGGATTTTATTTATCTTAAATTCTCTCTAGAATGATGCAATAGAAAAGTGATATTGAAACGTACAGTGTTTTGCATAAAAATAATTTGATTAGCTTTTATATGTTCCCCAGTGCATTTAAGCTGGATATTACTTTTAACTGAAAGTGCAAAAAAAAATCATGCATGAGAAAACCCATGCATGTTAGTATTTTTGATAACTACCTTCAGAGATGTGTGAGGCCCATTTATTAAAGATGTCCTAGAGGTGAAGTGATGGGGATTCAGCAGTCACTACTATTTCTCTTACCATGTGCTCTGTATTTCACAGTCAAGATAGAGGACGGTGAGGGTCAAAAGGGGATACTAAAAAAGTGAAAATTATTCTAGGACTCCCTATTAATCTTCTTGCAGTGAGAGGTATCGTCTGTGAAAAGTGTTTCATAGGAAGCTGTGCAAATCCCCTAACCTAGACAAGGAAAGGGGATATCTGGTCTGCGAGGCTGTGGTCCCCCAGCTGAATGACAGCAGCGGGGACACAAGCAGAGACACTGTATCTGGATGGCAGAAGGCCATGACGGGGGCTTGACAGAGCTTTTTTTTTTCTGTATCTCTATTTCATAGATGGAAAATGCTCAGTTACTGCACCTCACAAAAGTGACATTTTTTCATGAGATTTCAACTATGCAGGAATTAAAATGAAAGAAAAAAACAAAAACCAGCCCCCTCCTTTTGATTTCAAATCCAAACAAGAATGAAACTGAAACAGAAAAAAATCAAATGCTAAGTCAGCCCCAGCACTGGAAATCATAAACCATCTGCTAGGAAATCTGAGGAGCACCAGATGTGCACTGAAGACCGGGCTTATTTTCTTTATCCTGCATGGATGCGTTCACCGTGACAGCAAACTCCCAACTTCTCGCTTCTCAGCCAGGATCGCATCAAAGTTTGTCACGTGTTAGAGCAAAGCAGCTGCAGGGGCAGCTTGCTAGAACTTACTGCTTTTTGTCTAGATTCCATTTCTCATTCTCTTTGACCCCAAACTTCTTGCACTCACCAAAAGAGCTGAAAAAGGTGACTTTTCTCTCTCTGTCCCATTTTGAAGTAACAGATCGGCATGGATACAAATGTCTTTGAAAATAATCCTGTACTTAATGATATTGTATTCAAAAGTGTTTTCTCCTCTCCTTATCCCTGCTCTAGAATTCTAAAGCATGATGTTGACAAGAAATTTTACACTTTAGTGTGAAGAATTTTTAACCACATCTGTTACATGTAGTGAAAGAATTTTACTTTAAAGCAAGTACTGTAATACGAGCCTTTGTATTTTCATCATCTTTCATTATTCAGTATTTAAATAAATCAATGCTGCTGACATATTGTTAAGAAAAATACTTGATAACTCACTTTAAAATTGCAGAAGTATCTATAATGAATGTAATTACAACAAACAGGTTTTTCAAGATATTCAGCTATAACACTAATCCTGGTTAATTCTTTAAGAATGCTAAAATAATTCTGCTTTATCACAGAGGTCTATTACTTTTGGAAACTAATTCAGGCTGAATTTTATTCTGTGCAATTACCCAGGCTCCCTGCAATACAGGGCTGGGAATTCAAATATATACAATACCAAGAATCCAAAGCAATTTTCCCACATTACACACATGTTGTTTTTTTGGTGACTTTCCTGTTAATTTTCATGCCTTTTCTGAAGAGCTGAGCAAGGTCTAATCCCAAAGCTATGCAATTATGTTAACAGAGTGGGGAGCCTAAACATAGGCTTTAGCCCAAGGCTTCAGCAAGAGTGACAGCTCAGGTCTAAACCCACGTTATCATGTTCACCTGGCTTTGGGATAGCTCAATCACAGGTGGAACATACCTGGTTCTCCCTCGTGGCAGTGGCATGGAAATAACCCATGTAGTTCTGAGCAACATTTTAAAGGTGTATTTAAAAACAGAGATAGCTGCTGAGGGACATTTTTCAAAACCTGAAGACTTTGGACTTCACCCAAAGGTTTTGACCCAATATGTGAGAATTTGGATAAAAATGCTGCTGCAAATCTCCCAAGGTCTGGCAGACCTCAGCAGTACGAGCCTGAGTGACACCCTTACTCTTCTCACATGCCCTAGGAAGCCAGAGCTTAATGGGAAAATTATGGTCCCTTTTACTCTTCTTTAATGATCCATTACTGGCTTTCTGCCCTAAAAGGGAATGGTATATGCTTCTTCCTGCTCATTTTGCAGCTGGATTCCTACTCTGAAGAAGAGCTAAGCCCCGGTGTCTTTCTTTTCCAGGCAGAGCACATTACTCAGTCCTGACAAGTGCTGTGTATGTCACCCTGTACTGTACAGAGTTACTGATGGATTTGCTTCCCAAATATCCTACGGTATATCCTATAGTCTCAGGTTTTTCCAGGCACAGCTTTTCAGAGGAGAAAACTCCATAACCAGAGCACCACGACAGGCAGCACGAGCGAGGATCTCATACCTGCAGCTCGGGGGGGATCCCAGGATAGCCCTTCTCCCCTTTGGGTCCGTGATGGCCGCGCTCTCCTCTCGGTCCCATATCTCCTTTGTCTCCTTTCTCACCCTTAGCTCCCTCCTGACCCGTTGCTCCATTATTGCCATTGTTTCCATGATTTCCTTAAAAGAGAGTTAAGATTTTGATGAGCAGGTTTCCAGAAAGAGATGCAACTGTGTTTAAGCATTAACCCTCCTCGGGTTAAAGAAACCTCAGCAGATACAAGGCTCAGGGAAAGCAAAGGCTGTTGCATGGTGGGACATCCAGGTAGCCCATGTGCATGCTTCAATCTTTCCTTCTCCATAAAATCTTTTTTCCTGTTGCTTCCATAGGATGATTTGGAGGAACACTTTGCTGTCTTCAAAATGTGTCTTGCAAATGGAGAAAGGCAGTAACTTTGAACTAGTTAAAAGACATTTGAGGGTTTGAAATCTCAGGATGTAGGTTCCCTTTAAGAGGTTGATAGACTATCACAAAGATAGACTAGACTTAACGCAAGACAAAAATCCTATAATGAGACTTTTCTGAAGTGGTTTTATATAAAAGGGCTCATTGTAAAAAGGTATTTCTGGACCTACACTGTTACTTACTTCCTGATCGTTTACTGAGGAAATTACTGAACAAATGTCTGTGACTGACAAAATTTTAAAACTGGCTAGAACAACTGAATGATTATTATGGTTATCTGAAGTAAGATCCCAATCTTAAAATAATTACTAAAGGAATTAGTTAATGTAATAATTGATCTAATTCTACCTGTGTTGAAATGAGGTACTGTGAACCTCTGCTTCTTCATCAATTCAAAGTGGTTAGTTACTCTAATCATGAATTAGAAAGAATTGTATTGTCTGAGGTCAAATCTAGTGAGGAAGTAATTCTTTGATTTTTTTTGTATTGAGAAAAAAATATGATATCCAATAAGGAAGCTAAATGATAGGTGTAAACAAACTAATTTTTATTTAAGTGGAGAAATCAATAGACTTTAAAATTAAAAGAATGATCCTTCCTATAAATCAAGAACCACTTTTCTGTTTGTAACAGAAACCTGCAAGCAATATTTGAATCAATCAGTGAACCACAGCTGTTATTTCCCTTTGGCACATAATGATAAAAAATGCAGCAGATGAAGGAGACAGAGAAATTCCTGGCTGCAGAATTCCTGGGAGCAGCCTGTGTGGTGTCTCTTGGCAGTGTCAGAGTGTGATTGAGTTACATTCTCTCATGTGCCCAGCTACAACCACTGCAGTGTCCTGACTGGCAGCCCCAAAAGTCCGGGAATAACACAAAATTTGGTCCCACTCCTAAGAAGCCAACTCTAGTAATGCCTAAAGCCCCATTTCAGCACAAGAGGTCTCGCTATTACATTTCTCCTACGTCTGTAATGATCGTGCTGTTCTTACACAGGACTGGTGCATGAAATAATAAATTCTAGCTCATAACAGTGTAATGCCAAATATGCTTAATACTTAATTATGCTGAACACC
>JAUBOD010000667.1:1225560-1239313 GCA_032353885.1 Nothura maculosa
AGGACAATTCCCCATCCAGTGCTAAGATAATGAAGAAAGTGGCAGTTTTAAGGATCAAAATTTTCCATGCACAGTCCGGGTATTTGCAGCTGTTGCATTTGCCAAACAGCTTGCAGACAGATCGAGGAGAAGGAAGAGGTCTGATGTAAGTAAAAACTGGTCCTTGCCACCTTTGCTCTCCGTCTGCCTGGAAACCCAGGGAGTCTCGGGATGGAAAATACCTATTGCATCAGCCACTGTGTGATGGATTATCCCCGTTGTGCATTTGCTAATGCTCCATTTCATTTAAGTAAGCCAAAAATGGCATCATTTCCCCATCAAAGTTTGCTTCCTAGGGACAGAGCTGTCAGGTAAATGACCTGCCATCAACTGTACTTGGGCTGGCAGGACTCAGTTTTAATGTCACATCTCCCTGCCCACCAGGCAGCTCCAAACACTGAACTGTCTGATGAAAGACACAGGCACCCCAGAGATTGCAGACACTTTGTGTCTGAAGGCAATTTGACCTTTAACAAAATCATCCTTTTATATTAAACCCTGCATTATCTGAGATTATGTTCAAGTCTTTTTTAACTTTTTAAACTTAAACTTTAGCCTCTATAAGGTCTATAGGATGCAACTACAACTGTGCAATAAAGAGGAGCACACACAAACATACACGAGCTGGCTCATCAGACTATATATGTGATTATATAAGTGCATTTTGACATACCTACAGTCAAGTATCTATTTTTTTCCAAGTGGATTTCATGTATATATAACTCCTGCCCAAGAAATCCAAAAAGCAATTCACTATAAAATTTAATTACTGGGAATGTGGTCATGGATTAAACCTATTCTTCTAGATGGAAATATTTCCTTTTCTTTAGCCTAGCAAAGTACTAAAATAAAATCATTATGTTCATCTGCATGTCTCTGACTTTTGTAATTCAGCATATCATGATTAGCTCTGAAAATAGTTGTAAAATACAAATGATAAAAGACAAACTTGAAAGAGCCCTATCATTTATATCAGAAATAGGAACAAAGCACTCACAGTGCTGCTTTTAAAAAACAAAGCAATCAATAAAAACTTAACTTGAATAGAATTTTGTTTTGCCTAAAATTAGAAAAAGCTCCATCTTTGTTCCTTCAAAGATTTACCTTTAAATTATGATTCTGGTATTTTATGTAAAAGTTTCCTTTTCTGTATCCCTTTGCTGTGAGCTAATGACTACAATATATAAATTGCCATGTAAACGGCATAAAAAGAACTCCAATTTAAAAAGCAGGCACTACAGCTGATTTAAAAAACATTTCATTCCACGTTTCTCTACTGAAACTGAAAGTCAATTTGATAAATATCATTACTGAATCTACTTGGCTCTCAAAGGCAACATTAGTGCCTGTTTTTTCAAGCTATTCCTTAGAATAACAACTGCAAATACTGAAAAATTCACTGTCTTTCTCAAACTCAGAAGAATATATTTTCTACACATAATTTTCAAGTAAGCTTATTTTTGCTATTTGAATCTTTTCAAATATCTCTGCAAATTCCATAACTTTCCTTCACATCCAAATGGGTAAATAGGATACAAAATTATAATATATTAAAAAATACTCTCTGGAATAATTAAGAGACTCTGTACCACAATATACAATTTCATAGGATCATAGTTTTGGCAAAACAAAAGGCTGCTCTGCACGTTGGTAACAGTGTCCTGAAACACTGCTTATTCTACCAGTTCATTAAAAGATCCTATAAAACAACCCAGCAGGACACAGACCAATAAACATCTTTAGTAAAATTCATTTCATAAATATATCAGCAATAATCTCATAGGAAAATAATAATAATAAAAAAGAAAGATCTCATTAGCTTTAAAATTATCTTCAGAAGATTTAATTCAGAGTACCTGGACTCTATCTGAGGTAGTCAGTTCTACATCATCTACCTCTGGTCTCAGGACTTTTTGGTCTGTAGAAGTGCTATTAGCAACAGTCCACTCTATAAGTTGACTCCGCTGTTTCAATATTTCCCTGCTTCTGGAACCTTTATGGCCAGTCTGGTGGTGACTCTGCAATACTTTGGCCACGGGTTTATAAGATCTTCTGCTCACCTCCATGTACTCATCTTGACACAGGCAAAATGGAAGAAAAAATAAAGCCAGGAGATGCCAACTGATGAAGTCCTTCTCTGCCATGCTATTCAAAATAATTTCTCAGGAGTCCAGCAAAAGTCTTGCAGAAGGAGAACCTCTCTGCTGCACCAGGAGCTATGTGGTCCTTTCAGCTTTTCCACTAGTAAGCCTGGCACTGAGACCGGTACCAGGTTTTATACGGTTGTGTGCAATAAATAAGACGAAAAATGCCAAACTGACAGGATCCTTCATCCAAAATCAGTCATGCTTCCTTAAACAAACCAGGCATTATTCACCACTTCACCACCACAAGGAAAATTGATTTGTATGCTGGAAATGGCCACAGCATTTAACGGACTCCCGTGGTTCCTATTTGGGGCATTAAAAAATGTAGCACCTTTTCTTTGGCATGTTTTTGTTTAAGTGTGAAAAAATGTGATGGAAATGGAGAACATGTGGCTAATGGTTTACGTTCCTTGATTAGACATGGAAAAGCTGTGAATTCACACTCTAAAATGTCTTTTGGACACAGTCACCTTCCTTGTTTGCCAGGAAATTCACACACACAACTGCGTCAGCCCAGTCCGAAAATTCTTCCAAGAGCAATTAGGAAACAAAAGCACAAGAGGAGCTTTTGCATATGATTCTGACCCAATCGCTGTTTCTGACTATGCTTTTCATTCAGTAAAAGAAAAATATTGAATTTCTGTCAGTTGGCCAGGAGTGGAAGGAGACAGGGTTAGCAGCTCTGAAAAACTGAGTTGAATTCAGATTCACAGAGCCTCGTTTCTCAACATTAGTTCAACTTACTCAGACAGGCAATATTTTTTCCCTTGAGTTTCCAGTGTTTTGTTAAATGCAATTGCCAAACCAACTTTTATTTCCTCGCTGCCAAGTAAATATGAATTACTGGGGTCTTATTTTATGCTAAAGGAATCAAATTATATAGGTATAATAATATCCTTATAATATTTTTGAACCACCCACCAATATCCTCCAGAATGCCACAAGCGCAGACTGCCGTTCTGCAATTTCTTACCCATAGTCTTGCTCACCCCACCAGCCTCCTGAGAGCAAGTAGCTCGCTAGCATGTGCCAAACACTTTCTGTGTTCAGTAAAGCTGTTACAACAGCTTTACTAAAGACATCAGCCCCCAGGGATGATTTCCAGCCCTGCAATGGGGTGGACTGACACAAACTCTAGTTATTAGGGGTTGACCACCTTGCAGCATGTTTGGATTGAGTTCCTAGATAGCTCTCCCGGTTCTTTTTTTCCTTTTTTTTTTCCTGTGTTTATTTTTTTTCTGTTCAGTGTCTGAGGAAATGTGAGGTTTGTGCTGCAGGTATAATTTTTTTCTTTTCTTCAGAGCGTGGTTGTGTGCCCCTGATCAGGATCACAGGGAAGAGGGAGCACCAAGGGCCTGGTGTTGCTGGGATGGTTTTGAAGAATCCATCAATCCAGAAGAGAATCTCTGAAGCTAACGATCCATGAATCTCATCGAGGCTTCATTTTGGGAAAAAATAGTTTACTCCAAAAGACACCCTGTGAAAAAAAACAACCAGGAGGCCGAGCCCCAGGAGTGAAACAAGGAGCTGAGTTATTCGGCAATGTAAAAAGCCCTGAGCACAGGAGAAGGCTCCGCAGCATAGCATGACCATGGGAGAAATCAGGCCTCATGCTCAGCCTCAGGAAGTCACAGAAAACCCTCTTTTTGACCCCAGGGAAGGAGAAAAAGGCTCAAGCAGCAGTGATCTGCAAAGGGGCTCTGGCTGTCTCTCTGCCTCGCTTCGCATTTAGCATGAGCCACAGAAGGGATATTAGAGGTTTGAAGGCTGTTCAAGCCCTTGCAGATGCAGGAACAGATGACTAATGTATGCTAGATGAACTCCGGGGAAAAAGCGCTGCCTGCTTTACATCCCAGTCCTTCCCATGGGAGGCACTGGCTCAAGTCACATCCGAGGAGGAGCAGCCACTGGCTGAGGATGTCAGTGGAGGGTGTGAGAAATGCTCAGCCTGAGCACGATTGCCCAGGGC
The DNA here is from genome assembly GCA_032353885.1 of Nothura maculosa. Taxonomy (NCBI): domain Eukaryota; kingdom Metazoa; phylum Chordata; class Aves; order Tinamiformes; family Tinamidae; genus Nothura; species Nothura maculosa. The sequence continues at coordinate 1,229,716 of JAUBOD010000667.1, forward strand.
ACAGGCGCCCGTGAGGTGGTCGGTGTGGGCCCAGGTATCCCACCGAGCAGGGCCGCAGGGAGGGCAGCCCCCAATGGCCACCGCAGGCGCAGACAGGGCCATGGCAGCGCAGGCAGGAGCGCTGCCAGCTCCGCTTTGCCCCTTGTGCACAACACCCTCTTGTTGCTGCACTGCCCAATATCTCAGGCACAATCCTGGGAGCGGGGGCAGCTCCCTTCCTTCTCTGGAGGTCTTCAAAATCCGCCTGGATGCCGCCCTGTGCCACATGCTCTGGGTGTCCCTGCTTGAGCAGGAAGGTTGGACTAGATGATCTCTAGAGGTCTCTTCCAACCTTGAAATTCTGTGATTCTGTGAGGTCACAGTTTGGGCTATTTCAGTCTACTGGCTCCAAAGACCGAGCTGCATCTCCGTGCTTTGTGCTTTTGTCATATTTCCTTCTCCTCCTTTTTTTTAACATCAGGAATCTTCATTCATTCTCAGTGAGATCTTAAATTCTCATACCAGATGTTCAGGATCATTAACAACACTGATCCTAGACTAGCTTTTGAGCCTTGCTTCAGTCTATAAATATTAATTAGCTCACAAATAGTTTTGCAGAAGAGGATCGTTAGCTTATGCTTTATGACTACAAAAATACTGATTAGAAAAAAATGTAAATGCAGATATTCCAGTTATTTCACTGGGCAAGGATCAATGAAAAGGAATTTACTTGAGAATGAAGCAGGTCTTCTCTAAACACAGTTCCAGATTTTGGAAACTGCTGCCACGAAAATGGGGTTTCTTTTTCACGGAGAGAGGATTTTCCTGGTAAGTTTTGAAAACTTTGGACTCTGTAAAACTGGGAATGACTCAGAGGCAAACATTAATTTGTCTTGGCACTTTATAATTTGATTCAGCAAGTGCTGGGACAGCATTGATGTTTGCAGATGCCCTTAGCGCTTTCATGGCTTTCCAAACTCTGTTCTAGGAGCTTCCTGTGGCAAATGTTTCCAACATGAATAATGACTATCCACAGCACCCATGTCCCAAAGGGAGGAGAAATAAAACCAAAGAGATTTGGGCTTTAAAGCCCCCATCTATCATTTCATGCAAAAGCTGGAACAAGCATGTTTCTTGGCAGCAATTAGAAAGAAGAAACATTCCCTTCTGCACTCTCTAATAAGGTCCACCTGGTTCCTACTCATCATTGTTCTGGTGGTTTGATGCTATGCACATTTTTTGTCCAAATTAATAATATACTTTAGCCTTTGCTCTTTTATTACCAGTTTCTTGAACAGAATCCCATCCGCATAAATCTTTGCTGCTCATCAATCCCCTCCTTGCCACTGTTAAGGAAAAGGTGGTCCACAAAGGCGCCGTCTACCTTCTGAAATTTTGGAGTCAGAAATAAAAAGCAGTGGAGGAATTGTTCCCCCATTCTTGAGCTCCAAATGATCGATATTATTGGTAACTTGAACTGAATCTAAAGTGATATGACATTAAAATGGCAGGATTTTGAATTCATTTTTTTACTGTAATAAAATACCAAGAAGGTTCCGTGCTTAGAAGAATAACTCCTGGTGACCTGGAGGTAAGGAAAGAACTGACCTGAAAGATTTCTGCTTTTAACTGTGGGACTGTGACTGGTGATGAAGAGTAAAACCTGGCACCATCTCTACCTCAGAGCAACATCCCTCGTAGTCTTTGCCACCTGAGCAGCAGTAATGCCACCTGAGCACCTGTTGACAAGGTGCTTTGACAGCCATAACCTTCTATTTGGGAATGAATCATTTGAAACTGAGTGAAGCTCATGGATCTGTTTATGTCAGATAATGAGATACTAGCAAAAAGCAATAACTGCTAGATCAAAGCTGCTTTCCACCTTCTCTGCAAGCAAAAATCCTGTTTGGTGAGAAAGGTGACCCTTATTATCTTGTTCATATAGACATTGAGAAAGTGGGTTATTAGTGAGGTTATTAGGTAAAACTGCAGGCCACCATTTCAAGAGGCAACAAAGTAAAATGATTAAAAATAAATAAATAAAAATAAAGCCTGCTCTGGTCCAGGCAAGGGATGAATCTATAATTAAACATTTACTGTTCCTTCAGGTAGAAATAATTCTGTTTACAGTGATAACCCCTTTGTACTACACATAGAGATAACCTGCACCTGCTACTTCATGAGCACTCCCCACTGAGCCGTGCTGAAGGAGACCGAGCAGCACCAGCAGCCTCGGTGGTCCTGTCACCCTGATGCTCCGACACTTGCCCAACTCCTGGCCCCACGACAGCTTCTTGGGCTCTTGCTTTCCTGGACGCTCTCCCAGTCCAGCTCCTGTTGGGCCTCGGGCTCCCGCTGACACCTTGGCCAGTCCCACAGTAGTGCAGGGAGTGGGATGGCTCCTCTTTGCAAAAAGATCCCAGCATGTGCCTCCCCTTGGCTCACTTCTCCAGCAGCCCTTGGACCTCAGTGAGGCTGTGGGGAGAAACACAGACAGCCCTTTCACATGTTTTATTTATTTAATTAGTTTTCCTTGAAATGCCAGCGGTGAATTAATCTCCTCCTATGTCACAGGGCCACCACTCAGGTACGTTTTCACCACGCACATTCAAGACCAACTGTCCAGAAGCAGCAGTTTTGACTAGAAAAATAAAAAGGTGGTTGAGGGCGAAAAGCGGTCTCTGGAAACACATGCAACAGCTTTTCAAAATGCACATGGCTGTGTAGCAAATACCCAGAGGGAAGGATAAACCAGCCCCAAAGTAGTTTCAGAAAGTTTGGCTCTTGCAAACAGCCAGAAGCTCGGCTGTGTGAAAAATTTGCAAGTGTCATCCCACAGGAGCAGTGCATATCTGGAGAGAGCATCTCTGGAGATGGCCCTCAAGGGGAGCACAGATCCACGGATCCATGGTGCTTCCCAAGGGCTCTGCCCCAGGAAGGCTGCACAGGCTCCGTCTCTGCATCACCGCTCCTACCTGGCAGGTTTCCATGTGCGGGAGAGCACCATGGCTTTCCCGGGATGAGGTGCCTGGGCCAGGCGGGAGAGCACGGAGGCGCCGGGAGGCTTCCCGCGCTCCGGCCCGGCAGCTGGGGATGGACTGCGGCTCCCTCGGCGCCGCTCTCAAGGCTCTGTGACGAACCGTCTGGATCAGGCTGTCGGCAGCCCCGGACAGCATTGCCAGGTGGCTCATCCGAGCTGCTTTTAAACTTGCACAAATAAATTTCACAGTAGTGATAGGATCCTGATGTGGAACAAATAATGCCGGGTGATAAGCTTTTTCCAGTCTGCAATACATCAATTATCCGTCTCTCTTCAAAGAGCCAGAGCAGAGTGACTTCCAAGAAACTAGGGTGGGGAAGGAACTAACATAGTGCCGAAAAAATAGCCCTGGTCAACACTTTTGTCAGGGAGAATAGCCTGGTTTGGTTTATGCAAGATCTAACCTGTGTCTTTGGCCACCTCTTAATTCACCTTTTTATCAAGTTTCCAAATGTTCCAAATTTATTACTTTAAATATGCTCTTCTCTGCAATTCTCTGTCCTGGCCAGGACCAAAAGTGTAACGGCTGAAATACCACAGAAACAACTGCTCATTATTTTAACCACCTAACAAGAAATAAAGAACATCTTGTGAGAGCTCCTGCTCAGTTACATCCCCTGCTCAAGTTCTGCACATGCAGGAGAAGTGGATAGGTCAGCTCCTTACATGGCTATTTTGAGATGAGAACCTGGAACAGTGATTCAGGTCTGTCTTTACCCACACTTTTCTTTCTGATCCGCAATGAAAAGCATAAGGATGAAAATGTCTCCACATGTCCCAACACCCAACACTTCTGATTCAAGGCTGCAAGAATGATTGTAATGGTAACTTGGTTTTACTTAAATCATTTTTAGGGGCCCAAATTTAGCACATGATGATTGTGTTGCTCTAAAACAATTTTGCATATTCATAAGACACATTCAAAGGCATGATGTGTTTGGGAAAATGTGACACTGAGTGAAGGAACAAGGCTTGTATAAAGGATATGCCAAGAATCCTCCACACTCTACTTGAGCACTGGATGAAAGCAAACTATGATCCATAACCCAGTAAGATCTGGTCAATGGGAAAGTTCATGACTGTTCACGTTAGATTAGTCCTTGCTTTATGTACGGGGATGCTGTAGTTCACGAGCAGGTCTGTCTGTTAGGAAAATGGCAGGAGGGCTCTGGATTTACAGGCTGGAGCTGAAACCATGTTACAGTTCTAGATTATAGCCTCCTGTTGAGCTCAGCAGAGACCATTAGGAGGCCCTCATGCTCACCCGCATATACACTGCATTGAGGTTACAACCAAAGTGACAAAACTCACGTCACCAAACCCAGGCTCCAGAGCTCACAAAACAAATAAAATAAATAACACCACGCAAAGGGGAGGGATGTCAATCACCACACAATTTTGCTCAGCCACCTGCACCTCCTACCAGCACAACATGCTCTGAGCAAGGCAGCATGTGGGAGCAAGAAGCCAGTCCTACAAAGAGGCCAAAAGGCCTATTAACACAAACCAGGCCAGATGCCAGCTTAGCATATAAACCCACCAGCTGTGCTGTGCTGTGCTGTGCTGGAGGCCTAGACAGTTCCTTCATTTCTTCCCTTTGTAAAAGATTTCTGATAAATCCACCACCCAGAGACATCTGTTTACCCCAGAAGAGGCAGAAAATGGCACTGAACAGGATTAAGAGTGGTATCTGGCATAGCACTAGATAGAATTTGCTCACTTTCATTCATTGCTTGCCTATTTGAGCTAAAAATAATTTTTAAAGTATATGCTGTAATAATATCTGGGAAAGACCCACATGTGCTGGAGGGAAGAGTAACCTCCCTTACAGAGCTGGCAGCCCTTGCTGGGTAAAAGCCCAGCCAACTAGCACCACTTATAACAGAAAAGAATGAGGATTCTGCAAAGCAAAAGCTGTATTCATCTTCCTAATTTGGTTTCTAAATATTCGCTTTCACAGAGGGAAAAACAAAAGATAGTTTAAAAAGGAAATTATATCATCGTGGTGGGATTTTAATGGTAGTAGAAGTGAGGCCTTCTTCTGAATGGTTTCTTATATTTCTAGACCGTCACCAACCACATCCGGGCCATTAGTATTGAGATTCTTAGTAGTGAGATGAGAAGTGGCAATAAAAGGCCAAAATAGTCAAGACTCTCTGTATCTCTGGCAAGTGAGACCTAAGTTTTGCGTCAGGGCATCTCAGTGCTGGAGCAATGTCCTTTTTCTCTGAAGTTTACACTGAATCAAAGGCAAGGAGGGAGATCTCCCAGCTCCTGGGCTCTTTACTGAACTCTGTCTCTGCATCGGAGATTTCTGGAGGCCCCAGGCTGACTTCTTTAGGTGCTCTTGAAGAGCAGGAGGCAGTTTGCCTGTCCTCTGCAAACTCCCTGCAGATGCAGACACTGTACATGTAGTCCAGGATATTTGTAACTGGGGACCCACATTTTGGCAAGCAGTCAAAAACAAGGACCTAAGCAATTGCTTCTTGGCTCTACGTCAAGACAGACAGCCTGCACCCTGCCAAACGTATCAGTCTAGTCTCATCAGGAGGCAGCAGTGGTAGAGAACGTTGCTGCACTGAGGGTGGTTCTGAGAGCCGTGGTTACTTCTGAGGGTTATAAAACATTTTGCGGTTATCCAGGTGATGGGAAGGGAGTCCTGCTGCTCTGGAGAAGCCCTTGATCCTTCTAGCGAGCCGGGGTCGTGCAGGCTATGGCAGCCAGCAGTGTGTGGGAGGAAGCAGTGTGCAGTGTTGATTTTCATGAGCACAGCCAAGCACAGTTACAAGATGAATAAAATGTCCCTTCGTCAGAGCATAAATCAAATACAGGCTGCTGTTCAGCAAAGAGTGTAAAAATACAAGTAAAGAAAGGATGCTATCTAAGGTTTTAGGTCCTTGGTCCTGCAAGCCTTGTAGGATTTCCACAAATTCTTTCAGCTAGCAGTACTGCACTGGTGTCCTTCCACATTCTTACCGAAGCTGATGTTCTGGATAATTCTAAATAGGGCTAGAAAGGCCATTCTGGCAGCAGCGCAGCTCTTGACGATTTTGTATTCCATCAGGGATGGCTACAGGATCATGGGGTAATTCCTGTGCAGAGCAGAAGTCTTCACTCTCACCATGTATTCTTAGGTACAGCTTGGGCAGACTGTGAACTCCCTCAAACCTGACCATCTCTGACACTTAGCTATACTTCTCTCCCTCTCTCGTGTATTGCTTTCAACAAGAGTTATTTTTTTTCTCAGGTCTACAGTGACATTAGACATGTCAGCAAATGCACTAATCTCTCCTTCCCTCCCCACCAAGAACAGCAGGACCAGCGGGTCTGCTCTCTCTGTATCCTCACTCTGCAGGGTTGTTTTTTTTGTGTCAAATAGCACAGCCCTAAAGCTTTTTTGTGTGTGTAATACAAAAAATAAAAACCACAAAAGTGGTCTGAGGGACCTCGTGTAATGTGACTCATTCCCCCAAGCGCAGTGCAAATGCCATGGACCCAACACAGCCATGGGCAGGTCAAAGGGCTGTCCCCACTGATGCTGTTGAAGGTGCAGAGCGCCCTAAAGTTTTCACTTGGTAGACCTACTGCAAATGATAAATAAAACATACTAGACTTGCTTAACAGGTGCATGGACATGCAAATTGACATCTTCAGCTATCAGTTTATGGCAGGATGTTTAGTTTAAAAATCACTTTTCCTATCAGTCTCTAATTAATTTTTCATGGCCACCCACAGCACTACTGAGTCTATTTACTTTATTAAAAACATGTAATGAAAAGATATGTTGCTATTCATTTTTATATATCACTAGAAGGAAAACATTTCTTACTACAACCTTTATCAGGGAAAAACTGACAGAGATAAGAATTGTTTCCTGAGTCAATTACTCCTAGAGTGTATAAATAAATTTACTTTTCTGTTGATTAATTAAAAGCAAGAGTAATACTGTTTCTATTTAGGAAGGAAAAAATGGCTTTAATATAATTTTTAAGGCAGTCTTTCACCTTGGCACTTTTGGAAACTTAAGGTTAACAAGAGCAGAAATCTGGATGGGCTCATAGCAAGTGTAGTTTGTTCTTACAGAGCTCAGATTCATTTGGCCAACACAAGTTTTGGAGACTAAGAAGAGATTGTTCTAACACTTCTTTAGAAACACCTTGGAAACCTCAGAGCACAGAAACCACTAAAGCTAAAATTACTGATTTGGTTTTCAGGTTGCTCATAGGAAGAACAGATGGGACACTGAAGTATAGCCAAGAGATCCTCAGCAATAGGATAGTTTTTCTTGACAAGTTTCGGTCCATTTCTTTCATTCTGTTACCCTCATCAGCACTCCAGAATTCCTGGTGGGAAAGAAACCTGAGCATTTTTATGGAGGGAAAAAATAAAAGGGAGGATCAGCTGCAGGGCTGGTTCCTGATGCCATGAGACAGCAAGCCAAGCCTACGCCTCCAGCTTTAGGCTGAGCTCTAAGGCTGGTTGCAGGAAGAAGTGCATTAGCACTAAGAGCAGCTGGGGCAAACTGCAATCGGTCAGTGACTCACTTGCCACGTGAGCTGCTCCCCACTTCTGCTTCTTTGCTTCTGCACATGGGACCTGCCTCCAAAGGAGGGTCAAGGTGGAGGAGAAGCCAAACTAAGCGAACCCCCTTCACCGCTCTGTTCCCCTGGGATGACTCTACCTGCTTCTCTGGTAGCTGAGCTGGGAATGGGCTGGGAATGGGCTGACCAGGCTACCTTTAACCACCTCTTCCCAGGACAACACTTTTATCTGCTTCTGGCAACTTGATTTTACTTGATAAAATTGCTCAAGGACACCAGTCACCGATGTTCTTTCTACGTAATTTTTTTTAGAGGAGAATTCTGCTTCTCATGGTAGCTCTGAAAAAAGGCCTTTCAAGCAACTTCTGAAGCTCTTTAGGGTGATACCGTTACCCTGTGCTACAGCTGGTTGGAGTGTTTTGCTGCAAGTCCTTAACTCTTTTCTCTCCTGCCTCCTGAGTGCTACCCTTCCCTGTGTCCAAGGTGACAGGCACTCATGTTTTCCTTGAGACCAGGAAAAATCAACCCCCACGAGCAGAAGTATGCCAGGAGGTTTTGCAATCAGAGCGAAGACGAACATCTGAGACAGCAGTTAGAGGTGTCAGCCCAGCCCTGAAGGGCAGAAAAACAGCTTCAGAGATCGTAAATGAACTCTATATTCTTACCTCATCATAGGATCTCCATATCCAGTACCTCGTAACTGTAGGAATAGCAGTTCTCATGATGCATCTATCCAATCATCCATCCATCCATAGCTTTTGTACCATACTTTGGAAATCCATGCTGAAAGCTTGGGTAAAGTTAAGTTTTCTTATGGTTCATTCTGTGGTTGTCATGGATTTGAGTTCAGAAACATTGTCTCTTCATATTTCAGAGCAACGAGGAGAATTTACATCCATGAAGGATCTAAGTTTCATGTGACTGCCTCTGCTGCTCAGTGCCATGGCTCCATTTGAGCACTCACAGACCACTGCTGGTGCCTGCATCTGAGCCCTGATGTGTGTGTGTGAAAAAGCTGTGGAAAAGTCACTGTGCAAAAGTCACTCGACTCTTTCTGCTATTATAAGCCAAAGGTTTATCATGGTTTAAGAGCAGATCACAAATCTTCTATACACAGAGTCTGCACCAAAATAATTGCACCAAATTCATTTATAACTTTGCATGGAAAAAAAAAAAGATAAAAACTTGGAGATTTCCATCTACAGCTTTACCATTCAAAGCAAGATCTGATTCACGGCGGCCTGCTCCAGGCTCTGGGACTTGCTGAATGCAGCTAAAAGCGATGGGAGGTAGGGAATAACCTCGTGTGCTCCGCAGGGAGCCACGCTGACATTTGGGCAGCGCTGACCTTTAGTGGTGCAGTCGGACAGAGGGAAATGCAGCCACATGATGGCCCCAGGGTAGTGACCTGTCAGGCTGTGCTACAAGAGGCCACTTCATAAGATGCTCTGCACTGGGGAGAGCTGGAAAGCAGCTGCTTCCAAGAGGGAAAAGAAGTTCAGAAAACACAGGAGGATGGAATAGAGAAATAATTAGTCTAGACAACCCAAAATCCAGCAGAAGGCTGCATGAGTCTATCAGAAAGGTAAACGAACACCCTGCAATCCTCCTTTACATGGGAGATTTAATCTGCAGTGGGATTTGCTTGCCAGGCCTGCTGTATTTTATTTCCTAGAAAAAAAATTAGGCGTGAAAGAAAAAACATTCTCTGAGAAATCCAAAGTTGAAATTGCTGAGCCCATTTTTATCTAAATTATGCAGACATAATGTTCCCCTTTACGCCAAACCATTTCAAACTAATCCCTGTAATTACTCTGGATATGCACTCAAGCAAACAAGTTATTTTGTTCCTTTCTTTTTGTGAAACTCACCGCGATTTTTAGTCTCTCATATGTATCATGGAATCAATGCCATCCCTGAGCAACCGCCAGAGAAAATAAAAGGCTGCAAGCCCAGATATGTTTATTTTATTTTATTTTATTTTATTTTATTTTATTTTATTTTATTTTATTTTATTTTATTTTATTTTATTATTTTA
>JAUBOD010000667.1:1311330-1325174 GCA_032353885.1 Nothura maculosa
ACATTTTTAATACCTGCTGATCTGCCCAGTCTCTAACAAAAAAGCACACCTAATTGCATCTAGCAGGCTGCGCTTTGCAGCGAAGCCTCAATATCCCCATCTACACTAGAGGCTGAACTCAGCTCTTTGTCCTGATGTTGAAATTCCAGCTAGTCTGGGAACAGCGGAAATGCTGCTTTGCTGGCGACTGTCTTTTATGTCATTGAGTTCTGCTCAAACATATAGGAGTTGACTGACTCGGTTCAATGCAGAGAGATCCATTTTGGTGAAATCTGCCTTGTGAGTTGGGTCTGGGAGTGGTCGCCAGGGAAACGGGCTTTTCCTGGCTTAACTCACTAGGCGACGGTGGCGCCTGCGTTGGTGCGGTAGCGAGAAACGTCTATTTTAGATTAGACACGAGTAATTAGCTCTCTGTTCGTGGACCTGGGTTTTATTTCGAGCCTGTCTGTGCCCTCCTGGAAGGATCAGAGTCCAGGGCACTTGTGACGCCCAGGCCTCCCTGGGTAGAAGAAACCAGGTGTTGAAGAAAGCTCAGCTTTGGGGTTGAGTATCTTTGAGGTACCTTCTGGTACCCTTTTCCCCAGTGGTTCCTCCTCAGCCAGGCAGGAGGACGGCACTGGCTGCCTCCGGTGGGAGGTGCCTATGGAGCCAACTGAGCGCAAGAAACTTGAAGTCAACCAACTATTTTTCAGTTTTTGTAAAAATAAATAAAAATATTTCTTGAATATAGTCATTTCTTTTAGCTTAAAAATAATTAAAATATGCAAGCACCTAATTTTTCTAGGTCTACTGACATGCAAGGCTTCTTTTATTGCCCTTTTTATTGTGTGTTGCAGTCTAATATATGGAACATATGGATCATGAAACGGCACAGCATGTTGTTTGGATTTTGAACTTTACATTAAAATTCTCTAGTTTCTATTTGCAAAATATGACACCTCTTAAAATAGCAGTGGCACAACTGGGTATGGTGCTAGCAGTAATTCCAAGCCTGCGCGGCGTGTCAGGATGTATGGAGTGAGTTGATAAAGCTCAGCTAGACTGGCTGTCATCCACTTTCCACTTCAGTTTTCCTGTCTGACATCAAATGTTTGGAAAACTTCTCGCATAGGCGTAGAGAGAAATGAGTGACGCATTCCAAAATAAAACAAAGCTAAGGAAGTGGCCACCTCCCCATGAAGTTCAGTATTCACCTACAACTTCTAACTCATTTCCAGGGGACATAGGAGAACCTGTTGGGTGGCTGGAGCAGCCTGGAGCGCCGTGTCGTGTCGGGCTGCAAACGGAGCCGTGGGCAGCTGCAGCACAGAGGGCTCCTTTCTAGTGACGTGGTGGAGCCCGTGCCAAGACTTTGCTTGCTCCCGAGGAGGCAGTTTTTAGTGGATAATCATTAGGCAGCACGAGGTTCCCGGGGGATGTGGAGGCGCAGTTTGGTTTCTCTCGAGCAGATGGCAACGCTTTGTGGTGAGATTATGGAAGACTTGGCTGTTCCTACTTCAGTCTAACTGTAGTAGTGGCTGCAGTAAGAGCTGATAGCAGCACGGTCACCTTTGCTTGTTGTGGTGAAGTAACAGGTTAATTTTGCTTTCCATCCTTTGTCTCTTCCTATGCAAACAAAGTATCAGGCCAAAATCTTTAAAAGCTGATTTCTGAGAATTGCAAGACAGAGGTGAAATACACACTGTGAAGTTTCCCAGTTTTATTTCAAGCCTATTTCTGAGTGCAATGAAGCCTTTTAAAAGAATAAAATAAAATTGATATCTGTAATTGACATGTCATCTGTTAAAAATAATTTTGCGAACTTTCAGGCTCAGTTCTTGACAGTTTCTGTTTCAAAAACATATTTAGATGTATGAATAGGGCGTTTAACTTTTAAAATGTCTGTGCATTCAACCAATATTCAGTTTTCCTGCACTTACATAGTATAACACATTTAAAATAGTTACTTTCTGTAAGAGTGTAGTCTACTGTGTTGTAAGTTCTGTAGTCAAGATGCAACCTCAGCCTCTGTCTGAAGGACTGTTTATCCCGACGTATGCCTTTTTATTCAATCCCAGGTTTGCAAGTGTGGCTTCAGCTTCCTCTTCAGTTTGTACTTCCAGTCTTGGAAGTGATTTCTTGCGATTTCTCTTTTCCTGGTTGGCTGGTTTGTTGCTTTTTTTTACCCCTTTGCTCTCCATCTCACTATTCTGGAAGGACGAAAGCAGTGGCATCACGTGTACCTATCTTCTTCCCTAGGGCAATGGGTCTAGCATGACTTACTGCTCTTGTCCCTGAGGCCCTACACACCAGCCTGTCTGTTGGTTTCCTTCTCCAAAGCAGGAGAGGGAATAAGAGCTGTGATAGGAAAAACACTGGGGCTGATCTGATTGCTATTAGGAATGAATTGACAATACTGGTTTGGATCAAATGCCCCTCTAGCCTAGTTTTCCAGTCTTCTGGCTTTGACAGTGACTGTTGGGATGTATCTAGGAAGAGCAAGCACAGAGTAAGTGTTTATGACATTGATTTGTAGAGGTTTCCTAGCTGCTGACTATTTTCAGCCCAAGCGATTTCCTGAACCTTTTGTGGTTTGAACAAATGTCTCTTCCAGATCTCTAATGAATCTCTTTGGTTGGTCCCTCCTTGAACCCTTGTAAATGTCTTGCATCTGCCTTGTCCTTTGGCAGAGTTCCCCAAGTTTGCTATTGACTTCTAGTTTGGTTTTGAACCAAACTTGGTCTCACTACTTTCATTTGATGGTTCCTCGTAGTGATGGAAAAGACACTAAAATAGTAGATCCCTAACCACTTACTCGGTGTCACTGATGATTTTATATTCTCCTTAGCTTGCCTGTCTTTGAGGCTGAGGCATCCTAGCCTAATCACCCATCCTAAAAAACCCATTTCATATTTCAGATCATCTTGCACCTTTTAAGGGGCAAGAAAGGATATGGGGATGTTCTTATAGTGGCAACTTGGACCATCTGACACTGGGGAGCAAAGTACTGTGATAGGAGGAATATATGGGTGATTTGTGACATGATGGTTCTATGCAGGCTGTAAGTAATGTATCAATACCCTAGGCCCCAGGAATTATCTCTTACTAGTTTTGGCATTGTGAGAAGGGAACCTAATGCAATTTGCCTCCTTTCCTTACTTTTCTCGCTGGATTCAGTTTATTTTTCTGGTTGCTTGACTTGAATTGTGGGTGGTTTAAAACTATTTACAATAAAAAGCAGAGTTTTTCATAAACTCTGTTAGACCTTGCGTGTTTAGTTAAGACATCTGTGCATACCTTCTTCGATGGAGCCCTAAGTAGAATGAGGATCATACTGATAACTCTGTACTGAATGGTTATGTCAAATGCTCTTCATTCCAGTGTTGTAAAACATTTTATTTCTGCTGTGCCTATTTGGGTAGTTAATGAACTGAAAAGTATTTTACCTGCTAGAGCTGATGGCTCTGATGTCCTTCTCAGTAGTCCCTCAAACTTCACATAATGCAGAAAGTAATATTATTTGCCAGATGAAGTGTTGTTAGTATAGATTCTTTCCCCTTCCTCTTATTATTTTTTAAATGGAAACTGCCTTTGATTGACAAAATGTCTTTTAAGCTTTTATTTGCCCCACTTGATTTTTCTTGTCCAGTAGAAGTGAAGTAGTAATAAACCCCAGATTGCCTTCAAGTTTAGGACGAGTTTACTTCTTGTACAGAGGCATCGCTGCAGGAAGGTGCAGCAAGGCAGTTGTTTGTCTTACCCATGCTTAGCTGAGCAGTGTTTATAACAATAATGGCTGATGCATTAATTGTAGTTTTTAAGAGCAATGGCCCTTGCTTTTCCAAGAAAAGACTTAAGAGTATTTATCCTGGAGACTTTTGGGGTTTTTTTAACTGCATACTTGTGTAATACCTTGTTAAAACAGCCGACCAGATGGATCCAGGGAATGCTTGTGCATGTCACATATGTCTTACGCCTTTCCTTCTCCTGGGACCACACCACATTACCTCATTTTTTATGATTACAAGACAGAATTTTAATGGAACTTGGCCATATGCTTGAGTCATCTGTTCTCTTCAGATTTGGAAAGATTACACCAGCATCTTCAAAAGACTATTATATTTATTAGCTTTTTTAACCCATAAAACTAGGGAAACTTCTGCTCTTTCTGGCAATGAGAACTATCAATTTTCACCTTATTATTTTCACAGTTATGAACCGAACCTGGTAAAGATGCTTTGCAGGATACAAAAAGATGCTTGTCACTTGAATGTCATACCTCATGAGATGGAAGGAAACTCTAAAGATATGTAATGCAGATAACTGCAAAGCTCTGTGCATTTTTGCCATGACCTGCAAGGCTCTGAGGGGTTATCTCTTCTTCCTTGAAGACTTAATGCCTGTTACAAATCTTTACTCTCCCTTCCTCTCCCCTGCTACCCTTCCTTAACATAAATTACTGAAAAGAAAAGCATGTTTTGGAAAGGATGAGAATTAACTACCCACTGAATGGCCATTTGCTCCTGGGAATGGTTTGAATACAGCAGTTACTCGTAGCTGCTGCATTAGATGCACTCCATAGTCCAGCATAGCCACAAAACAGTCTCAATCTTGGAAAGGTGTGTAGGGTAAACAGGATGTGGTAGGAAAAAATACAATGGGATATTTATCTAGTCTCCCAGCTTGTAAGCATCCAAGGGAAGGTGTCTTTAGGTAAATATTTTATAAGTTTATATTATCAGCTGGCATTTCTCCCTCATGTTAGCCTCTCTGCAGGCTATAACAAAGAACCTGTGACTCTAACAGGGTGATTTTGGATGACACACAGGATGATTTTGGTAGCACAACAGGACTGCTTTGCATGACTTTGTGTCCCTCGATGGACTCTGGGCTCTGTGCTGCCCTTCAGGATTTTGTGTCCTGTGTATCTTTTCATTGTCACTTTTTTGTTAGCAGTGACTTTGTATTGGGAAAATGAAAATTACTTGGCGCTGTTTAGCTGCTAACCTCTTTTATTATGGAAACTGTGCATGGATCTTGCAAAGCATTGAGAATATAGACCAGGTAACAGTAAGGAGGATTTCTCAGGGTGACAGCAGTAGGATCCCTCACAGTGAAGAACAAGACTAGATGCCAAAGCCGTGGGCAGCTCTCATCACTGATATGTGAAGAGTAACTTGATGATCCTGAGGAGCAACTAGAAGGATTTGCATGGATTATAAAAAGAAAAGGAGGAGTCGTGTCTGTTTCTTCTCTCATCTTGTGTGAATAATCCTTGCCTGTTTGGTCAGATGCAGGGGATCCAAGGGAGCAAGAGCAGTGCAGTGAGGAGGCCTAGTCCTCTAGCAACTCGTATGTGGATAAGGAATGTACAGATGAGAAGAGGAGGGTTCTGTGTATGTCACCTGGTCAGTTCTAGCAGAGCTGAGGTGACCAGGAGACAGAGCTTCCATCACTGCTCAACCAGGAAGGGGTTAAACCTCACCACTGTCTTGGGGCAAATAACAAAGGGTTCCTGAAGGATGGTGCCCCAGCTGTAGCCCTGGTCACGTGGAAGGTTGAGGCCATCTGTGCCTGGTGGGATGGAAAGTCTACACAACGGGTGTTATTGTTCCTCCCTGGAGAGGAGCGGAGGCCTCCTGCAATGGGGAAGGACGTGGGCCCGAGGGAGGCACCAGGGTGGGTGCTCACTCGCTCTTCTGCTGCTTCTCTGCACCGCCGACTGTGCGGGGGCAGTTGATCTACCAAGTCTGACACACAAAAGACTTGTCTGATTCTCTGCATGTGATGAGGAGGATAAATAACGTGGGAAGATGCGTGTTGAGAAATCTCATGCGCTCCTCTGCTGCTACCAGGAATGCATCTTAGGTGTAGCTTTCCTGTGATGCTTGGCTTATCTTTCATTGCACTGATGGAATTTGAAACAGCAAGCTAAGCTTAGTTGTAATATTTGATTTGGAGTCAGACAAGTCTTAGATCCAGCAATTATAATCCATAGCACAAACATCCTTCAATGGCCTCATGAAAATCAGACAGAGTGGAACTTATTTTGCCTTCTTTTGTAGTCTTAAAGCACTTTTAGAGATTGAGCTGAGCTCTTAAAGACTCCAAACCAAACCATTTCTTGGAATAGGGTTTTGTCTCTTTGTGTGCGCTATGTTTTGTTTGGCCATGACACAGGTTTCAGAATAGAAGGCTATGCCCCAGGAACAGTGAGTATGTCCTTTACAAGAATGACAAATTCCACTATAAATAGACTGTTTTTGTACTCTGAATAGTTCTGAGACTCTGATAATAGATTTTTGTTGTTGTTGTTAGGAATTTTGAAATTGGATTGCTTCCTAGCACGGCAATCTAGTAGGTATAAAAATAATACAAAATAATACCTTTATAAAAATAACCATAACTAAGACCTTTTTGAGTCCTTT
Source organism: Nothura maculosa (assembly GCA_032353885.1). Lineage (NCBI taxonomy): Eukaryota > Metazoa > Chordata > Aves > Tinamiformes > Tinamidae > Nothura > Nothura maculosa. The sequence goes on from JAUBOD010000667.1 coordinate 1,317,738, forward strand.
GGAGAATAATAAGATGGTAGAGCTTTGTCAAGTAACCAGTGCAATCTCTGCTAGTAGAAGCAGCCTCTACCCCCCTCCTACAACAACCTTCATTACGTGAGCTGTGATTCCATGTAGATATTTGTAGTATAAGGTACCATGGTGTCTGGTACCATATGAATACATCTTGAAGCACTAGCGATAGTGGTCAGTTGGTCTGGTCAGAACTGGTTGCTGTTTATTGTTGAAGTTTTTTTCTTTAGTAGAAGTCATAATTAGCCTTCGTGTCTTCTTACATCTACAGAATAATGTTAAAAAAATGGCAACTGCTCCAAAACTAATGAAAAACAAATTTATTGTGCAGAAGTGGCAAAACCTGCAGGATGGCAGGAGAATGGAGCTCTGAGGGTAAAATCCAGTGTTAGATGAAGTGGGTTCAGAGGCACAGCCATGCACTCATCTAGGAGCAGGAAGATCCATCAAACATGGATGGTCTCTGACTAAATTTACCAGTCAGCAGAGCCCAGAATGTGTTGTTCAGGGGTACACAGAGTAAGCTCAAAGGCTCGTATCAGCAAATAGGAAGGTTGTGCTTGGGAAGTGAGTACAGCACTGCAAGCGTAAAGCCAGTGTCCCCTGGCCATTCAGGGCACACTGTGCTCCTCAGAGACTGGCGTCCCCAGCACAGAATTGCAGGATGCAGGACACTCGACCGGGAGCTGAACACACACATTTTGCTTGCCTAGTTGGCAGTGTCCCTGTGTCTTACAGGAAGTTTTCACTGAAAAAACTACATACCAGATAAAGGGTGAGATTGGATTTTGCAGCCTGTATTTCTTCAAATTTCTTTGAATTTCTCTCAAATTCTTTCTTTCCCCAACTGAACATTAAGTTTGAATCAGAAATCCTGAAGACTTGAAAGGCCAAATGTCCTTTATGTGAGTAACAGTTTGAGCTCAATGCATAGCTTAAATCTGCTGATTCAGTCATTCTTCAATCTTAAAAACCCATTAGAAAGCAATTCTTTTCCAGTCCTCTAATGCTGAAGTTCAGCGTCTTATTTCTAATGTTTTTTCAAAATATATTTTTGTTATTGTTTTTATAAATGCTTATTATATTTTTATGAATTAGAAGTAAGGATTCTAGATGGTCCTTGGATCACTGTTTATGAGGGACTTTGTTTGTTTTTAGTTAAAATGCGTGTTCTGACCCTCCAATTTCTGCATTGATGTTGTGGGAGGTGATAAATAACGGGCAGTGGTTTGACATATTGCCAGTGCTCTGGCTGCACGCTACTGGTGATTTGATGTCATTTTTCTTATTCTCTTCTAAAGCTTAGCATGTGGTGAGCTTTGTGCTCCCCACTTTCTTTCATCTCCCCTGGAAATAAATTGGTTACTTGAAAACAACACTAATTGCTAACAAGAAAATAGAAGCCTTGCAGTATCTGCGTGCAGTGCTTTCTGATGTTAACAGGAAATCCTGCTGTTCCTCAAATGCAGAAATTGATTTCCTTTATCTTGGAAAAAAAAAAAGGCTAAAAAGCAGCATTAGAAACAAAAATGCATCATGGCCTTTACTGGGAAGGGAAGTGAGAAGCATTCCTAGTTTGTGACAGGAACAGCTCCACTGCATCCCTTGGAGCTCACTGGTTGAGGCATTTTCCTTGGTCTGGGTGGATGTCTTGTCCTCCTGTGGAGACTTTTGGCCTCAGCTTTTTCCTTTATCTCTTATTGCTTTATAGAAATGAAGCCTTACAGCTGAATTATGAAGAGATTGCTGAGCATTAACTATGTGCATTCCTGACACTCTGACTTTATGGGTCCCTTGCATTTAAAGCCCAACCGAAATTGTTAAGGCAAGCCCAGGTTTGTCAAGAAAACAGCAATTGCCCTTTACTAACAAGAAGCATAAATATCGCAGTGAAGAAGCAAGCTCTTTAAATGCATTTTTCCCATTTTCACTGCTCTCCTGGGTATTCAGCTCACAGCCTGCTGTGAATTCCAGAGATTATTTAAGCAAAAACTGCTTTTTTTCTGCAAAGTTTTTCCTGCAACTTTCCTTTTTTTCTCCCCAAGACCTCATGGTCTCAGGTGGCAGTTTCAGGCCCATTGTGTTTCCCCTTCACTGCTGCTGAGAGGCCCCTTCTCTCCCCGGCTTGACAGAGACCTTCCAGGCAGTGCCAGTGGGGACAGACGGGCCCTGCTGAGGGCCTTGCCGTTCAGCTGTGCAATTCCAGGGTTCAGCAGGAAAAAACGGTTTGCTTGAGTAATAATCACTTCTTTATCCACAGGAACTGCCCAATGAATAATTATCAAGGTTTAGTGGCAATCTACCCTTAGCTTTTTGTTACCGTTCCTTGTTCATTCCCTGCCTTCTGCACGGTGGGTTTATCCCGTGGAACTCGTGGTTTGACACAAAGGCAGCCCCGGCTGCCGCGTTGTAGAGTCCCTTACCCCAGCCTGGCACAGGTAACAAGAGGCAGGAGAGAGGTGACACAAGAGAGGTGACACGTGCACATTTTTGCTTCTGAGATGGTCAGGATAACTTGTTTTGCCACTCCTGTTCACACCTTTAAAGAAAAGCTCTGAGCTGTAAATGCTTTCTCCTATTATGTAAATATTAAGTAGTAGCCATCAGTCAGTTTAAAGAGGGAGCATAGGTGACCAGGTGAAGCTGGAAAAGGCTATTCCTAGTGTAGCAATTAGAGTGTGATGTATAGATGGTATCACTGTAAATTACTTCCAAAGCTGTTGTCGCACAGCTTGTCCTGGTAGCTTTTTTGACACGTTGTTAAGCAGGGGTCAGGCCCTTACTAGCAGTGAGGTTAATGACATCCAGAACGCAGCGTTCAGCGGTGGCCAAGTGCAGCAGAGGTCGGCTTGCCGAGGCACTGGTGTCCTACATGGCCCATGGGCAGATGTGGAATGGTATGGAAAAGGTGCCCCAGAAGTGGAAATGGGAATAGAAATGGAAATGGGCCCCAGAGACAGCAGCCTGTCCTATCCAATGGATGCTGAATGTCCTGGGAGCTGCTCCCGCAGACTGGACTGGGTGCTGCTGATCACCATCATCATCCTCCTCACCACCTGCCTCTGCTGCTCTGGTTTGCCACTGAGGGCAAACCAGACTGGGAAAGGTATCAGCTGCTTATCCCACTGTCCCCTGGACTGTAATGTTTTCAGATAAGCCATTCTTTAGAGAAAGGCTGTCCTTTGTTTTCTTAACTTTGAGGGATGTTTCCTCTGGCGACCGCCTTCCCCACAACGGAGCTGTTGTTTTTAAGGCTCTCCTGGGAAGCCCAGCGCGTGGGGGGCTCGGGGTGACCTCGTGATGTGGTGACGTCCAGCGTCTTTGCCACACGATTGTTCCAGGCCGGCCTCTAAGTATTTCTTTCCTTTTCAGACAGGGAGTTGCTGAGTTTGAAAATACCAGGAATTTCAGTGTGCTCCTCAGCTTCCCTGCAGTTCTGATTTCAGTGGAGATAACATAATCGGTCTCCAGTCGATTTGCAACAATGCAAGGTCACTGAAATCATCTCCTGTAGGCTGCCTGCCAAAGATAAAGAAAAACCCTCGTCCACTTCGTGTTTGTTCAGCTCTTTGTGCATGGAAAATGCTGCGGGCAAGCGCTGAGCAGCAGTGCCGCCTTCTCCTGTTAGACGTTGCCATTTCTTGCATGACGTACGCAGGAAATATCGAGACAACGGGGTTAAACATCCTGATGTGATAGTTGTGGTGATTAAAAATATATTAGAAAGGGGTGTTGCAAAGGATTTAGTAAAAATCTTGAGTGCCCTTTTTTGTGACTACTCATAATGTGATGGGATAGATCGAGTGCATCTTCTCTCTCCTGTCCATGGCCTCCATTAACCTCGGCCTCCTCCCGTGGGGATGGCTTTCCACCCCCGGCTTGGCCCTCTCCTCCCTGCTGCCCTTTGCATGGTCTTAAATGGTTAAGCGTGGAAAGCACTTAGTGTTTATGGGAGAGATGCTCCTGGGCCCTGTCGTGCAGGGCCACTTCCTCGCCTGGAGAATGAAATCTAAGGATAAAGACTCTCCTGGAGAGGGATATTAAGTTTCAGTCAGACTGTGTCAGCGTGCTGGTGAGTATTGCCTTCTTTCCTGATAAGTTATGCCCATTAATTTTAGTATCATTGCCTCGACTGTACAGGAGAGGGTTTTTTTCTTCTAAATTGGTCTGAAGATGGACTGTGTAAGATGCTAGTTCTCTTACACAAGAGCACAAGAGTGCTCCATCTCGTGCAGTACATAGCATTTAGTTGGCTAGTTTGCTTATTTATAACACTCTTAAAAAATTGTTTAGCTTTATTGCTGATGAAAGGGACCTGTTTAACACCCTGAATGTGAAAGTTTTATTGCTGTGGTGCTACACTTGATAAGAGATTTCTCTGGAGATATCCTGCTGCTCAGCTCCTGCTGGAGCTTTCAGTGCCCTCAGTTAGGTTGTTCCTAACAATACATGTCTCAGCATCTCCACCATAACAGGAAACCTATATTTACACTGCCCCAGAGAGGGGCAGGGGCAGATCTGGAGCTTCCCAAGGACCATGTGGTGAGTGGCGCTGGTGGAGTCAGCTGGCCCAGCCGCCGGATCCCTGCAGGAGCCGGCTCCTCACAGAGGCAGCGTGTGGCCCGGAGCAGCTCCAGGGAGAGGCTGGCAGGAACGTGTGGTGCCTGCAGCCCCGCAAGCCCAGCACGCTGAGGTGCAGAAATGACCAGCCGGGCTGGGAGCACCTGCGTTTCCAGCAAGGTGACTCTAGAGGTGCTTGCAGCCACCTGGGCACCGGTGTGACAGGCTTGGCTGATAACACAGTACAGTTGGACGTTGCCTCCTGCAGCAGCCGCTGCCCTTGTTCAGAGGGTCCTGCTCTGCCCCGGGCCTTGCTGTGAGGCTGTTAGCTACAAGAGAGCGTGAGACCCAGGTGGCTGCAGCTCCCGGGCAGCTCCTGGTACCGCGGCTTTCTGGCTGTCATTTGGATTCTCGTTTTTCCTATTTTTTTTTCCCACAAAGAGAATGAGTAATAGGGCTAAAATTCCCCCTTGAAACATTTTTTTCAGAGTCCAAGTCGTTCTATTTATTTTATTTATTTGCTATATCTTTACTTTTTGGCCCCCATTTTGTGATTTGAATGCAGCAGAGGAATAAAAACAGCTCAGTAGTGGCAGAGGACTCCAGCAACCACTGATGTCTGTGTAGTGGGGTTGTCTGTGTGGACAAGCTGATTGCAGAATACCATAATACCAAAAGGCTCGTGGCATTTTGCAAATAGAACATGAGATTTGTAAATAGATTTATGTAACTTGCCTTGTAGGTAAGTGTTTAATTTTGAAGTAGCGTGAGTGTAAAACTAACTATAGCAACATCTTGCTGCTGCCCTGGAACAGAATTGTCATTGCTTTATACAAAAATATGTAGCTTTTATAAGTATAGCACAGAATATTGGCTTTTAGGTCTCTTGCATGGAATGCAGCTGTTTTAATTTTTAAATGAGTACATCTCTGATGAAGCTGGTACAGTAGTGCTAAAGCTTTTATAGCATCACGAAGAGGAAAGCTGAAAACAGGCAATTGGGAGAACTAATGTTAGCTGATTAGGGATGTGGCAGTCGCTATGAAATTACTCCTTCCTTTAGCAACTCTGAGGAGGTGCTTAGGAGAAAAGACACTAATTAGCTACTAGGACTAGTGCCCTAAAAATGAGGATCTGAGATGATAACCAAATATAGAGCTTCCTGTTCTGGCCTTCAGCCTTCTCTGAGAGGGAAAAGGAGTTACCAACTTTGCATGAAAAATGAGGAGATGTACCCTGATAGACTGAATTAGCATGATGAATCTGATGGAACTGAGTATTTTCAGAGCAGCCCAGGTTAGCAATTACATTAATTACAGCTTGTCTGGAGCTGGTGCTGTTTAACTGATGAACGGGAAGATGGTGTTGAAATGATGCTGTGAAATCTTAGTTCACCTGTAAATGCAGGAACATGTATTTTGGTTATCAGAAAAGGTGTGGTTGAAAATCACATTTGGAGGCTAGTACCCTATGCCAGTGCATTTTAGTGTTACCCCAAATTCAGTATTGTTCTGCAGCAGGAAAGAGCTGCTGTTAGAGCAGTGCAGGCTTCCCCAGCTCCGTATCTGAATCTCCCAGGTACAGCTTCACACCAGTAAGTACTGAGGTATAACTTGAGACCCAGCTGTGTTGGCTTCTCTTGGGCCTGGGATGTTAATTATCAGCGTAATTATAGCGGGGTGATCGTTATCACAGCAACCCCTGCAAGGGGAATTGGCTCTTGAGCTTGGGTCTTTCTTAAGTTTCAGGGTTGGTGCTTGTGTGCTCTGACATAAGTAATGTCAGAGTACTGCTAAGTGGGTTATTGAGATGTATACCACTAATTTTTCAATTTAAGAGCTGAATATTAAATATCCACACTGCTGGAAAACTCAGCTACACTTATACTATAAAACTGCATGCTCTTATAGCCGTGCTGAAATCCGTTACGCCAAGGTTTTTCAGTAAGAAGCCGTAATCTTAACGTTTTCCTGTAACTTACTCTGTTTCATATTTCTAAAGTAAAGTAAAAAAGGTTATTTTGGGTCATGAGAAGATCTTAAATGAGGTATTCTTGCTTTTTTTGTTTGTTTTTTGAAACACAGGTCAGTATTTTGTTAGAAGTGTGTGTGTAGATGATCATATTGCTTGCAGTCTCCCCCTGCCCTTTCCAAGCTTTATAAAAGAAAGAAGTGCAGGAAGGAGGGGATGCCAACACTCTGCAGTCATCCTGGAGGCTTATGGGTAAAGTTGATTCATCAAATAGCCTCTATTTAAATATCTTTTTCGTGCATGAGTGGTGAATAAAAACAGGATTAACTCCAGAAGAAAAGACATGCTGTCAAAAACTGTGTTAATTTTAAAGGATTTTATTTACAAGTAAGAAAAAATTTTAAACATCTGCTTTTAATAATAGGCTCCCTTTAAAAGCACAAAATTCCCCCAGCGAAGAATATTCAACAAAGTTGCATTTTAGCTGGAGACTGCTGCTTGGCGGGGCACTCATTGCCATGGAGGCTAAATATCGCAAAGAGAAACATCTTTTTGCTCATGTAACTCGTGCTCTGGGCTCCAGTGCTCTGTAAGAGGAAAGAGCCCAGCTTGCTGGGTGTGCGTGCGTACAGTGAACACCCCAGGCCCTTTGCCTCGGCACTGCATATTTCTCAAGGAGCATAGGAATATGAATTCAGGCCTTGCCAAGGTTGTGCAGAAGTCCCGTGCTGGTAAGTAGGCAGCCATGGCGGCAGGCAAGGAGAAGGCCGCAGTCTCCTGAGGAGAGCGGGATACAGGGCTTGGCCAAGCGCAGGTTTCATTCCAGATGCTCTTTGGAGGATTCGGCTCCCTTGTCACTCCAGAGAAGACATGCATACAGTTCTCACTCCTTTC